>CM037779.1:18332096-18382096 GCA_021229015.1 Solen grandis
GATCAGACAAGTACATTAATTTTTTAAGATCAGACAAGGACATTCCAAGATCAGACATTCCATGATCAGACAAGGGCATTTCATGATCAGACAAGGACATTCCAAGATCAAAACAAGGACATTCCAAGGTCAGGCAAGGACTTTCCAAGACTAGTACATTTTAAAGACAAGGACATTCGAAGATCTGACAAGGAGATTCTAAGATCAATTTGAAAGCAAATGGATACTGATCACAGACATTTTCACTGTTTGCTGTATATCAGTATCAGTGACACTAACTTTAAAACTTAATCAGTCAATGATTTGCAATGCCCCCGAGATCTGTGTCCGGGGGCATACGAGACAGTAAAATGCATATCAGTTTAAAATTAATCGCTGTTACAAAGTGTTTCAAAATTCGTGAATCACCTCTCGTATTTGTTTGTTGGTTTGTCAGCAACTTTAACATTGGACATTACTTGAAAACTATGCAAGGTATTGAATTGAAACTTACTTCATATATGAATAGGATGTGACTAGGAGAAGGACATTGACTAAGAACCATAACTCTATCTGGCCCAAGTTTGAAATTATCTCCCCTTTTATTTATTTTTTATTTTTTGTTGGGAGCATAACTCATAAACTATTCAAGGTGTTGACTTGAAACTCAAAATATAAATAGATTGTGAGATTGGGAAGTGCAGTAACCAAGAACACTGTAACTCTACATGGACCAGTTTTTGAATTATCTCCCTTAATTTAATTTTACAATGAATTTCTGTCCATAGAATAACTTATTTACTATATACTTGAAAACTATACAAGATATTGACTTGAAACTTCATATATAAGTAGATGGCAACTAGGAATAGTGCAGTGACTGAGAAACATAACTCTTCCAAGTCTGGTTTTTGATTATCTCTCTTTATTTTTTATAAATTTCTTTTGGGAGCAAAACTCATAAACAAAAGACAGTAAGAACTTGAAACTTAAAACATAATATGATAGCAAGCAGGATCAGTGCAGTAACCAAGAACCATAAATCTGCCTGGTCTGATATTTTGATTCTCCCTTTATTTTATTTATCTTTTTTTTTCCAGAATATAAGTTCTGAACTATTTGAGGTATCGATTTGAAACTTAAAATATAAATAGATAGTGATTAGCAGAAGTATAATGATTATGAAAAAGAATGGTGTCGGGTTCTTTTTTTTTTTTTAAATAGCTCCCTTTATTTTTTTAATGATTTTTTGTCTTGAGCTTTACTCCATTACTATATGGAGTAAAGTCTGTATACTTGATATTCTTACACCACTCATGAATGGCTTTCAGTTGACATCAATTATTTGACATCTTACCCACTCAGACGGGGCTAACACACCTTGTTTCTTCTTTTTTTTTAGCTCACCTGAGCACAAAGTGCTCAAGGTGAGCTTTTATGATCGCCCTTCGTCCGGCGTCCGTCGTCGTGCGTCGTCAGTCGTCCGTCGTCAACAATTTGCTTTAAACGACATCTCAAACTAAAAAATTAAACCAAACCCTGGAGAATTTAATGAAACTTGGCAGGAATGTTCCTTGGGTGAGGCTCTACAAAAGTTGCTAAAATAAAGTTGATCCATAAAGAACTCTGGTTGCCATGGCAACAAAAAGAAAAATAATTTGAAAACTTTAAAAATCATCTCCTTCAAAACTACTGGCCAGATTTCAAAATAATTTGGTACAGATGTTCCTTGGGTCAACCTCTACCAAAGTTGCTAAAATTATTCCGATCCGTAAAAAAACATGGCCTCCAGGGGCGGGGCTTATTTGCCTTATATGTATATAGAGAAACCTTTAAACAACATCTCCTCTGAAACCACTGGACAGAATTTGATTAAACTTGGCAGGGATGATCCTTGGGTCAACCTTCACAAAAGTTGCTAAAATAAACTTGATCCATGTAGAACTCTGGTTTCCATGGCAACAAAAAGGGGAAAAAATGAAAACTTTAAAAATCATCTTCTTCAAAACTACTGGCCAGATTTTAAAATAAATTGGTACAGATATTCCTTGGGTCAACCTCTACCAAAGTTGCTAAAATTATTCCGATCCGTAAAAAAACATGGCCGCCAGGGGCGGGGCTTATTTGCCTTATATGTATATAGAGAAACCTTTAAACAACATCTCCTCTGAAACCACTGGACAGAATTTAATTAAACTTGGCAGGGATGATCCTTGGGTCAACCTTCACAAAAGTTGCTAAAATAAACTTGATCCATGTAGAACTCTGGTTGCCATGGCAACAAAAAAAAAAGAAAAAAAGAAAACTTTAAAAATCATCTTCTTCAAAACTACTGGCCAGATTTTAAAATAAATTGGTACAGATATTCCTTGGGCCAACCTCTACCAAAGTTGCTAAAATTATTCTGATCCGTAAAAAAACATGGCCGCCAGGGGCGGGGCTTATTTGCCTTATATGTATATAGGGAAAACTTTAAACAACATCTCCTCTGAAACCACTGGACAGAATTTGATTAAACTTGGCAGGGATGATCCTTGGGTCAACCTTCACAAAAGTTGCTAAAATAAACTTGATCCATGTAGAACTCTGGTTGCCATGGCAACAAAAAGAAAAAAATATGAAAACTTTAAAAATCATCTTCTTCAAAACAACTTTCCAGATTTTAAAATAAATTGGTACAGATGTTCCTTGGGTCAACCTATTTATCTCAGGTGAGCGATTTAGGGCCATCATGGGCCTCTTGTTTCTATGAAGAATGCAGTATATCCAAACATGAGAAGCACAAAGCTTCTCAGCTGAAAATGTTGCACATAACTATCTACACTAGCTGTTCATGTTTATTGGTGCTGCAAGTGGATGGAGTAACACCTGCTTTCCATTTAAAGACCTAAAGAACAATTATGACAACCCTGTAAAAATATAGTCCTGTTTATGTACATTGAACAAATTAATGTAAATAGTGCTAGTTCTTTTGATGTATATTATGCCCATCCTGTTAATAAACAAGCCAGTTCTGTCAGTGTGCATTATGACAGTTCTGTTTATGTTCATGAAACCCCTCTTGCATTATTCCCATGTTTTAATAAAAACCATACTTCAGTAAATGAATTTCCTTTTTTTCAATTCTGTTGATGTACGTTACTCCCATCCTGTCAGTGTACATGTAGATTTTGCCTATCCTGTTAATGAAAATTACATTATTCCATGTTTGTTAATGTAATTTATGCAAATTCTCAAATTGAACCAGTTCTAAAGATTACTGTCCTAAAAATGGTATACACTGGAAAGTACTCATAGCAGTCTTATCTTTGTACATAGTACAATCCTTATAATAAACATTATGTCAGTCTTGTTTGTATAAATGTTTCTTATCATGTTAATTATACATATGTCAGTTTCTTTATTGTACATTTATGCCAACCTTGACAGTTCTCTATTCCTACACTTAATCATCTGAGTTAACATTTGTGCCAAAACGTTATGCCAGTCCTTTAACTGTACATCAATGCCAGTCCTTCAACTGTACATTTATGCCAGTCCTTTTGCTATTCATTTATGCCAGTTCTTCAACTGTTCATTTATGCCAGTCCTTGAACTGTACATTTATGCCAGTCCTTGAACTGTACATTTATGCCATCCCTTTAACTGTGCATTTATGCCAGTTCTTCAACTGTACATTTATGCCAAACTTTTAACTGTTCATTTATGCCAATTCTGTAACAAAGTACCTCTGTTAATAAGACCAGTGTTAGAATCTTGCAATACTCCACCCGTTGCTTAGAGGCCCCTAACCCCATATTTCTTGATTATACCCTAACCAGCTGCTTTGTCTGAAACTTGTTAGTCCTCTACTGGTGTTTACACCAGAGGGGACTTAAGGTTTGCCTTCTGTCTGTCCATCTGTCAGTCCATCCATCCGGATGTCCAGAAATCTGGATCCCGCAATAACTTAAAAACTATTTAAGATAATATTATGATACTTTGTATATGAATAGATGGCAGTATGGAGATTCTGCATGTCTGAAAACTTTAAAAATCATCTCCTTCAAAACTACTAGCCAGATTTTAAAATATTTTAGTACAGATGTTCCTTGGGTAACCCTCTACCAAGATTTCTAAAATTATTCAGATCCATAAAAAACATGGCAGCCAGGGGCGGGGCTAATTTGCCTTGCATGTATAAAGCGAAAAATTTAAATTACATCTCCTCTGAAACCATCGAACAGAATTTGATTAAACTTGGCAGGGATGATCCTTGGATGAACCTTCACAAAAGTTGCTAAAATAAACTTGATCCATGTAAAACTCTGGTTGCCATGGCAATGAAAAGAAAAAAATATGAAAACTTAAAAAATCATCCCTTTCAAAACTACTGGCCAGATCTCAAAATGTTTAAGTGCAGATGTTCCTTGTGTAACCTACTTCCAAGATTTCAATCAGAAAAAAACATGGCCACCAGGGGCTGGGCCAATATGCCTTATATGTATATTGTGAAAACTATTAAGACCTGTTCTCCAAAACTGCAGGCCAAATTGACAAAGGTGTTCCGTGGGTAACTCTTTACAAATGTTTTTAGGCCCACGATTATAAACTTTAAAAACCGTTGAAGATAATATTAAAAAAACTTGGTATATGAATAGATGGCAGTATGGAGGTTCTGCACGTTACTTTGTTCTTTTCTTGGACCAAAATTCGGGTTGCTATGGTGATGAAAATATTATACACCTCACTGGTAGGGGACTCCTGTGTTGCGTGAAACACCAGTTACTTGTGTTACTAGTGTTAGATTAGAAGATAAGGTAATCTCAACCTGAACTTCACTCTTACTCTGTTGAGAATTTTGAAAGAACTTGAAGAAAAATTTTGAATGGTGATCAGTACATTTTGAATGGTAATCAGTAATGAGGCTCTTCTCATGCTGATCTTGTTTTATACTAGAAATTTTTATCTTATCACCTTCTGCTGAAGTCAGAGGAACATTGTCTTAGTTTTCAACTTTTGGGAGGGTGCTTATATTCAGCATTCATTCTGTCCATACTGAGCCATATCTGCGAAATCATCAGATGGATTTTGATGTACTTAAAACACATACCACTATCATGTATTAATGCATGTGCAGTTTTGTCAGGTTCACTTTACTCCAGTGTTCTTTTCCTTGAGTTTAATAAAATTGTTCAAAATTGGTATTATTTTCATAAAAAATAATACAAATATGGAATATTATTTCTTACTGATGAATGACCAGTTGAGTTAGGTTCACTTTTCTTACATTAGAGTTACTGCTCTTTGATAGCTTAAGAACCCACAAATGTGTCATTCTTTGTAATGGTTTTTATTTTTACAGAATGGTGATATACAAGCATGTTTGGGATCTCTTGAATAATATCAGAGTCATTAACCTTTATCAAGTACCTTAAACTTGACCCACTAGTAGGTCAAGAAGTATGAATTTAACAACTATTTTGAGAACAGGTTGTCCAGTTAGTTTTTCTCAAATTATTTATTGTGCACCTAATAAACCTTTTGGCATTTCCTTTACACTGATATAATGAACTGTAGCATTAAACCTACATAACTTGACCACATTCTGAATATATTTCGGTCAATACAGCTCTTTCATTGTGTGGCTTGTTTACCTCTTTTGCAGAGGGAACTTGCCGATTTTATGATGTAAACAATCTCATATATTGATTAATTAAATGCACAAGTAAATCATTGTAAATACAGCACTATTCCTGCAAGTGTCAAAGGGTTTGCAAGTAATACTGCACTGTTTTAAAATTAATGGAAATACTGTCCCATAAGACATTCTTAACAGTATATGCATTCTTTAAATGATAATGTCACAGATAAATGAAAGTACAATTTTGTATGTGTTTTTTTAGCTCACCTGAGCACAATGTGCTCATGGTGAGCTTTTGTGATCGCCTTTTGTCCGTCGTCCGTCGTCCGTGCGTGCGTCCGTCCGTCGTCAACAATTTGCTTTAAACAACATCTCCTCATGAACCGCTGAAGGGATTTTGACCAAACTTCACAGGAATCATCCTTATGATACCCTCTATCAAAGTTGTACAAATTATTCAGATTGGTTAAAAAAGTAGGTCACAGGAGCTAAAAATAGATTTTAAAAATGTAAATTTTGAAAATCTTCTTCTGCAAAACTGCAAGGCCTAGAGCTTAGATATTTGGTATGTAGCATCATCTTATGGGCCATTACCAAGATTGTACAAATCATAGCCCTACGGTGATAAATGACCCCGTACCAGGGGTCACTTGTTTTACATAGAGTTATATAGGAAAATCTTTAAAAATCTTCTTCTATGAATCCATAAGGCCTAGAGATTAGATATTTGGTATGTAGCATCATCTTATGGTTCATTACCAAGATTGTACAAATCATGACCCTATGGTGATAAATGCCCCCGCACCAGGGGTCACTTGTTTAACATAGAGTTATATAGGAAAATCTTTAAAAATCTTCTTCTATGAATCCATAAGGCCTAGAGATTAGATATTTGGTATGAAGCATCATCTTATGGTTCATTACCAAGATTGTACAAATCATAGCCCTACGGTGATAAATGCCCCTGCACCATGGGTCACTTTTTTTACATAGAGTTATATAGGAAAATCTTTAAAAATCTTCTTCTGTGAATCCATAAGGCCTAGAGCTTAGATATTTGGTATGTAGCATCATCTTATGGTTCATTACCAAGATTGTTCAAATCATAGCCCTATGGTGATAAATGCCCCTGCACCAGGGGTCACTTGTTTTACATAGAGTTATATAGGAAAATCTTTAAAAATCTTCTTCTGTGAATCCATAAGGCCTAGAGCTTAGATATTTGGTATGTAGCATCATCTTATGGTTCATTACCAAGATTGTTCAAATCATAGCCCTATGGTGATAAATGCCCCTGCACCAGGGGTCACTTGTTTTACATAGATTTATATAGGAAAATCTTTAAAAATCTTCTTCTATGAATCCATAAGGCCTAGAGATTAGATATTTGGTATGTAGCATCATCTTATGGTTCATTACCAAGATTGTACAAATCATGACCATCATGGTGATAAATCCTGCACCAGGGGTCACTTGTTTAACATAGAGTTATATAGGAAAATCTTTAAAAATCTTCTTCTATGAATCCATAAGGCCTAGAGATTAGATATTTGGTATGTAGCATCATCTTATGGTTCATTACCAAGATTGTACAAATCATGACCTCATGGTGATAAATCCTGCACCAGGGGTCACTTGTTTTACATAGAGTTATATAGGAAAATCTTTAAAAAAAATCTTCTTCTATGAATCCATAAGGCCTATAGCTTAGATTTTTGGTATGTAGTATCATCTAGTGGTTCATTATCAAGATTTTCAAAATGGTGGCCCTTTGGAGATAAATGACCCCGCACTAAGTCTTCTCCTCTGAAACCATAAGGCCCAGTGCTTATATATTTGGTGTGCAGTATTGTCAGGGCTAAAATGTTTAAGATTGAGTTATATCAGAATTCTTGTCTGTTTAAAAACCTTGTAATCAGTTGTAGCAATGGTACTCAGGTGAGCGTTTCAGGGCCATCATGGCCCTCTTGTTTTAATATATTTTTGAGTAATTGTTTCACTTTTCTGACAGTTTTTATCCATAGTGGAGTACAAATATTTACTCATACTTTGTTCAGGATCTCTGGTTTTTAGCAGTATCTCTACAACTGTTAATGAACAAACCTTTGATGGGTATGACTTGCTCATGAAGTTATGTTCTTCAACATTCTTGTGTTAAATGAAAAGGCTTTTGACAATGTTGAAGTAATTGTTTTTGACAGCCTGCATTAACCTGTTTAAATCATGGAAAATGCCAGAAAATAGACCCATAGAACCATCATAAAACCAGATAAGCCTGCAAGTAAGCTAAACAAACTCCATTTGTATGAATTGTATAAAACCATAAAAAATGCTGTGTCTTATTTTGCATTTTTATTAAATAAATATTATTTTTTCAGGAAGACAGAATGATGAAAGGTCATGAGCATTATGGTCCACTAAATCCACAGCCTTCATCCCAGGAAGAAATCAAACCAAGCAAGGCAGTCTGGGTATGACCTTGACCTCTGACATGCATAGCATGGTTGCCTAGCAACAGCTTGACTATTGTGTTTGCCTGAGATAGACTGACATGGAATGAAGAAAATATTGTATAACAAAAGATGAGCACACCTGTTGGACTCCATTTGAATACTAATATTTTACTGTCTGTGTGTCTGTGCATAATGTGTCGGGTGTGAAAATGTCACAGTTCAGTTCCCTGAACATTATCAGATAATCCATGGTTGCTGATTATGCTATTCTCCATAGATCATTTGTGGGTTTTTTTTCACTACTCTTTCATCATTTATATCGAAAGCCTGCCTTTCATTAACCACTATGAAAGCTTGTATCATAAAATCCTATATATCCCCCACTTCTGGTGTTCTTACCTCCACATAGAGAGTATCCAAAATGTAAACATCATTTTGATTGGCTTAAATATTTTCATGCTCAACACATTGAAACATCAATTTGCTAGTCAAAAATCCCATGGTAAATGAATGGAGGGTAACGTAACAAATTGACCATGGGTGTCTGACGATGTTCCCTGTACTGTATGTATAGTTTATATTGAAGTAGTTTTATATATTGTTGTCTTGTTCTCATACCCCCCAAAAAATGTAATGCAACTGATTATCACATTTATCCTGCATTCAGTTATTGCTAACAGTTGCTTAAGTGAGGAAATGTTTGTGAGTTGATTCCCTGCTTTCTTGGTGATTCTGTATGCTACTAATATAACAGGGATGAAAACACATATTAGTGACTATTAATGGTAAATGAATACAGGACTGGGCCCTAATTCATTAAATGTTCATACTCAAGAAATGCAAAATTTAATTGTGATGTTTTGCTAAATCTATTAACTTTTCAGTGACTATATACAATTTTAATTTTTAAGTATGGAGAAATTGATCACAGGGCATTCATTTAGAGTTTGTTAATTCATTTTCATAAAAGAAAAAACATAGATATTAGAATTCTTTGTGTGATTCTAGAATATAATCTCAGAAGATCCCTGGGCCCTGATTCACCAACCTTTTTAGTCTATTCCAGACTTAAACTGTTTTTATCACAATGTGCTCATGGTGAGCTATAAGGGTGGTGTTATGTCTAGCGTATGGCATCAACAGTTTGTGAATACTCTAGCAGCTACAGATTTGGTCCAGTCTTAATAAGATTTTGTCAGAATGTTTGTCTGCATGGGGCTTTGGTGAGTTCAAAATTGGATCACTTGGTGTCAAGAAGAAGAAAGGTGATGTGGTGAAATCCTAGGAAAAACTTGTAAAAAGCCTAATGGCCACATTTTTAGCCTGATCTTCACAAAACTGTGTCAGTATATTTGTCAGCATTAAATCTTGTATGAGTTCAAAGCTGGATCATGTAGGGTCAAAAGGTAGATCACAAAAAAGCCATTTTTTGCCCAATCTTCATCAAATTTGGTTTGAATTGTCATATGCATAAAACTTGGAAGAGTTTGAAACTGTGTCACATGGGGTCAAAAAGTAGGTCACTGGCTCAAATTTTCGAAAAACCCTATGAACAACACCCTAGAGGCCACGGTTTTGGCATAATCTTCACAGAACTTGGTTAGTATGTTTGCATAAATCTTGGATACAATAAACGGTCCTTTAATGCCACAGATGAGGCTATGTACATTCTGTCTTTCAGTTAGATTTATAAAGCCAACTGACGGCCAGGGTCCTCTGGTGAGTGATTCAGGGCCATCTTGTTTTCCTCTTCTTTTTGAACTTTCAATATCCTGACATCACAGATGTTATGAAATGCAATGATTATTACTGTATCTTCTTTTTTCTCCCAAAAATGCAGTCAATATCACTTATATATTCACATATAAAAATCACTTGGAACATTTGCATTTCTTGGATCTGATCAATGAATGAGCAACCAGAGTCCTGGATATTGGAAAAAGATGGAAGTTTTTACATCCTGTGTCTACACCCTAGACGCCAAGAGTGCATGTCATGTTAGACATTTTAGAAGATTAATGTTTCGTTATTGTTTTTTATTCCAGTTGCAATATGACATAAATTTAACATTTTTTATTAGTCAGGAAAATACTAAAGTGATGTTTGTTATGTGTTTGTCTGAGCTGTGTTGATGCATGTTATCTAGGGTTAGTTTCTACACTTGACTCACATCTGGAATGACTGCATGATCAAGATTATGGCTGTATATTTGTAAGTGATGTTTTTATTTTTATATATATCATGTGTCATATGATTGAATTAATTGTGATTTGTAAAACGTCTTAGAATTCATCCTGTTTTACTCTGTTGTGCCATGTGTCTTTATTTTTAAAATGCCAAAATGTGAACAATCTGATTACATGGTTCTGGAATTTCATATTTGAAATAATGAAGCCTTTGTAAGGGTCCAAATACTGATACATTGCCTTAAGATTTCTATTGCCTCCATATGGATGAAATATTTTTTGAAAACATCTTTTAGTCTGAACTCTCAGTATTATTCATGTCCCTCTAATGATTAAAAGTAAAACTTGATCTCAAAGTCTGCTATAGATGTTTTCATTGTGTATACTGAGACAATAGAGAACCACTAGTAACTGATTAGAAAGAGTTTGGACAAAACTAGCTTATTTTTATCTTGGAAAGTAGGGCCTTTTGATTCTATATTTAATTTTCTGTAACCCTTTACCTCATGAATATTCATGTACAAAATTATGACTTGGTGAACCAGTACATTGACTGAACTTTAATTGGTACATGAAATAATTGGAAATCCATGAAACACGTTTGTGCTATTGAGACCTATAAATTGCCACATCTCAGGTCAGTCTTGAGTTCTACTTTTGCAACATGTTCCTCATATCACTTCGCCCTTTATTAGGCAGTTAATTCAAGGTAAAATTTACAATTTTCTTTTGCCCTATCAAAATATGTGTGCAATGTAAATGTTCATTGGTGAAGTGCAAAAATTAATTTTAGTTGATAAAAATTGTATGCATAATGACACTATTATCACAGAGGAGATGCAATAAAATGAAACTAGTATTGCAATAAATGCAGCCTGCGGATGCTTGATCATGGATATAAGTAATGCATGTTCAACTTGGATTAAACAATATAGTTTGGTATAAGTGGAGATAATTTCATTGACAGTTACTGATTAATTGGATTGCATTTACTGTAACTGGACATGGATCTCTGTTGGTGTACACCTTGGTGTATGCATCTATTTCTAATCATCAATGTTGAAAAAGACAAATCATGTTGTCGGAAAATATTAAAGTTAATGTTATTCGATGTTTACAGTCAAAAGACTGAGAAATATTTATGAATGACAAATGTTATCTTTCACTGTAGATGATACAGTGTTACCACTTTCATTGTGATAAAAGTCTTTTGCTCGGTGTGGAATTTCAGTCTGGGAAGGTGTTTGAATGAAATGAAACACCATTAGTGAAAATGTTTTCTATGACCACGCATTGAAGACAATATGATCTTCAAAAAAAGGAAATCATCAAATATCATTAATCATTATGAAGAAGAAAAAACAACATGAGAATAGGAAGAAGTGGGTTTTTTGACACTATGATTTATTCCAGACTTACCACTAACACATTTTTACTCAAAATTGTTTTTGCTTTTAAAATGAATGTTTATCTTTTTATAATCAAGTACTGGAAGTAATAGATGTTTGTTTACTATCATAGTATACTACTTGTTCAGACATATGCATAATGATTGAAAGAGACCCTTATTCCTAGCTGCTTCACATTTACCACCAAACTTTGTTTTTACCTTTGTTTTGTTTTTTTTTCCTGTTGTGCAAGTTGTCCTAGGATGCCTATTGTCTGATTTGTATTCCATATGTATTGTTTAGCAACAATTATGCATAAAATTAACCGGTAAGACTGTGTGAGGTATAGTCATATGATTAATATTGTAACAGTGCCTCACAGATTGGAAGTATAACTGTGTGTCTTTGCCCCCACTTCATCGTCTGTACTGACATGTATACACATTTGCTGTGTGTGTATGAGTCTCATGTGTGTCATTAAGACATTCAAACTTGCTACACACTGTCCATGACACACACCCTCCAATTTCATGGGGCCTCTGTGGCCGAGATGGTAAAGTCGCTGACTTTAACACTCACTCAGCCCCTCACTGCGGGGTTCGAATCCCAGCAGGGTCATTCGGATTTTCATGTGAGGAAGCCTTCCAGCTTGCTTGGGGTAGGTTGGTGGTTCTACCGGGATGCCTCAGTGCATTCGGGGTCTTCTTCCACCTGTAATTAGCTTGACATCACTTTATGACTGAAATACTGTCGAAGCGCCGATAAACTCAAATAGTCAAGTCAAGTCCAATAACATAGAAGTATTGAATATTTTGGACACATCTCAAACCAAAAGATTAATTATAGCACATAGTTGTATATGGCTAGCATCTTGGAAAACTATTAAGAATTATTACCAGGAAAAATTATTACCAGGTGGACATAATTTTAAATAGGTTTCTTTACCATTTACCTATACAACAGTTATTATTCTAAGGTTTGGAAAGAAGAATAAAGGTCTGCATGTATACATCTTTGGTTTAATGTTGATAATGTTCAAAATGCCATTTGTTGTCAGTATTAGTACTAACCGGTATGAATTTTAAAGCAGTATTCCAATATATTAATGATTGCAAGTGTACCAGCATTTACCCTCTTATATGTATGAGTAAATAACACATGATATAGGATCTCTGGCATCAGCTTTTGTTATGTATATTAACTTTGTAATATTGCTAATTATGTTCTTTGGAGACCTCCATCTAAGAGCTTTACATGTTACATTATATTTGGTCTCTGCATGTATCTGATCAAAAGACATAATTATATGCATGGGTTTTGTCCAATAGTATTTGTTTTGTTAATTTTGAAAGTTTTATAAAGAGAATGGATCCAAGAAAAAGATGATCCTAAAATTTTCTTTTGCAATAGTATGTAGTTTCAGATTGATTTGAGTATATTTCAATACACCTCAGATACATTTGTATGATTGGTCATATATCTAACAGCATGAATATCATTTCCTGAGAACTTCTTGTCTTATACACAGATGGCAGCATTTTGCACCAGAGTGTTTTCTGATCCTGCTGGTAAACAAATGCCCTGTTACATTGATCAGTAGTTACAGGGGTCTCCAATAATGTAAGCTTTAAATGATGCTTGAACGTAATATTCCTTCATTTGCATGGTTCTTTTATTTCCTTTCTCTGATATAACCGATTGCTCTGCTTCTAGGATTATAAAGGATCCAGGCGCCCTCTTTATGAATACTGAAATTATATCTCCTTCCTTATATTCCATAAAGTATATATGTATGTAAATTAGTTTTATTTTAAGGAATATGAGTCCATGGTAAAAACAGGTTGATATCATATTAAGTCAAACTTGGGAGCTTGAAATCCATGTGTGATAACTACAAATAATTTAGAGGTATCAAAAGCATATGAATTGAATTCCTCATTTTAATCAAGATAAACATGTTTCAATTTGTATCCATTCATGGTGGCCTCCGTAGCCCAGTGGTTTGAGTGGCAGACTGAGTATCACTTGGCGACTCACAGCTGTGGGTCCCAGTCACAGACTGGTCACTTGCATTTTTCAGGTAATTTTTCTACCTTGGTGTTTCTGTGCACTCTGGGGGCTTCCTCTACCTGTAATTAATTTTATGTCAAATTAAACTCTAGCATGACAACTTTTCACAATTCTTGTTTGGCTAAATTGTTTTATTGTTTATTTATTGCATGGCATTACACATTAGTCTAAACTTACTTCTTTAATATCAATTGGAAATAAGTTCTTACTTTCTTTGTTTATCACATATTTGGGGAAAATGTTGGAGACAACCTGTAAAAATGATGATGTGCAGTGTTAATAGATTTGTACATTTTAAAACAGTGATATAAGCACATTTCATATATATCCTGAAAACTTACTTGATATATTTTATTTATATATTTGATTATCATGATTTATGTATTTTTAAAAATAAATCTGAATCACTTTGATCTACAGGTTTTCAATATACATATATAGCTTGAAAGTAGGGTCCTTTTATTTCATATGTTTACATTTGATGGATTTAGTTGAACAAATTATTTAATTAGCTAATTATATTTTGAGATCTTGTCATGAATTTGTAATAGCATGTGCCATTTGAAACACAATTTAAAGCAGCTTGTTCAAAAATGTTCAGTAGAAATTCAAAAAAAAATTCTACTCTCCCTTATTAATGTTGGTGAAGTCTTTGTTTCCTGACAAATAAACTTGGAAAGTGTAGGTCAAAATTACATTGGAAAACGCTATTTGCGTGAATGCAACTCTAACAAAATCGGTTAAATATAGAATTCGGTATCCCCAAAGCAGATGCTTGCGGTATCATGTGACACGTTCTGCAACATTGTGTCTTCACCATTTCAAGATTTCTTAAGTTCAGCCTATGAGTTAACGATGCTCTAAACAAGAATGTGTTCAGCCAAGTGATGGCAAATGAAAATAGTAAATCTAAATATAGGTTTTTAAAATTCTAAAATATGTTTCAATACCATCTATGACAGTATTGTCTGTGATGGGGAAACCACCCATTTTTTACAATCACAAATGGATGAATTTGGTAACAGTGGGTCTGTAGATGGGTAGATGTAATAGAAATCAAATTCTTAGTCATTGACCATCTGTGAAGGAGCTGCTTTTATATGCATGTATATATGGATATATTTTGACAGAACATCACAAAACATCTCAAACTGAAGTTATTCTCAATTTAAAATTTCCAGATTTTTAATTTTCTCAGATTTTTCAGAATTGGGGGTGAACAGACTTTGAGAACTTCAAATGGAGGAAAATTGAGATATTTCATGAAACATAAGCCTGGAGAGCATAGTGTTTCACATGGGTTATTGTGATTACCTTCTCTCTTTGTTGTGCTCAACATATGTTGCAACTGATATATCTTCTTTCAAGCATCCAACAGAAATTGATCAAACACGGTGTTCATTTTCGTTTTGGTAAACTTAATCAACATTTGAAAAACAATTTTAATCATGACTCAATTTTGGGAACCCAAAATCTGTGCTATGGTAAAACTATGATTGAGTATTGTATAAATGGCCATTTAAAGATACTCTACCATAATGACTAATGAGGAAGCTTGTAAAAGACCCTTTGGCGGGCTGGTTTCCATATACAGTGTATCTAGTATAGAACCTTTCTCTTGCCAATAGAGAACAAAAAGACATTTTCCTTTTTTTTTTCTTTTTTTTGGGGGGTGGGGAGGGAGGAGTCAAAATGATTAAAAATCTAGTTTATGATAGGTGAAAATTTGGCCACTTAATCATGCCTATTAATTACATTGTCAATGTCATCAAAATCAAAGGTTTTAAATTAAGTGATATAAGACAGTAGTGACCCCTTTGTTTAACAAAAAATATCATCTAGAAGCAAATATATGTATACCTCATGTTTTCCACTTGCCAAGCTTTGTATGTAGAACACAGGTGAAACACTTTTGTTTTGGGTTTTGAATTGGATAGATATTAGATATAGCCCAGTGTTCTGGAAAATGGTGCTTAAGTGTGATTTTCAGACTCGAGCTACACTTTAGTTTCAATAGGAATTAGAGTATGATTCTCAAATTTGAGCCTGAGATAATTGAAAGTTTCAGAGATAATTCTGTAGGGTATATGTTGTACCAATGTGCATATCAGATCGTCTATTCTGTAGAATCTGTTCAATTTGACACAAGATTTTATCGCTTATTTTAACACTGTTGATTGATATAGTCCTGTTATGATAACACTCAGTTACTTTATGTAAAATATTTTATGATACGGTTGATTTCAATGTTGATCTAGATCTGTATTCCATATGCAAAGGAATGAAAATGCAATAAAATATTTAAATGTAATCAACACTTGGTGTTTGTATGTTATGGAAGATACCAATGTTTATAGCAAAAACAGTTGGGACACCAATTAAACTGGATGGTATTCTAGCTTCAAACTTAAGTGCCGGCTTACTTTTGCAGTGCATCTTAAGGTGCTATCTTTGACTCAAGAAAAAAGTCAGATTTATTTACCATGTTTTGGGTGCAGGTATTGCTTGTAACCTTCTAGAGAAATCTTCAAATGCATTAATGTAATGGTATATTTCACAGAATATAATCAGCACATGATTATACAATGCATAAACATATACAGGACTATCAGTATGGTGTGACTGTGTGGTCATGCCATTGCTGATACTGCAGTTTTCCAGCACAATATCTGTCACAAATAGTTACGTATATTGTAGTGAAATTCATATGTGGTGGAGTGATAGTTTTGCCTGTCTCTAGACTGGTAGTCATGTGCTCAAAATAGATGACAAACCAGTCCAGAGTATGATCACATGGTTTGTCTACATAGTATTTGCTTCAGCAATATGGGAGCTCAGGCCATTCATATGACTGAATCTTAAGGTAGAGATGTCATAGGATAGAGCACATATTCTAAAGTAGTTGGCATTTCGGTAAATTTCCCACAGCTGGATGACTCGTCGTCCCAAACTCAGTGATCTAGTCACAATTTGCAGTGAGATATAAACGATTGCAGCAGCATAAAAAAAAATAGGGGTCTTTTGATATGATTTCTTCAATCTTGTGAATATTGTCAATGTTGAAAAGCCAGCTCAGATAGGAGAAACATGTTTGACAATACATGTATACATTTGTTTCATGAATTTTGAATACAGAGGGACAACTTCCTTCTGTTTCCTCTTCCTCCATTTACTGAGTCCGCAAAAGACGAATAGCATAGATCTAGGTGATGATCACATTTTATACACTAGTCTTATTCTAACGTATTTAAATCTAATGACGTCAGCACCAAGGTTTCCCGCATGGACAGAAGTTGCTTAAAGGTCCGCCGCCATAGTAACATTGTCAGCATCTGTATGACAACCGCGTCCCAACTCACCCCATGTGTGCTCAAATACAAATATTTTTTTATACATAATAAATCACATTAGCGATGTAAAGCTGTAAAGACTGGCCTCTGGAGCCATAATCACGGAGCATCTAAGAATTTTAGATCGCATGACCTACTCAAGGTTAGTTACTTGGATTTGTCATCAATTATTTCTCCCCTCGGACCGATAGACAAAAGTCTATGAACATTCTTGGGAGGATCTTTGCTATTTGATCCACGCATGTTTTATTTCATCATTGAAAAAAAGTATTTTGCCATTTATGTTGTACGGAAGAAGAATTTTACATCCAATCTGATTGCTGTATTGAAATATTGACTTCGTATATGATGATTAAACTGATTCTCGTTGCCATGACGTGCAAAATAATTTCACCAGAAATAGATAAATTTCATTTACACAAATGATCGCAGAGTTTACCCAAAACAAAGGCGATCCATTAATGGTGAGGTTCCAAGTCGCAGGAATGAGTTCCTTGTTTAATATATATTTAAAAATACTGTGAAATCATTAATTTTAGTGCGACACTAAGTTTCGTTGATTTCGTGGAGGGCTTTATCCACGAATATTAATCCCCACGAAAACTTGTCTCTTATATAGATCTCACGTTTTCTAGAACATAGATCCACGAATTAATGTACCCACAAAATTCCCTTGATTACATAATCAACGAAATTTAACGTCAACGAAAATAAACGATTTTACAGTAAAAAAACCGATATCCCGAAATTTATTTTATGACTTTTACCAAAAACGCTTACCTCAAGTTCATCCCATAAAAATACGAGGCCCCTAAGGGGAAGGTCTTCCTTACGCCATATATCTGAAATTGCAAATGATCACCTTATCACCATAGCTCTCTACCATATTGGTGGGACAGGGTTGATCACTGAAAGGGGCTAGCTGGCTTCCTGTATAGCACATTTCAAAATGACTTTTCTCTTAGATTATAATTGCTTAAACAGATTAATCCATAGCAACTTTTTTGTCTGGTATACCCCACATGTAAAAAATACAAACTCTGTAGAACATTCAAAGTATTCATTGAAAATGTTGATCTCTTTGCAATGAGTCTCACAGGGTGTAGCTGGTCATGATGTCAATAAAATTGAAGAGGTCACCAGGTTATATCGTAATAGTGATATATTGTTTTATTTATGCCTGATAGTATACAGGTGAGCGATCTAGGTACACTATGACCCCGTGTTCGATTAAGTATTTTTTCTTTTCAGTTTTCCCATTTTTATTTAAAAGTAATGGGGTTGTATAAATATAATTCTGTAACTTTTATAGCAGATATTCTTTTGGCTTGCGGTAGGTCGGTGGTTCTACCCGGATGCCTCCGTGCATTCGGGGTCTTCCTCCACCTGTAATTAGCTGGACGTCGCTATATGACTGAAATACTGTCGAAGCGACGGTAAACGCAAATAGTCAAGTCAGATATTCTTTCCACTAAAGATTCAAGAGCTGTTTTTCACCCCAAAAAATCACGAGTTTGTTCTGGTTCAAAATGTTCACATTATCTCATGGTATGACACCAGATTTACATCAAATTGTGTAGAAATCCAAAACAGACCAATGGATACCATGTTTCGTTTCTAAAGAGTATACAATATGGATGTTTCTTTAGGGATGCTGATGATGTAATCAAAATTGTTTTAGTGTATTCCATGGATTATGGTGATAGAATTAAATGTCCTACCAACAGTATTTCAGTATTGTTGTTTTTGTGTTGTTTAGAAAAAGTAGATTAATGCAAACAAGCTTCGATTTTTACAGGATGACAATAGTGCTCCAGGTGATAGAAGATCGAAGTCCGGCCTGAAAGAATATAAAAAGAGCTGGTCACTTTGGTGACGTGGTTGTCATGACAACGGGTGCTTCCAGTTCCATTGTGATGAGGAAGCCACTGACGTGTGCTTGTGTATCCAAGTGTGCCACAGCTTAATGTATTAATTGCTGAATGTAGACGTGTAGCCAGAATCAGGCTTATAGAATGAGAACATGGCGCTAATTCATCAATCGTCTGGGTCCATATCTTAGACTCAGAACATACAAAGTTAGGTTTACTACATTTATTAATACTACGGTGATTGTATTTACATTTATTAATACGTAAAGGTAGTAATTACCAGATATTATTGTCGTTTTGTAGATTCATTTATTATAGAAAAAATCAATATAAAATTTAGAATACTGTGCCCGAGACTAGAATATGGGTTTGAGTTTGATGGATTAGGGCCCAGTGTATAATTACAGCGGAAGGCAATGGGCTGATTAGCTGCTATGCGATTTGAGTTTTACTAGATGCTATATTTTTTTTATTTTTTTTTTGTAATTCCATTTATATATGTCAAGGTTTCACTAATATGCTAAGTCTATATTTCTGCTACATTCGTAAATAACCAACAACCGTAAAGATAACCTGGTCCTCGACCTCGTTTTTACTCAATTTTACTTTCAGAAATCCTAGATTTTTCCGTTTAGTAACTTTATTTATTTTACATCGATTATGAAACAAGTTCTTACAATTTAAATAAATCATTCCCGATGGCTCGGATGACATTATTGTGGGAGGAAACCGGAGCACCCGGAGATTTTTCACTGACACGCACTAGAGCGAATAACTTTCACATAATTACCGGTATATTCCATTTCCATTTTAACTGGGATTTTCCTTTGTTTTCAGATGTATTCCAATTAACATGCAGGCTATCCAATAAGTGTGTTTATTTTTGTTCATGTCATAATTTGAACTTCCCTTTCTTATATATACACGTACAGTTATATTCTGAGGAGTCTTATTAGCGTTAACCGGCTAATTACGAGGGGTGATTCAGAAGTTCGTGGACAAATTTGATATATCAAAATGTATAATAACAAACATCCGTTATTATTATTTATAATTATCATTGTTTATTAAGTTCTAATTTATATCAGTTGTTACTATAATAATATTGTAATGACACGAACCACATTCATATTGTTCGATACATGTAATAACCAGAGCCTTTCGACAATCTAAAACTTAGGTCACATGTAAAATGTCCTTTAAACCAGGTCACGTGTAAAGAGTCCTTTAACCCAGGTCACATGTAAAGTGTCCTGTAACCCTTTACCTATGGAATAATAATGTACAAATCTTATGTCTTCAGTGTAGCCCTACCACGTGGTATATGTGGAAATTTGTGCACTACACAAAAGCCCTAATGATTTTTGTCAGATTTACAGTATTTCGTTACATTCGGGAAAACATTTATAGCGATGTGCTTAAGTGTTACCGAATCGCATGTTGTCCCGAATGTTAGGAAAAACTGTATTTCTTACAAAAGAATCTTTGGGACCTATGTGTAGGGCACAATTTTCTGCTTTGCATGCGCTATATACCATTAAAATTGATATGAAATACAATACTTACAACACTTTTTCCTTCTGAATCGATGCAAAATATGCTTTTCGCGTTAGATTAAAATGACATCATATACCACGTGGTATGGCCACCACTGTGTCTTGATGTTTACTAATTTATAGTAACATCAAAGCTAACTTCGGTGTCTTTTCCGTGCAGACTGAGTAGAATCTGAAATACAGCTGCTTCAATCTGAGATACAGCTGCTTCAATCTGAAATACAATCTGAAATACAGCTGCTTCAATCTGAAATACAGCTGCTTCAAGGAGCTGTCTGGTCTAGGATTTCTCTATTTGCCAAGTCGTTAAAACCTGTACGTCTATATGAAGTGAAGGGTTAACTTTTGTTACAAAATATCCCATAATCTTACTGTACACAAATAATAATTTTGTAGTTAAGTTTAATAACACGCAAATCGTTTTATTATTATTCTATGCATAAGTGTTTCATATTTTGCCGCCTATTTATTTAACCAATATAGTTTTTGTTTTCTTCTTTTGCATAAGGACCATCATATTATTTAACCATTTGTGCCCATGTTTTCCAATTATATTTACATAATACATTTGCATATTAATTAAAACATGGATGCAACAAATGATAATAAATCTATATATCGCGCATCTTAAAAAAAAAGTCTTTATTATTACTCTTTATTATTACACTCTGATCTCTTCGTAATTATAAAGATATATAATTTATCTGTCTGCAGTCTTTCGTGACATTTGTTTCAGATTGAGATATATTATATATTACAAACATGTTATATCAAGATAAAGACTCTATATTATATCAGCTGTGTGTGTGGTGGCCTATTGCAGCCTTCAACAGGACCACGTGTCTCTGTGTTTTTACCCCAATCACTGACAATCCATAACATAGAAGTTTAGCGGTTAAATAGACATGTATGAGGTTTTGCTGTATTATTGCTTATTTTCAGAGTTACATTTTATGTATGAATTGTAAATGGTTGAGTGAAGAGGAACCTCTCTGTCAGCGTGGAAAACCCACACTTGTGTGATTAAGTTTCTCTTCATTTTTATACATAAGACCCCCAGCCATTAACTTCCTGGGAGCTAGGCATTATATGTTGATCAAGCGAGAGTGTCCTCACGTCCAATAATAGGCCAAATAAAGCAGTCAATGTCTCCAAAACAGCAATTACATTGATATTTTAGTAAATATTCTTTCAAACAAACCGATTTACGTCCTATTCTCTATTCAGAAAATTTCAAAAATCATCTTCTCTGAAACCAATGGTCAGAATTTGATTTCAATCGGCACAATTAGTCACATATTTCTTCTCTACAATATTGGCTAAAATGAAGATGATCCCATGAGTGACGAGGCCCTACAGCTTTGGTTTTAGTTTCCTAAGGGAGATAATCATTATTCTATTTTGATACTCTAATAAATTTAGAATATTGACTCCCTTTATTAAATTCATTTTTGTATAGTTTTCGTAAATATCATGGGAATTGTTTCAAAAGTGTTTGATTCGATTAATATATGATATTAGTTTCTCAATTAAGCTGATGGTACTTTGGTGAGCGTTATAGGGCCATGATGGCCCTAAAATAATCAGAGCAGTCTGTGTGTAAATGCGAGACGAGTGGAATTAAGGTTTGGTTGGGCCATGGGCCCTTGTTTTGACTGTTATCAGTTACCAGTCGACTGTGTTGGTCAGTATTGTTTTTATATACGGACTTCACAACTGTTAAAACATATTTTAGTGATACAACGTAAGTGATTATGTATGAATATGTATAAAAATAATCAGAGCAGTCTGTGTGTAAATGCGAGACGAGTGGAACAGTGTGAACGTCATTGTAGAGATGAGAAAGGTCGCTTGTATGTTATACAAAATATTAAAGTCCAGTGCATTGTTTAGAGTTTTGCTTCCATTTGAGTGAAAAATGACACATATTGAGAAACCGTTTCGCCTTTTTCTGCATGTCTTAGATATTAATATGTTAATACATTCTGCAATATATTAAGATACATGGCAAAATACGTATGAACTCTCACCTCTATGGGTTCGAATCCTTCGGCTTTATCATGTGAGGAACCCTTGTGTCTCCATGCCAAGAGATAATGGACGTAAACCAGGTGATTAAAGGTTGAACTGCTTCTTATATGTAGTCATTATTCATTGTTTTGCGTGTTGCTGATAATGTATTGAAATATATACTGTCTGATATTAAAAGAAAATAATATATTAAAGTAGATAATAATTAAATTGTTTATTTTTTATTTAAGTTCTTTACAGTTCTTCATCAAAATGCATCCACTCATTCCAGCAAGTCCGCTGATTCGCTACACTTATGAGAGATGAGCGGTTATATTTACTGATAATTGTAACAAACAAAAATATTCGATACAATATTGAAACGATAACAATGCAATCTCTTCTTCCATTCGGTATTTCAGCTTTTATAAGCTTTTTTTTTTTTTAGGAACAAAGAAAAAAAACACAACATACCTCATAAATCACATTTTTTCCGTCAACGTCTTTTATGACGTCGATGTATATATTTCAAAGAGCGTTAATTATCTCAAAATCGACGTTATATCAGTACTGTATGTAAAAATGACAATTTATTTACGGTTTGAATGTATACAGTTTCATCACGAGCTGCAGGGGTGTAGTTTTGTTGTATGACAGCATCACATCAACACATGAGTATATATAGAGACCCTGCATCATACCTTGTTTCACTTGGTCGAGTGGGGACTACATTTATGCTAAAGTCACGTATATCTCGTTCCGTCACTCCCCTAACAAATTGTGCCCCAAATCCACAAACTGTATTTGAAATGTCCCTTTACTGAAAATACGAAACGGACATCCAGTTTTTGTTGTAAACACATGGTTAGTGCGGTGATTTCAGTACATATACCAGTCGATACACATTGGGCAATTCCGTCATCCTTCATCATCAACATACCGGAATACGTTATTTTTGACAATTAAGAAGCAATTTAACTTACTAAATTATATTTAGATTGTCATATTCAAGAAATTGAATATGACCATGCATTTTACAAATTGCATTCTATTTTCTAATTATAGTTTATTTGCATTTGATCATCATTCAGCAAGCTAACTGTTGCAAACTAATGACTGAATTATTATCTCTTACCACATTACTATACTTTCGCGAATTTTTTTTAGATAAATATGTTTGGTAAATGTGTTTGGTACCATCGTATTAAAAATCAGTCCTTCGTTCTACGCTATACCAGTACAATATTTAAGGCGGCCGGGATGGGTGGGACCCACAACTTCTCCATATCAGCTCCCTACTTAAAATGGCGCTATACTGTATATCTATTGTGCTCTTTTCACATTTGTCTGCAAATAATATCCACGCCAAATATTACAAATGTATAAGATAAGTGTAAGTATATGTTTGTTCATTGAATCGTTACCAAGAGAAGTTTTCGGAAGCAAAAAAGTCTTGACTGTTTAAGACACTTAACTTGCATAAATATTATTTCTCAGGTTAAGTACGGTATATATGTAAAGTTTTTAGCATGGTCTGATTATCATAAAAGATATTAGGAAATGTAACTTATAAATTCATTCATCCCGTAACTATTAATTATTGACTTTAAAATGTTTCATTTAAACAGCTGATATTTCAGACATTTATTTCATAAGGACCTCTTTGGAAATAAATGAAGTTAAAAACCCTTTAGGCCCGGGCATGCACATCATTTCGTTATTTGGTATTTTCAAAAAGTCAAATGGCATTAAAAGAAAGAAAAAGAAAAGAAACGTGAGATATTTTTGAATTTTTGGCCTCAGATATGCCTGAAACCCTCCTTCGCGCATCCTAGAAAAATATTTTTCACGGGGGACAATGACCCCGGACCGTCCTAGATCGGGCATGCACATCATTTCGTTATTTGGTATCTTCAAAAAGTCAAATTGCGTTTAAAAAAAAAAAGAAAAGAAAAAGAAAAGAAACGTGAGATATTTTTTAATTTTTGGCTTCATATATGCCTGAAACGCACCTTCGCGCATCCAAGTAAAATATTTTTCACGGGGACAATGACCCCGGACCGTCCTAGCCCGGGCATGCACATCAGGCTGTTTTGTGTTATACGAGTGTTAAGGTCTATAAGTAAACCATATCCGTAAGAAATTTATTAGTCGTTGTAGCACCCATCCTGTAATACGAGGGATATTGGTTTCGAGTCCAGGTGTAACGTTGTGATAAAATTGTGTGCCTGTGCACGCACCCAGAGGAAGGATTTTCGGGGCGGATTAAGGTTTGGGTTAGGTTTATCCGGGTAAATTGCTTTAAGATTTTTTTCTAGCTTTCTGGGTATGCCAAAAAAAAAATGGCTGATAAATCCGAGGTTATTGGTAACATGCATAAGCCAGGCCCGGATTCACCGGGGGGGGGGGGGGCCGAGGGGGCCTTGGCCCCCCCAGCTGCCCTGGTTATACATTTTTTCTAGGCTATAAAATCCATTGATTACATAATGTTTGAGCTGTCTAGAGGAAATCCCCATCGTTGGCCCCCATACTGAACCAACCGCATAACCACCTGACCAGCCAGACTCCTATTGTCTTATGGCCCCCTGCTGTTAATGTGTAGATAATCCGAATCGGCAGTCATCCATGACTTAGTGATAAGCATGTGTTTAAGATACTGTGTATGCAAATTGATTGACACCTTCACTGATTCACAGGCTATTGTCGAGTGATACCTAAGGACATCTCGTCTGCCGAGCGATCTAATGATTGAAGAAAAATAGGCAATTACAAAAACTTTATATCAGTAAAACTATTCTCGACAGGTGATGTTTAGGAAAAGCATAAAAATCGATTAGTATAAAATTAGCCACTAAAAACAACAACTAAGTTGGACATTAAAATGTAATTGCTATCGAAATATTTTCACTAGAGCCCAAAGAAATTATTGATTTAACGAATAACTTTGACTAAATCTAATCAACGAAATTTTAAATTCACTTTTCTCTACATCTTTAAAATTTTAAATCTTGAATTAAAAGCGGGCAATTTAACTGCCAGGTTGATGAACTTTCAGGTATGAAAAATTGCCGATTTTGTTTTGGAAAAAAATTAAAAAGCTATTCTGCAGGGAAGATGCATACCTATCGCTAGCCATGTAAATTAAACTTTATCAGAAATGGGTTGTGTTTCTAAATGTCATCAGCTATACTATTTTTACATAACTTGTAAGTATTATTTTAACGAAGCAGTTAAATTCTTCTTAACTAACTCTCTCAATATATAAATACAAAAAGTAGGTCTATACATCATCATGTTCACTTTTCTTATTATTTACGAATAAAATAATAAGAATTATTATAAAATATGTGTAGTTTAGATTTATGAATATAATTAAGAAATGAAATAAATTGAAAATTGTTAACTGCCATATTTTGGGACAATGTATGTGAAGATTATGATTACTAATTCAAATCAAATCTAGGTAATCAGTTATTGATCAATGTTACTGATAAGTCAACGAATACTAATGCACAGAATACACAATTTATTTGCAAAATAAAACGGATATTAAAGATTTTATATGAAATATCAACATCTGTGGTTTGTTTTGTCACTGATTAAACACTTAGAAAAACCAAAATGTTTCAACTAAATCTAAAAATGTACAAAAAAATGACACACAAAAGGGGCCCATACTCTATTACGTACGCTTTTTTTTTATTCCAAAATTAAAGGTCTGCATGTATACATCTTTGGTTTAATGTTAATAATGTTTAGAATGCCATTTGTTGTCAGTATTACTACTAACCTGTATGAATTTTAGAGCAGTATTCCAATATATTAATGATTGCATGTGTACCAGCATTTACCCTCTTATATGTATAAGTAAATAACACATGATATAGGATCTCTGGCATCAGCTTTTGTTATGTATATATTAACTTTGTAATATTGCTAATTATGTTCTTTGGAGACCTCCATCTAAGAGCTTTACATGTTACATTATATTTGGTCTCTGCATGTCTGATCAATAGACAGAATTATATGCATGGGTTTTGTCCAATAGTATTTGTTTTGTTAATTTTGAAAGTTTTATAAAGAGAATGGATCCAAGAAAAAGATGTTCTCTAAAATTTTCTTTTGCAATAGTATTTGTAGTTTCAGATTGATTTGAGTATATTTCAATACACCTCAGATACATTTGTATGATTGGTCATATATCTAACGGCATGAATATCATTTCCTGAGAACTTCTTGTCTTATACACAGATGGCAGCATTTTGCACAAGAGTGTTTTCTGATCCTGCTGGTAAACAAATGCCCTGTTACATTGATCAGTAGTTACAGGGGTCTCCAATAATGTAAGCTTTAAATGATGCTTGAACATAATATTCCTTCATTGCATGGTTCTTTTATTTCCTTTCTCTGATATAATCCATTGCTCTGCTTCTAGGATTAGGATCCAGGTGCCCTCTTTATGAATGCTGAAATTATATCTCATTCCTTATATTCCATAAAGTATATATGTATGTAAATTAGTTTTATTTTAAGGAATAAGAGTCCATGGTAAAAACAGATTGATATCATTATTAAGTCAAACTTGGGAGCTTGAAATCCATGTATGATAACTACAAATAATTTAGAGGTATCAAAAGCATATGAATTGAATTCCTCATTTTAATCAAGATAAACATGTTTCAATTTGTATCCATTCATGGTGGCCTCCGTAGCCCAGTGGTTTGAGTGGCAGACTGAGTATCACTTGGCGACTCACAGCTGTGGGTCCCAGTCACAGACTGGTCACTTGCATTTTTCAGGTAATTTTTCTACCTTGGTGTTTCTGTGCACTCCGGGGGCTTCCTCTACCTGTAATTAATTTTATGTCACTATATGACTGAATTACAATAGCAGCAACAGTAAACTCTAGCATGACAACTTTTCACAATTCTTGTTTGGCTAAATTGTTTTATTGATTTATTTATTGCATGACATTACACATTAGTCTAAACTTACTTCTTTAATATCAATTGGAAATAAGTTCTTACTTTCTTTGTTTATCACATATTTGGGGGAAATGTTGGAGACAACCTGTAAAAATGATGATGTGCAGTGTTAATAGATTTGTACATTTTAAAACAGTGATATAAGCACATTTCATATATATCCTGAAAACTTACTTGATATATTTTATTTATATATTTGATTATCATGATTTATGTATTTTTAAAAATAAATCTGAATCACTTTGATCTACAGGTTTTCAATATACATATATAGCTTGAAAGTAGGGTCCTTTTATTTCATATGTTTACATTTGATGGATTTAGTTGAACAAATTATTTAATTAGCTAATTAATGTGACACGTTCTGCAACATTGTGTCTTCACCATTTCAAGATTTCTTAAGTTCAGCCTATGAGTTAACGATGCTCTAAACAAGAATGTGTTCAGCCAAGTGATGGCAAATGAAAATAGTAAATCTAAATATAGGTTTTAAAATTCTAAAATATGTTTCAATACCATCTATGACAGTATTGTCTGTGATGGGGAAACCACCCATTTTTTACAATCACAAATGGATGAATTTGGTAACAGTGGGTCTGTAGATGGGTAGATGTAATAGAAATCAAATTCTTAGTCATTGACCATCTGTGAAGGAGCTGCTTTTATATGCATGTATATATGGATATATTTTGACAGAACATCACAAAACATCTCAAACTGAAGTTATTCTCAATTTAAAATTTCCAGATCTTTAATTTTCTCAGATTTTTCAGAATTGGGGGTGAACAGACTTTGAGAACTTCAAATGGAGGAAAATTGAGATATTTCATGAAACATAAGCCTGGAGAGCATAGTGTTTCACATGGGTTATTGTGATTACCTTCTCTCTTTGTTGTGCTCAACATATGTTGCAACTGATAGATCTTCTTTCGAGCATCCAACAGAAATTGATCAAACATGGTGTTCATTTTCGTTTTGGTAAACTTAATCAACATTTGAAAAACAATTTTAATCATGACTCAATTTTGGCAACCCAAAATCTGTGCAATGGTAAAACTATGATTTAGTATTGTATAAATGGCCATTTAAAGATACTCTACCATAATGACTAATGAGGAAGCTTGTAAAAGACCCTTTGGCATGCTGGTTTCCATATACAGTGTATCTAGTATAGAACCTTTCTCTTGCCAATAGAGAACAAAAAGACATTTTCCCTTTTTTTTCTTTTTTAGAGGGGGGGGGGGGGTGGGGAGGGAGGGGGCAGAATGATTAAAAATCTAGTTTATGATAGGTGAAAATTTGGCCACTTAATCATGTCTAGTAATTACATTGTCAATGTCATCAAAAAAAGGTTTAAATTAACCCCCTTTTTAAAAAAAATATCATCTAGAAGCAAATATATGATACCCAGTTTTCCCTTGCCTTTGGAAACACTTTTGTTTTGGGTTTTAAATTGGATAGATATTAGATATAGCCCAGTGTTCTGGAAAATGGTACTTAAGTGTGATTTTCAGACTTGAGCTACACTTTAGTTTCAATAGGAATTAGAGTATGATTTAATTGACTGTATTTTTAGATGGGGTTCCAATCAGATCGTCTATTCTGTAGAATCTGTTCAATTTGACACAAGATTTTATCGCTTATTTTAACACTGTTGATTGATATAGTCCTGTTATGATAACACTCAGTTACTTTATGTAAAATATTTTATGATACGGTTGATTTCAATGTTGATCTAGATCTGTATTCCACATGCAAAGGAATGAAAATGCAATAAAATATTTAAATGTAATCAGCACTTGGTGTTTGTATATTATGGAAGATACCAATGTTTATAGCAAAAACAGTTGGGACAACAATTAAAATGGATGGTATTTTAGCTTCAAACTTAAGTGCCGGCTTACTTTTGCAATGCATCTTAAGGTGCTATCTTTACTCAAGAAAAAAGTCAGATTTATTTACCATGTTTTGGGTGCAGGTATTGCTTGTAACCTTCTAGAGAAATCTTCAAATGCATTAATGTAATGGTATATTTCACAGAATATAATCAGCACATAATTATAAAATGCATAAACATATACAGGACTATCAGTATGGTGTGACTGTGTGGTCATGCCATTGCTGATACTGCAGTTTTCCAGCACAATATCTGTCACAAATAGTTACGTATATTGTAGTGAAATTCATATGTGGTGGAGTGATAGTTTTGCCTGTCTCTAGACTGGTAGTCATGTGCTCAAAATAGATGACAAACCAGTCCAGAGTATGATCACATGGTTTGTCTACATAGTATTTGCTTCAGCAATATGGGAGCTCAGGCCATTCATATGACTGAATCTTAAGGTAGAGATGTCATAGGATAGCGCACATATTCTAAAGTAGTTGGCATTTCAGTAAATTTCCCACAGCTGGATGACTCGTCGTCCCAAACTCAGTGATCTAGTCACAATTTGCAGTGAGATATAAACGATTGCAGCATGGAAAAAAAAAAAAAAATAGGGGGTCTTTTGATATGACTTCTTCAACTTTGTGAATATTGTCAATGTTGAAAAGCAAGCTCAGATAGGAGAAACATGTTTGACAATACATGTATACATTTGTTTCATGAATTTTGAATACAGAGGGACAACTTCCTTCTGTTTCCTCTTCCTCCATTAACTGAGTCCGCAAAAGACGAATAGCATAGATCTAGGTGATGATCACATTTTATACACTAGTCTTATTCTAACGTATTTAAGTCTAATGACGTCAGCACCAAGGTTTCCCGCATGGACAGAAGTTGCTTAAAGGTCCGCCGCCATAGTAACATTGTCAGCATCTGCATGACAACCGCGTCCCAACTCACCCCATGTGTGCTCAAATACAAATAATTTTTTATACGTAACAAATCACATTAGCGATGTAAAGCTATAAAGACTGGCCTCTGGAGCCATTATCACGGAGCATCTAAGAATTTTAGCTCGCATGACCTACTCAAGGTTAGTTACTTGGCTTTGTCATCAATTATTTCTCCCCTGGGACCGCTAGACAAAAGTCTATGAACATTCTTGGGAGGATCTTTGCTATTTGATCCATGCATGTATTATTTCATCATTGAAAAAAAGTATTTTGCCATTTATTTTGTACGGAAGAAGAATTTTACATCCAATCTGATTGCTGTATTGAAATATTGATTTCGTATATGATGATTAAACTGATTCTCGTTGCCATGACGTGCAAAATAATTTCACCAGAAATATTTTTTTAAATCTTTTCGAAGTTAAATTTCATTTACACAAATGATCGCAAAGTTTACCCAAAACAAAGGCGATCCATTAATGGTGAGGTTCCAAGTCGCAGGAATGAGTTCCTTGTTTGATATATATTTAAAAATACTGTGAAATCATTAATTTTAGTGCGACACTAAGTTTCGTTGATTTCGTGGAGGGCTTTATCCACGAATATTAATCCCTACGAAAACTTGTCTCTTATATAGATCTCCCGTTTTCTAGAACATAGATCCACGAATTAATTTACCCACAAAATTACCTTGGGTACATAATCAACGGAATTTAACGTCAACGAAAATAAACGATTTTACAGTAAAAAAAAAACACCATATCCCGAAATTTATTTTATGACTTTTACCAAAAACGCTTACCTCAAGTTTATCCCATAAAAATACGAGGCCCCCAAGGGGAAGGTCTTCCTTACGACATATATCTGAAATTGCAAATGATCACCTTATCACCATAGCTCTCTACCATATTGGTGGGACAGAGTTGATCACTGAAAGGGGCTAGCTGGCTTCCTGTATAGCACATTTCAAAATGACTTTTCTCTTAGATTATAATTGCTTAAACAGATTTATCCCTAGCAACTTGTTTGTCTGGTATACCCCACATGTAAAAAATACAAACTCTGTAGAACAATCAAAGTATTCATTGAAAATGTTGGTCTCTTTGCAATGAGTCTCACAGGGTGTAGCTGGTCAATCGTCATGATGTCAATAACACTGAAGAGGTCACCAGGTTATATCGTAATAGTGATATATTGTTTTATTTATGCTGATAGTATACAGGTGAGCGATCTAGGTACACTATGACCCTCTGTTCATTAAGTATTTTTTCTTTTCAGTTTTCCCATTTTTATTTAAAAGTAATGGGGTCGTATAAATATAATTCTGTAACTTTTATATCAAGGCAGATATTCTTTTGGCTTGCGGTAGGTCGGTGGTTCTACCCGGATGCCTCCGTGCATTCGGGGTCTTCCTCCACCTGTAATTAGCTGGACGTCGCTATATGACTGAAATACTGTCGAAGCGACGGTAAACGCAAATAGACAAGTCAAGTCAGATATTCTTTCCACTAAAGATTCAAGAGCTGTTTTTCACCCCCCAAAAAATCACGAGTTTGTTCTGGTTCAAAATGTTCACATTATCTCATGGTATGTTCACATTATCTCATGGTATGACATCAGATTTACATCAAATTGTGTAGAAATCCAAAACAGACCAATGGATATCATGTTTCGTTTCTAAAGATACACGTACATATCTCTCTAAAAGAGTATACAATATGGATGTTTCTTTAGGGATGCTGATGATGTAATCAAAATTGTTTTAGTGTATTCCATGGATTATGGTGATATAATTAAATGTCCTACCAACAGTACTTCAGAATTGTTGTTTTTGTGTTGTTTAGAAAAAGTAGATTAATGCAAACAAGCTTCGATTTTTACAGGATGACAACAGTGCTCCAGGTGATAGAAGATCGAAGTCCGGCCTGAAAGAATATAAAAAGAGCTGGTCACTTTGGTGACGTGGTTGTCATGACAACGGGTGCTTCCAGTTCCATTGTGATGAGGAAGCCACTGACGTGTGCTTGTGTATCCAAGTGTGCCACAGCTTAATGTATTAATTGCTGAACGTAGACGTTTAGCCAGAATCAGGCTTATAGAATGAGAACATGGCGCTAATTCATCAATCGTCTTGGTCCATATCTTAGACTCAGAACATACAAAGTTAGGTTTACTACATGTATTAATATCACAGTGATTGTATTTACATTTATTAATACGTAAAGGTAGTAATTACCAGATATTATTGTCGTTTTGTAGATTCATTTATTATAGAAAAAATGAATATAAAATTTAGAATACTGTGCCCGAGACTAGAATATGGGTTTGAGTTTGATGGATTAGGGCCCAGTGTATAATTACAGCGGAAGGCAATAGGCTGATTAGCTGCTATGCGATTTGAGTTTTACTAGATGCTATATATTTTTTTTTATTTTTTTTTTTTAATTCCATTTATATATGTCAAGGTTTCACTAATATGCTAAGTCTATATTTCTGCTACATTCGTAAATAACCAATAACCGTAAAGATAACCTGGTCCTCGACCTCGTTTTTACTCAAATTTACTTTCAGAAATCCTAGATTTTTCCGTTTAGTAACTTTATTTATTTTACATCGATTATGAAACAAGTTCTTACAATTTAAATAAATCATTCCCGATGGCTCGGATGACATTATTGTGGGAGGAAACCGGAGCACCCGGAGATTTTTCACTGACACGCACTAGAGCGAATAACTTTCACATAATTACCGGTATATTCCATTTCCATTTTGATTGGGATTTTCCTTTGTTTTCAGATGTATTCCAATTAACATGCAGGCTATCCAATAACTGTGTTTATTTTTGTCCATGTCATAATTTGAACTTCCCTTTCTTATATATACACGTACAGTTATATTCTGAGGAGTCTTATTAGCGTTAACCGGCTAATTACGAGGGGTGATCCAGAAGCTCGTGGACAAATTTGATATATCAAAATGTATAATTACAAACATCCGTTATTATTATTTATAATCATCATTGTTTATTAAGATCTAATTTATATCAATTGTTACTATGATAATATTGTAATGACACGAACTTCATTCATATGATTCGATACATGTAATAACCAGAGCCTTTAGACAATCTAAAACTTAGTTCACGTGTAAAGTGTCCTTTAACCCAGGTCACTGTAAAGTGTCCTTAAACCCAGGTCACATGTAAAGTGTCCTGTAAACTTTTACCTAATGAATTTTAAATCTTATGTCTTCAGTATGGCCATACCACGTGATATATGTGGAAAATTGTGCACAACACAAAAGACCTAATGATTTTTTTGTGAGATTTTGTCAGATTTTTGTTACTTTCGGGAAAACATTATTAGCGATGTGCTTTATGTGTTACCGAATCGTTAGGAAAAACTGTATTTCTGACAAAAGAATGATTGTGACCTATGTGTAGGGCACACTTTTCCGCTTTACACGCGCTATATAATATTAAAATTGATAAAGAAATTCTTACAGCAGTTTTTCCTTCTGAATCGATGCAAAATATGATTTTCGCGTTAGCTTAAAATGACATCATATACCACGTGGTTATGGCCACACTGTTGTCTTGATGTTTACTAATTTACAGTAATATCAAAGCTAACTTTCCGTGCAGACTGAGTAGAATCTGAAATACAGCTGCTTCAAGGAGCTGTCTGGTTTAGAATTTCTCTATTTGCCAAGTCGTTAAAACCTGTACGTCTATATGAAGTAAAGGGTTAACTTTTGTTACAAAATATCCCATAATTTTACTGTACACAAACAATAATTTTATAGTTAACTTTAATAACACGCAAATCGTTTTATTATTATTCTGTGCATAAATGTTTAATATTTTGCCGCCTATTTATTTAACCGATATAGTTTTTGTTTTCTCTCTTTAGCATAATGACCATCATATTATTTAACCATTTAAGCCCATGTTTTCCAATTATATTTACATAATACATTTACATATTAATTAAAACATGGATGCAACAAGTGATAATAAATCTATAAATCGCGCATCTTAAAAAAAATGTCTTTATTATTACTCTCTGATCTCTTCGTAATTATAAAGATATATAATTTATCTGTCTGCAGTCTTTCGTGACATTTGTTTCAGATTGAGATATATTATATATTACAAACATGTTATATCAAGATAAAGATTCTATATTATATCAGCTGTGTGTGTGGTGGCCTATTGCAGCCTTCAACAGGACCACGTGTCTCTGTGTTTTTACCCCAATCACTGACAATCCATAACATAGAAGTTTAGCGGTTAAATAGACATGTATGAGGTTTTGCTGTATTATTGCTTATTTTCAGAGTTACATTTTATGTATGAATTGTAAATGGTTGAGTGAAGAGGAATCTCTCTGTCAGCGTGGAAAACCCACACTTGTGTGATTAAGTTTCTCTTCATTTTTATACATAAGACCCCCAGCCATTAACTTCCTGGGAGCTAGGCATTATATGTTGATCAAGCGAAAGTGTCCTCACGTCCAATAATAATGGCCAAATAAAGCAGTCAATATCTCCAAAACAGCAATTACATTGATATTTTAGTAAATATTCTTTCAAACAAACCGATTTACGTCCGATTCTCTATTCAGAAAATTTCAAAAATCATCTTCTCTGAAACCAATGGTCAGAATTTGATTTCAATCGGCACAATTAGTCACATATTTCTTCTCTACAATATTGGCTAAAATGAAGATGATCCCATGAGTGACGAGGCCCTACAGCTTTGGTTTTAGTTTCCTAAGGGAGATAATCATTATTCTATTTTGATACTCTAATAAATTTAGAATATTGACTCCCTTTATTAAATTCATTTTTGTATATTTGTCGTAAATATCATGGGAATTGTTTCAAAAGTGTTTGATTCGATTAATATATGATATTAGTTTCTCAATTAAGCTGATGGTACTTTGGTGAGCGTTATAGGGCCATGATGGCCCTCTTGTTTTGACGTGTTATCAGTTACCAGTCGATTGTGTTGGTCAGTATTGTTTTTAATATACGGACTTCATCAACTGTTAAAACATATTTTAGTGATACAAGGATTACGTAAGTGATTATGTATGAATATGTATAAAAATAATCAGAGCAGTCTGTGTGTAAATGCGAGACGAGTGGAACAGTGTGAACGTCATTGTAGAGATGAGAAAGGTCGCTTGTATGTTATACAAAATATTAAAGTCCAGTGCATTGTTTAGAGTTTTGCTTCCATTTGAGTGAAAAATGACACATATTGAGAAACCGTTTCGCCTTTTTCTGCATGTCTTAGATATTAATATGTTAATACATTCTGCAATATATTAAGATGCATGACAAAATACGTATGAACTCTCACCTCTATGGGTTCGAATCCTTCGGCTTTATCATGTGAGGAACCCTTGTGTCTCCGTGCCAAGAGATAATGGACGTAAACTGATTAAAGGTTCAACTGCTTCTTATATGTAGTCATTATTCATTGTTTTGCGTGTTGCTGATAATGTATTGAAATATATACTGTCTGATATTAAAAGAAAATAATATATTAAAGTAGATAATAATTAGATGGTTTATTTTTTATTTAAATTCTTTACAGTTCTTCATTAAAATACATCCACTCATTCCAGCAAGTCCGCTGATTCGCTACACTTGTGAGAGATGAGCGGTTATATTTATTGATAATTCTAACAAGCAAAAATATTCGATACAATATTGAAATGATAACAATGCAGTCTCTTCTTCCATTCGGTATTTTCAGTTTTTATAAGCTTTTTTTTTTTTTTTTTAGGAACAAAGAAGAAAAAACACAACATACCTCATAAATCACATTCTTTCCGTCAACGTCTTTTATGACGTCGATGTGTCGATGTATATATTTCAAAGAGCGTTAATTATCTCAAAATCGACGTTATATCAGTACTGTATTTAAAAATGACAATTTATTTGCGGTTTGAATGCACACTGTTTCATCACGAGCTGCAGGGGTGTGGTTTTGTTGTATGACAGCATCACATCAACACATGAGTATATACAGAGACCCTGCACCATACCTTGCTTCACTTGGTCGAGTGGGGACTACATTTATGCTAAAGTCACGTATATCTCGTTCCGTCACTCCCCTAAACAAATTGTGCCCCAAATCCACAAACTGTATTTGAAATGTCTCTTTACTGAAAATACGAAACGGACATCCAGTTTTTGTTGTTAACACATGGTTAGTACGGTGATTTCAGTACATATTCCAGTCGATATACACCTTGGGCAATTCCGTCATCCTTCATCATCAACATACCGGAATACGTTATTTTTTTGACAATTAAGAAGCAATTTAAATTACTAAATTATATTTAGATTGTCATATTCAATTTATTGAATATGATTATGCATTTTACAAATTACATTCTATTTTCTAATTATAGTTTATTTGCATATGATCATCATTCAGCAAGCTAACTGATGCAAACTAATGACTGGATTATTATCTCTTACCACATTACTATACTTTCGCGAAAAAAAAATAGATAAATATGTTTGGTAAATGTGTTTGGTACCATCGTATTAAAAATCAGTTCTTCGTTCTACGCTACACCAGTACAATATTTCAGGCGACCGGGATGGGTGGGGCCCACAACTTCTCCATATCAGCTCCCTACATAATATGGCGCTATACTGTATATCTGTTGTGCTCTTTTCACATTTGTCTGCAAGTAATATCCACGCCAAATATTACAAATGTATAAGATAAGTGTAAGTATATGTTTGTTAATTGAATCGTTACCAAGAGAAAGGTTTTCGGAAGCGAAAAAGTCTTGATTGTTTAAGACACTTAACCTGCATAAATATTATTTTTCAGGTTAAGTACGGTATATATGTAAAGTTTTTAGCATGGTCTGATTATCATAAAAGATATAAGGAAATGTAACTTTTAAATTAATTCATCCCGTAACTATTAATTATTGACTTTAAAATGTTTCATTTAAACAGCTGATATTTGAGACATTTATTTCATAAGGACCTCTTTAGAAATAAATGAAGTTAAAAACCCTTTAGGCCCGGGCATGCACATCATTTCGTTATTTGGTATTTTCAAAAAGTCAAATTGTATTAAAAGAAAAAAAAAAGAAAAGAAACGCGAGATATTTTTGAATTTTTGGCCTCAGATATGCCTGAAACGCACTTTCGCGCATCCTAGAAAAATATTTTTCACGGGAGACAATGGCCCCGGACCGTCCCAGCCAGGGCATGCACATCATTTCGTTATTTGGTATTTTCAAAAAGTCAAATTGCATTTTAAAACGAAAAAGAAAAGAAACGTGAGATATTTTTGGCCTCAGATATGCCTGAAACGCACCTTCGCGCATCCTAGAAAAATATTTTTCACGGGAGACAATGACCCCGAACCGTCCTAGCCCGGGCATGCACATCATTTCGTTATTTGGTATTTTCAAAAAGTCAAATTGCATTTTAAAACGAAAAAGAAAAGAAACGTGAGATATTTTTGGCCTCAGATATGCCTAGAACGCACCTTCGCGCATCCTAGAAAAATATTTTTCACGGGGGACAATGACCCCGGACCGTCCTAGCCCGGGCATGCACATCAGGCTGTTTTGTGTTATACGAGTGTTAAGGTCTATAAGTAAACCATATCCGTAAGAAATTTATTAGTCGATGTAGCACCCATCCTGTAATACGAGGGATATTGGTTTCGAGTCCAGAGGTGTAACCTTGTGATAAAGGTGTGTGCTTGTGCACGCACCCTGGGTAAGGATTTTCGGGGCGGGTTAAGGTTTGGGTTAGGTTTATCCGATCACGGTATGGGTAAATGGCTATAAGAATTTTTTCTAGCTTTCTGGGTATACCGAAAAATGGATGATAAATCCGAGGTTACTGGTAACATTCATAAGCTGCATATTTTTCACACCTGCAAACGTTTGGCTGTATCAGTATATTTCTTTTGAATATATACCGCCCTTATATTTATCCAGAACACAGCAATTTATTCTCTGTCCTAAGAATTCCGGGACGAATTCTAAATCGGCAGGGGAGTATTAACGGCCTATAAATAACTAGTAGAGATATAAAAAGACACTTGTACTATCTAACCATACTAAGCTTTTGTGGCGAGTTTCAGATTGCATACCGAAGGTCCCGATTTCGATTTTAGCTCTGGGCAGTAGGATTTTATTAGGTTACATTACAAGCTGTCCAGTAGCTCAGTCGGTAGAGCACTTATCCTGTAAACGAGGGAATTCGGGTACGAACCACGGTTTGGCTACCTAGTTACATGTGTGTCATAATCATAAGAAAGTAAAAATGATGAATTATGCAGCATATAATAATGTAAACATTTTTTTCTTTTGAATAGCGTATAACTCAAACATGTTATATAATTGTAGTACATGTGATATATTATGTGACTGCATGACAAATAATTTTATGTGTATTTCGCGTTACAGCTACCCATTCCGTTCAATCATTTATTTCCGTTAGATTCTGGTCATTTTTGGAATGGCTCCTCATTCCATTACTCCGCGCAAACTCCACGCAGTGATCTCCCTTGCACGCGCCATCCGCGCACCAGTCTGATATCTGGGAAAACCAACCAATGATGCTACTTTCGATTTCGTCGAAACGTTACAAAATGTACGATTTTAACCCAAAGCGCCCGTAAGGTAATCACAATGATTGTTGTTTAAGATAAAGAATAAATAAAATGGTATTTTAAACATTCTTTATCTTAAACATAAAACGTATGTTAGAATTCAAATAAACACAATCTGTCAATAAAGGGTACTTCGTGAAATTTCTGGACTCAGCCTAGTCCACCTAGCCAAAATATTAGATGTAATCGTTGAATTTGAAGCTACAAATTCATGATTGTATTAAATATCAGAAATGAATAATGAACTTGAAATCTGGAAAATCGTATATGCGGTGTCTCTATTTTAAATAAAGGACTATATTCATCCAAGGCAGGTCGAAATCTTATGACATTGTGTTTTATCTAGATATGGGCAGTTCAGATTATTAAGTCTGTCTGACACTGAATATGTGTTATGATATTTAACAGAAAATTCTGGTTGTTGATTTTTAATGTTGCCAATCTAGTTTATATGCCTTTTTTATCTTGTCAAAGATCATTGAAGAATATTGTAGAATCTTCATAAATAAATATATATTCTCACATATCCAGGGCTCCATTTATATCATGATGTCATATAATATTGTTCTAAAAATAGAAGATTGTAAGTCACTAAGTCAGTTTTTAGCTCACCTGAGCACAAAGTGCTCAAGGTGAGCTTTTGGGATCGCCCTTCGTCCGGCGTCCGTCGTCGTGCGTCGTCCGTCGTCCGACGTCCGTCGTCAACAATTTGCTTTAAGCGACATCTCCTCTGAAACCGCTGGACAGAATTTAATGAAACTTGGCAGGAATGTTCCTTGGGTGAGGCTCTAAAAAAGTTGCTAAAATAAAGTTGATCCATGAAGAACTCTGGTTGCCATGGCTACAAAAAAAAAAATTTGAAAACTTTAAAAATCATCTCCTTCAAAACTACTGGCCAGATTTCAAAATATTTGGTACAGATGTTCCTTGGGTCAACCTCTACCAAAGTTGCTAAAATTATTCCGATCCGTAAAAAAACATGGCCGCCAGGGGCGGGGCTTATTTGCCTTATATGTATATAGAGAAACCTTTAAACAACATCTCCTCTGAAACCACTGGACAGATTTAGATTAATCTTGGCAGGGATGATCCTTGGGTCAACCTTCACAAAAGTTGCTAAAATAAACTTGATCCATATAGAACTCTGGTTGCCATGGCAACAAAAAGAAAAAAAATATGGTATTTTTAAAAATCATCTGCTTCAAAACTACTGGCCAGATTTTAAAATAAATTGGTACAGATGTTCCTTTGGTCAACCTATTTATCTCAGGTGAGCGATTTAGGGCCATCATGGGCCTCTTGTTTTTTTGGTTTTTTTTCTTGGCCTGAGTTTTCTTGTCTTTGAGCCTATTTGTGTAACAAAACTATGTGTACAGAATCTTCTGGAAGCTTAAATCCTGGTCACATCTGCCTTGTGACAGCTATCACAGCTGATAACATGTCAATCAACATATTCATATGAGCACCATTTAAAGGTAATATTGCAGTGAGTGTAGAGCTGTCGCAAATGCCACAAGATCGCAAAGCGGTTGCACTTGCAGCAAGTGATTCATTTGATGGTAGGGAGGTTTCAGCGTGGTATTGCTACAAGTTGCTGATCAGTCGCCATTTGGTTGAAGGCAATAGCAAGCAGTCACCAAACCTTTCTGGTTGCAGCCAGTTGCCAACCAGTTGGTGGTCAGTCGCTGACCTCATTGCTGTTGTATTATTTAATACAGCATCTGTAGGTGCCCTGTTACAAGTGGAAAAACAATGTCAGCTTTTGAAAGATTAAAGGATTCTTCCAATTAAGACCTCACTTTAAAACCCTTCAATCATAAAAGTTGACAGCGATCAGCAAACGATCATCAACCATTCACAGAGTAATTGGCGACCACTTGCAGCCAATTTTAATACATTTCACCCACAATTGCATACTAGTTTATTGTTTGTTTGTTGTTGTTGTTGTTGTTTTTCAAAGTGTAATAAATTCTCGTTTTCGGCTAAAAATTACAAACTGAAAATACCCTGTCTTTTCTCCCAATGACACAGAAACTCACAATACCCAACTGAAAACAGAATGTAACTTTTACTTAATGTGTATTTATAAATTAATTTTAGTACTCTTTGAATATCATTCTCATAAAAATTTTGTATATGATTATATATATAAAAAAGCATAACTTTTTGTCTATTCTTGTTGCTTTTTATGGAGACACTTTTTATTAGCTCACCTGAGCAAAGCTTAGGGTGAGCTTTTGTGATCACTTGATTGTCTGTCGTCCGTCAAAAATTTCAACACTCTTCTCCTCAGAAACTATTTTCATCAAATTTTACCAAAATGATACTTATGATTGCCTAATGCTAATTCCATTTTTTTTTCAATTCCATGAAAAGCTCTGGATGCCATGGGCGATGGCAACCAGAAGATAAAATCTTTAAAATGCCTTTTCTCAGAAATATATAGACCTTCAGATTTGATATATGGTAAATAGCATCAGCTCATGTTGCCTCAACATCAGTGAAAAATTTGTGCCCCTTGGGGTCAAAATGGGCCACGCCCAAGGACCACACCAAGATTTTTGTATAGAACTATATAGGGAATTCTTGAAAAATCTTCTCTTCCAAAACCACTCCATTGATTTTCACCAAATTTCACCAAAATGATACTTTATAATGTAAGCCTGAGGCTAATTCCTAATTTTTATTGAATTTCATGAAGAATTTTGGTTGCCATGCCATATAGAAGACAATACTTTTAATGTTGTGTGTCAACAATTTCAACAATCTTCTCTGAAACTACCTAATGGATTTTCATCAAATTTTACAAAAATGATACTTATGATAGCCTAATACAAATTCCTATTTTTTTTCTTTCAATTCCATGAAAAACTCTGGTTACCACAGCAACCAGAAGGGAAAATCTTGAAAATGCTTTTTCTCAGAAATATAAAGACCTACAGATTTGATATTTGATACATAGCATCAGCTCATTTTGCCTCAAAATCAGTACATAATTTTTGCCCCTAGGGTCACAGTGGGCCACGCCCATGGCCACACCCGGATTTTTATAAAGAACTGTAAAGGGGATTCTTGAAAAAACTTCTCTTCCAAAACTAGTCCATGGATTTTCACCATATTTAAGTAAAATGATACTTATGTTAGCCCAGTAGGCTAATTTCTAATTTTTCTTGAATTTCATGAAGAACTTTGGTTGCCATGGCAACCAGAAAGTATAACTTTAAAATGTGTTTTCTCAGAAACATAAAGACCTACAGATTTGATATTTGGTACATAGCATCAGCTTCTGGTGCTTCAACACTATCAACAAATATGTGCATCAGGGTTTACATGAGGACACTCCTGGGACCACACCCAGATTTTGTATGGAACTATATAAGGAAAAAAAGAATTAAAACCATTGGTTGGATCTTGAAGAACTTTTGTTGCCATGGCAACCAGAATATATAACTATAAAATGCCTTCTCTTAGAAACATACAGACCTACAGCTTTGATATTTGGTTTATATTATCCTCTCATGGTTCCAGCCTTTCTACAACAAACCAAATTCAGGTGACCTATTTAGGGCCATCTTGGCCCTCTTGTTGACCACAGGACATTTGGAACAGTGTCACAGGACCAAACATTTCTTCCACTGGACCAAATTTAAGCAACAAATGGTCATTATTGCTTTAATATAATTTGTTTTATTCATTTTATGTCATTTTAAGTACTTTATATACATTATATCTTTTCATATATACATTATTACTTGAAATATTACTAGACAGACTATACAGAACTTTTCACTGGACCAAGCTGGAAATCACCAGTCTGGTCAATACAGATAGGTTCTTTTGAGTATGTATGATTAATTCTAAATTTCCTATGTAGAAATCCAAGAGGTTGATTGGGGTTTTGCATGTTTATTATTTAAAAATTATACAATTGTCTCATCCAAGACATACAGATAACAGAGCTGAGCAACTTCAGTTAATCTTAAAATAACTTGCTTGCATGTTTATCATTCTCAGGTCAGTAATCCTATATGCATAAGTTTTTTTTAGCTCACCTGGCACTTCTTGCCAAGGTGAGTTTTTGGGAACAACCTTTGTCAGGCGTCCGTCGTCGTGAGTCGTAAGTTGTCAGTCATCCGTCGTCAGTCATCAACAATTTACTTAAAAATCTTCCTCTTGAAACTACTGATAGGAAAGTGATCAAACTTTACAAGTATGTTCCTAAGGTGATCCCCTATAAAAATTGTTCAAATTGTTTCGGTCTGTTGCATAACTAGGTCACAGGAGCTAAAAATAGATTTTAAAAGTGAAATCTTAAAAAATCTTCTTCTCTGAAACCACAAGGCCTAGAGCTTAGCTTTTGGTATGTAATATGGGCTAATAGACCTCTACCGAGTTTGTTCAAATCATGGCCCTGGGGGTCAAAATTGGACCTGCCCAAGGTGTCATTTGATTTTACATAGCCTAATGATACTAGGTGAGCGATCCAGGGCCATTATGGCCCTCTTGTAACAAATAATACATGGCTTTGGGGCGACCAGTCCATAAACTTGCATTTCACCCGAAATGTTGTGTATTATTTGTTAAATATTATACAGAACCTTTGTTTTATTCTATTTTTAATTTATTTAAGTTTCTCTTCCAAATAGCTTCTTAATAGCTTAACTATTTTTGAGTCTGTAATAGTTGTAAAATTGCAAATCTGACAGTGGTCATTTTGTCATCTGCTTAAATAAACACACAAAATGAATGTCATGAAAAATGATAAGCAATGATGTCATCCAGTCCATATAACATAATATTGACCCACAGTGCCAGTCAATATAACATTATATGAGCCAGATGAGGTCACATTTACATTGAATTAAGAATGATTTATGAAAATAAGGCTAACCTTAAAAAATTCTATGTTTGGAGTTACTCGATCGATTCACAAAAATCGGTGGGACTCAACTTTTTCTTTCTTTCAGGTGTCTGATTTTTTAGCTCACCTGAGCACAAAGTGCTCAAGGTGAGCTTTTGTGATCGCCCTTCGTCCGGCGTCCGGCGTCGTCCGTCGTCAACAATTTGCTTTAAACGACATCTCCTCTGAAACCGTTGGACAGAATTAAATGAAACTTGGCAGGAATGTTCCTTGGGTGAGGCTCTACAAAAGTTGCTAAAATAAAGTTGATCCATGAAGAACTCTGGTTGCCATGGCTACAAAAAAAATAAAAATTGAAAACTTTAAAAATCATCTCCTTCAAAACTACTGGCCAGATTTCAAAATAATTTGGTACAGATGTTCCTTGGGTCAACCTCTACCAAAGTTGCTAAAAATTCCGATCCGTAAAAAAACATGGCCGCCAGGGGCGGGGCTTATTTGCCTTATATGTATATAGAGAAACCTTTAAACAACATCTCCTCTGAAACCACTGGACAGAATTTGATTAAACTTGGCAGGGATGATCCTTGGGTCAACCTTCACAAAAGTTGCTAAAATAAACTTGATCCATGTAGAACTCTGGTTGCCATGGCAACAAAAAGAAGAAGAAAAATGAAAACTTTAAAAATCATCTTCTTCAAAACTACTGGCGAGATTTTAAAATAAATTGGTACAGATGTTCCTTGGGTCAACCTTTACCAAATTTTCCGATCCGTAAAAAACATGGCCACCAGGGGCGAGGCTTATTTGCCTTATATGTATATAGGGAAAACTTCAATTTCTCTAATGTTTAGCTCATGGTGAGCTATTGTGACCCCCTTTTGTCTGGCATCTGTGAGTCTGGTGTCAACAATTTTCTTTAAACAACATCTCCTCCTTAACCACTGGGCCAATTTGGAAGAAAATTGCCTGTGATGTTCCTTGTATGAAACTCTACCAAAGTTATTCAAATGGTTCCAGTCTGTTGCATATCTGGGTCACAGGAGCTAAAAATAGATTTTTAAATTCTCCCAAACCGCAAGGCCTAGAGCTAAGATATTTAGCATGTGGCACTGTCTTATGGACCTCTACCAAGATTGTTCAAATCATGGCCCTGGGGTCAATATTGGCCCCGCCCAAGCGGTCACTTGATTTTACATAGAATTACATAGGAAATACAAGAAAAATCTTCTTGTCAGTAACCACAAGGCCTAGAGTATATCTATTTGGTGTGTAACATGGCCTATTAGACCTCTACCATGTTTGTTCACATTATGGTCCTGGGGTGAAAACTGGCCCCGCCCTTAGGGTCACTTGTTTTTAGCTCACCTGAGCACAAAGTGCTCAAGGTGAGCTTTTGTGATCGCCCTTCGTCCGGCGTCCGTCGTCGTGCGTCGTACGTCGTCCGTCGTCAACAATTTGCTTTAAACAACATCTCCTCTGAAACCACTGGACAGAATTTGATTAAATTTGGCAGGGATGATCCTTGGGTCAACCTTCACAAAAGTTGCTAAAATAAACTTGATCCATGTAGAACTCTGGTTGCCATGACAACAAAAAAAATGAAAACTTTAAAAATCATCTCCTTCAAAACTACTGGCCAGATTTTAAAATAAATTGGTTCAGATGTTCCTTGGGCCAACCTCTACCAAAGTTGCTAAAATTATTCCGATCCGTAAAAAAACATGGCCGCCTGGGGCGGGGCTTATTTGCCTTATATGTATATAGAGAAAACTTTAAACAACATCTCCTCTGAAACCACTAGACATAATTTGATTAAACTTTGCAGGGATGATCCTTGGGTCAACCTCCACAAAAGTTGCTAAAATAAACTTGATCCATGTAGAACTCTGGTTGCCATGGCAACAAAAAGAAAAAAAATGAAAACTTTAAAAATCATCTTCTTCAAAACTACTGGCCAGATTTTAAAATAAATTGGTACAGATGTTCCTTGGTCAACCTATTTATCTCAGGTGAGCGATTTAGGGCCATCATGGGCCTCTTGTTTAAAAGAATTATTCAGGAAATCTAGAAAAATCTTGTTGTCAGAAACCACAAGGCCTAGAGTTGTATAGTTGTATTGGGGTTTACCATCGCTGCAATAGTATTTCAATCATATAGCAACTTTCAGCAAATTACAGGTGGAGGAAGACCCCAAGTACACAGAGGTACCCGGGTAGAACCACCAACCTACCACAAGCCAGCTGGAGGGCTTCCTCACATGAAAAATCTGAAGTCCTTAAGGCCTAGAGTTCAGATATTTGGTATGTTACATGGCCTTAAGTGACTCTCTACTAAGTTTGTTCAAATCATGGCCCTGGGGTTAAAATTGGCCCCGTCTTAGGGGTCACTTGATTTTACATAGACTTGTATAGGAAAACCTTCAAAAAATCTACTTGTCAGAAACCACAAAGCCTGGAGTTAATATGTTTACTAGTGGACCACAACCAAATCTGTACAAATTATGGCCCTGGTGTCAATATTGACCCAAGCCCAAGGGTAACTTGATTTTATATTGACTTATTAGAGCTAGGATCTTCAAATTTTGGATGACAGGTACAGTTTTTCTGTGGAATTTAGATGATCTTGTTTGCTTCTACATGGATTATGTATTCAGTATGAGTCGACTCATAATACAATAACTGGCAATGAAGGCAATGTTTCCCAGGTGAGCGATTCAGGGCCATCTTGGCCCTCTTGTTGATTTTTTACATGCATACCACAAATTTTTTTTAAAGGATTGACTTTATAATTCACACATTTTAACTTTCGCTTCTGACAGTGCTCTCAGTGCTTTGATAAGTTAAAAGAGACTAAATTTTTGGCACACATTGGTACTAAAAAAGCCCTATCTACCCTTAACAGTATAGGCCTGATTAGGTGTCATACTGCTAACTTATATAGAGTTACCAGCATTACAAGCTTTTATAAAAAAAGAAGCAAATCATGGATTTTGATTTGCTGACAGCAGTATTTCTCAAATTTGATCTTTTTTCTGCAAATGTTACACCTGTTCCTTTGGTTAATGAGACTTCCGTCATGATATTTTTTCCGTAAGTTTGAACATTTTCTTAACTTTACCATTTTATGCATGACTATTTGAAGCACAGTGAGAGCTATCCTACTCACCCTGGCTTTGGTGTAACACTTACTAAGGTTAAGGTTTTGCAAGTTTTTAGCTCACCTGAGCACTTTGTGCTGAAGTGAGCTTTTCGGATCGCCCTGCGTCCGTCGTCCGTCGTCGTGCGTCGTCCGTCGTGCGTCGTTAACATTTTTCTTTAAACGACATCTCTTCTGAAACCACTGCACAGAATTTGATTAAACTTGGCAGGGATGATCCTTGGGTCAACCTTCACAAAATTGCTAAAATAAACTTGATCCATGTAGAACTCTGGTTGCCATGGCAACAAAAAGAAAAAAAAATGAAAACTTTAAAAATCATCTTCTTCAAAACTACTGGCCAGATTTTAAAATAAATTGGTACAGATGTTCCTTGGGTCAACCTCTACCAAAGTTGCTAAAATTATTCCGATCCGTAAAAAAACATGGCCGCCAGGGGCGTGGCTTATTTGCCTTATATGTATATAGAGAAACCTTTAAACAACATCTCCTCTGAAACCACTGGACATAATTTGATTAAACTTGGCAGAGATGATCCTTGGGTCAACCTTCAAAAAAGTTGCTAAAATAAACTTGATCCATGTAGAACTCTGGTTACCATGGCAACAAAAAGAAAATAAAATGAAAACTTTAAAAATCATCTTCTTCAAAACTTCTGGCCAGATTTTAAAATAAATTGGTACAGATGTTCCTTGGGTCAACTTCTACCAAAGTTGCTAAAATTATTCCGATCCGTAGAAAAACATGGCCGCCAGGGGCGGGGCTTATTTGCCTTATATGTATATAGGGAAAACTTTAATCAACATTTCCTCTGAAACCACTAGACAAAATTTGATTAAACTTGGCAGGAATGATCCTTGGGACAACCTTCACAAAAGTTCCTAAAATAAACTTGATCCATATAGAACTCTGGTTGCCATGGCAACAAAAGAAAAAAAAAAGAAAACTTTAAAAATCATCTTCTTCAAAACTACTGGCCAGATTTTAAGATAAATTGGTACAGATGTTCCTTAGGTCAACCTATTTATCTCAGGTGAGCGATTTAGGGCCATCATGGGCCTCTTGTTCTATCTTCTTATATCTCCACAACCACTAAATAACTCTAGCATGGACTTCTACCGAATTACTCCCCTTTGTGATGCAGAAATTCCTGGTTAAGATTATGTGTGCAAATTCAATCTCCACAACCACCAAAGTATTCACTTGAAACTTAAATTCACACGTGTCTTCAGGGTCATATTTATACACCACTTTCCAAGTCCCATAACTCTAGTATGGATTTTTAGCTCGACTATTCGCAGAATATGAGAGCTATTGTAGTCGCCCTTGCGTTGGCGTTGCAGCATTTGGTTAAAGTTTTGCATGCAAGTTACTATCAACCTTATATCGTAATAACCATTTATGGTATTGACTTAAAAGTATAAAAATATGTTCAGGGGCATCAGACAACCATGATAGGTAACTGTTGACTAAATTTAATATAAATTATGGCCCCTATTCAACTTAAAAATTTTGGTTAATGTTTTGTATGCAATAGAAAATTTGGTTAAAGTTTTGCATGCATGCTACTATCCAGCTTGTATCTCAATAAACAGTCATGGTATTGACTTGAAAGTTTATGAATATGTTTAGGGGCATCAGACAACCAAGGTAGATTACTCCTGATGGAATATATTACAAATTATGGCCCCTTTTTAACTTAGAAATTTTGGTTAAAGTTTTGCATGCAAGATACTCTCATAGTAATATCTCAGTATCCAGGCATGCGATTGATTTGGAACATCTTCAATACATTTAGGGGTATCATACTATCAAGGTAGATAACTTTTGATGGAATATATTAGAAGTTATGGCCCCTTTTTTAACTTAGAAATTTTGGTTAAAGTTTTGCATTCAAGCTACTATCCAGCTTATATCTCAGAAATTATGTATGGTATTGACTAGAATGTTAAGGGAGTGTCTTCAGGGGCATCAGTAAACTAAACAGAATAAATTTTGGACTGAATTTTATACAAATTATGGCCATTTCCTAACTTGGCTACTTGGTTAAAATTTTGCATGCACATTGTTATGATGCTTATGTCTCAGTAACTAGGCTTGGGATTGATTTTAAACTTCATAAAAATATTAAGAGGTATCAGACTATCAAGGTATATCAGTTTTGACTATTATTTTATACAGGGTATGTGAAGGGCAAGAATTGAAATATATTTCATTTGATTTACCAACAAGCATTTTGAATAGTTGAGCATGCTGTCTTCTGACAGCTCTTGTTACTGAATTATTCCCCTTTGTGAACTTAGAAATACCTGGTTAATGTAATGCATGCAAATTCAATCTCCACAACCACCAAAGATATTCACTTTAAACTTCACATTTGTCTTCAGGGTCATAATTGTACGCCACTTACCAAGTCCCATAACTCCAGCATGGATTTTAAAGGAATTATTCCCCTTTGTGACCATATAAAAAATACACCCATAAATATTTCAAAGTCATGTTATTACTTTGATACTTTGTATACTTGTTTAGCAACATAATTGCAATGAGTAGAAAAGAGCAGACACTATCATGTATTTGGACAGATACATGGCCCTTGAAAGATTCAACATGGCTTTTTTCATACTATAAAGCACTGAGAAAAGTTGAGTGTGCTGTCTCCCTGACATCTCTTGTTACGTCTGTGTTACAAAATGTAAAGTATATTTGATGACAATGTATCTTTTTCTCTGACTCTGGACTGTTAAGAGGAGAACTACTGTTGCCCATTTTTCCATTTCTTTTATTTACAGGTCCTCAAAGTTAAAGAAAGCCAGTGGGGTATGTTGCACTTACACTTATTTAGTGTTCTTATTCACATAAAAGCTTGAGAAATTATGCAGTGTGACATGTAAGAATCATAGTAGATTTTTAGATATGTATATAAGTATATCACCTGCAAACAAAGTTTTGTGATGGAGGATGTATAGGATTCATACTTGTCCATCCGTCTGTCCCACT
>CM037779.1:18382196-18432196 GCA_021229015.1 Solen grandis
TTTTAATTCAATATTTAAAGGTGCTAAATCTTTGGATCAGGAAGATCAAATGTGATTGAATGTTTTTGTTTTATTTAATTGTTGAGGAGCTAATGATAAATCCTGCTTATGATAATTGTTAAATTGACATTGTTGCATACAAGAACAGCAGGCATATAAACCAGTAAGAACATGTACTGTTATTTCAATTCCAAAATTAAGTTGATGAAAAAAAAGCAATTGACTTAATTTTGATGGAGTAACCATATTTTCATTACTCAATTAAAATTGTGAAAACCCAATTCCTTGAAAAATTGATGAGTAAATACCCAATTGACCTCAAACCTTATCTGTAGCCCTGTTCTGATAAATATCTATGCCAAGTATCAGGTGAAATGGCTGAAAGTACCGGACAAGATTTTGCTTAAATACCGCATGACCGACTGATCAACCAACCGACTGACCAACCAACCCACCAACAGGGTGATTCTCTTCCATTTGTGCTGGTATACAGGGGTTTTCATTTCAAAACAAAAATAAATCAACAAAAACCTAGTATCATATTAATTGATATAAAATCTTAAGGTTTTTAGAACAGGGTTGCTTGCAAAACTGTTCTAAGGAAGCACACATTTTGGATTTGACAACAGTTTGGGGCTATATTAAGAAATTTTTTATTTATAGATTTCCCTCTTTTTTACTACACAGAGAAAAAAGTCCAAAATTTATTTTCTCTCTTAACACTTTATGGTGACAATTTTCATGTTTATTTCAGACTCAGAACGATTGCGATTAAAACTAAATAAAAATGTATTGAAAATAGATGCTGGAGATATTGTATTTAATAAACTGTAATGAAAACAGATAATAATTATGCAGATGGCAAATTCCCAATTCATGCTTAGATATTTCGAACCATAACTGGCTGGAAATATATTCCAGCAATAGCCGACAATATATAAATTGAAGGTTTGAGTCCCAGTCTTTTTTTTTTCCTTTTGTTTTTTTACAGCTAATTGTTTTTTTTTTATAATTTCTTTTGCAATATTAAGTATACATATTTTTGCCATAATGAAATCAGTAATTCAAGTACATGTGTGCGTAAATATATAAAACACTAAGTTACATGTAAATCAGATCTCTCTTGAGGACACACACTTTAAAAATTAAAATTATGTGCGTCTCCTCGGACGCATGAATATTTCATACATTGAAACTCAAATTATCATGGTTAATGATTTGTCTTAACCGTTTACTCAGTTCAACTTCATAATGGTTTCATAATGGGTTTTAACCCATGCGCTTGCGACTAGCCTGTTGATGTGCAACATGCTTTTATTTGCCAACATATCATAATCCCTACTGGACCTATGTTTACATGCACTGAAATACACACGCGTGTGTATATATTCTCCAAGTACATGATTGAAATCCTTTGCTATTATATAATCTTAACGGAGCTGTATTTCAATAGAGATTTGACTGTTTCGTTACATTTTGGAGTAAACTTAGTTCATGTAAATTTTAACACCAATGAACTAGCAGTATAATTGGACATTTGTTAAGTAAAGATGACCTGTAATTTGATGGTTGTCGCATTACAACAGAATATGTTCAAAATCAAAACCTACAAGATGTAAAAAAGAAAGACCAATGCTGTTTTGGGTTAAACATTATTTCAAATAGCCTACACATACCATCTTTTCTACATCTGTTCAGCATTCTTGTCCTATTTTTTGATAAACAAAAATAAACAAATTTAAAAAAGAATCTTACCATATAAGAATATATAAGAAAAAATGAATTCAGGTTTTGAAAAAGACAATAATGTAATGCCCAAGCATTACTAATTTTTCTTACCTTTGTTTTTGTCTTTGGGTTGGATCAATTTGTATCTGCTATTTGCAGCGTCTCTGACAAATCACATAAATTTTGACAGTTGACTGACTTGTCTGCCAGCAAACTAGCCAAATTAATGCATTACGCCAGGAATATTCTCTTCACCTCCGTGTCACATTTGCAATCTGTCTCGATGTAAACATGCCATGTACTGATGTAGGCTACAGTAATCCATTTCTGTAATGTCTGTATTTAGATTTTCAGTGTGATTTAGATGTCATTTCCAGCTTGATTCACTTTTACAAGTTATAATTAAGGTTTATGCCAAGTAAATCCGTTTAATTATTGGTAGAACATTGTATTTTTAAAAGTTTTAATCTGCAAACCCCCTTTTACACGAGGGCGACCATTTTGTTTACATCTTGGGTAGCTCTGTGTACTGTACTGTAATGTACTAGGGTATACTATATTGATAAAGAATAGAATTGAAACACCATTAAATTATTTTCATCACTTGTTTAGCTAGTAATATCAATATGATATTAGTAAAAAGTTTATTTTGCAATTTATATGACTAATACATATCTGTGAACTTATATTTTCCGAAAATGCTTCAATTAAGGTGAAAGCGAAAGTAGGATATTTTTCGAATATTCTACAATAGGGTTTAAATTCCTATTTTTGATGTTACTTCCTTATACTTAAATCAATTTTAAAACTCTAAGTACCAAAGTAATCGTCTTAAAATTCTCTACATCTCACTCGCTTAATGTGAGCCCTTATTTCGAAGAGTTTTAAGATATTAGCCGTACAACTTTGACAACACGGCAGAATCGCTGAAATTCTACATGTTTAAATTCTTATTTTGGATGTAACTTCAAAACTTAAGGTACCAAAATAATCGTCTGAAAATTCTCTACATTTCACACGCTTTATGTTTAGGAATATTTTTAATACTTATTGAGATACAAGCTTTTAAACCTCCTGAAGAATGAAAAAATCACCAAAGCTATATGCACGAATTTCGTTTTTTCCCATAACTCCATAAATCTTTGGCCAATCATTAAACTTTAAGCATCAAAAGAACAGTCAAACATTGCTCTACAAATGATATTCATCATCATATTTTCAAAAATCAAAGGTTTTCGAGATATAAACTGTTAAACACACTGTGGGTTACCAAATTTTCATTTTTCCGCCATAACTCAACTGATTCAACCCCGATCATCAAAAACTAAATATCTTCTGAAAGGTATTTCCAAGCACTACAAATTATACGCATAGTGTCTCGATAGAATATTTACCGTTTTTGAGATATTTAAGGCCAAAGAAAAAGCCGATAATTGATATATGACCTTGACCTTTGGGAGTTTCCGGAAACGGAAGTGACATGGCTCCATAGAATCTAATACTGCATCTTCAGACAAAATTTCAAGCAAATCATACAAAAATAAAGGCTACAGGGCTTAAAAACCGTTAAGTTTTTATACGAAAGTTTTATTAGCATTATGACGTCATGTGACGTCAAATGGCGTTCATCTTTTTAGAATATAAAGAAGACCTAGAGACTAATATTCAGTCTAAATATCAGCTTTCTAGCTCTTCTGGAAGCGATTTTATACGCATTTGAAATTTGACGTCATTAGTTCGAATCTTGGATTCGCCATAAAACATTTGCCTTTTCGAATTTGGAAAAACGGACACCGGGATGCACAACTAGAGCCTAATATACACATTCTGTGCAATTTTGATGAAAATCGGTCCAGAAATAATGGCTGTAGACCGCGTACAAACTTTTTCACCCAACGTCAAATCTGACGTCATATGACGTCATATGAATATGAAATTCATTGCATCCGAAAGCTCATGGTTTGAAATATACGCCATAAAATTTTCATTGTTCTGAGTCAATGGCAACACCTCGAAATTAACACAAATATAAGAGGAAGAAAAAAAGAATAATAAGAAGAAGAAGAAGAATAGGAATAATAAAAAACAGTACAAACCCAATAGGACTTTCTGCCAGTAGGCAGAAAGTCCTAACTAGATTTCGTTTGCACGGCAAACGATAGGACTTTCTGCAAACCGCTTAAAACTCAATCAAACTGAAAATTATTAATACGGAATACGCAGAAAATATTAGGTATCTAGAGTGTAACCTATACATTCTTTGAAAATTTTCAAAAAATTCATCAATTTATGTTTCAGATCGCTTACAAACTTTTTGATCCAACGTCTAATTTGAACATTATGAAATTGAAGAAAACCTTTAAAATTACAATATGTGTGAATTTCAGCTTTTTATCTCATATGGAATACTCATTCTGATTAAAGTCATCTCCTATATAAACGCTACATAAGACTGTAGGAAGATCGTGTACTTTAGTCAGATTGTACTAAATTTAATTTCGAGGTCACATTTTTTTTAAACTTGGTTTCACCACAGAACCTCGGTCCTTTCAATATTTTGGAAACGAAAGTAAGGATGCACAACAAAATCCTAACTTATACCTTCTGTGAATTTACTAGAAAATCCAAATAAATTCTACAGAGCGCGTACAAACGTTTAAAACTGACGTAAAATCTATCGTCTATGATGTCATATGATATGCTAGTTGTCTTTAACTACAGAATATACCCAGTCGGCAGAAGTTATCGGGCCAATATAGCACTGATATCGGCACCTATGTCTGCACTGTGGATGATTAATACCTCCACAAAATGCTTTGATACAGGAGAAGCCAGACTCCAGGCAGAGCATAGATAAGCACTTGTATACATAGTAGATTATATATGATAGCAATCAATAAGTAAATAAAGTCATTTTTTAAAGTGGATAGAGAATCAGTTATGGTTATTTGGCACAGCAGTATAAAAGTGTAGGCACAGTTCTTAGACATTGCACTTCTCTTAGTCGCCATCTGTTTACATTTTATGTTTCAAGTAAATACCATGTATAATATTCAAGTTAATGTTGAGACAAGAAAAAAAAAAGCTATTTAACAAAGGGAGATAATTAAACAAGAGGGCCATGATGGCTCTGAATCGCTCACCTGATTATAAATGAGCAACATATGTTGGATTTTTCATATTGACCTACTTTTTGACCCCACATGACCCACTTTTGAATTTGTCCAAGATTTTTTTTTCATCAACAGTTACCAGTCATTTGTCAGTCAGTCGTAAGCCAGTTATCAGCTAATAATCAGTCAGTCATCAGCAATTTGTCAACCAGTTACCAGCCAGTTATTAGTCAGTGTCAACCAGTTACCAGCCAGTTATTAGTCAGTTGTCAGTCAGTGGTCAGCCAATTAGAAGCTAATTGTCATCAGTCAGTTACCAGCCAGAATAATGACTAACAATTGGCTAATGACTGACTGATGACTGGCTGACGATTGGCTGATAATTGACTGACACCTTGCTGACAATTGGCTGATATCTGACTTACACCTGGCTGTTGACTCACTTATGACTGGCTGGTGACTGGCTGAATAACTCAGTTATTCATCTATCATTACATATAGTTTCATTTCATATAGTCTATTGGCACTAAAAATTGGAACAAATATATTTATTAATTATTTCTTCTTTTAAATGCAAAAAATATATATTTAGATAAATTGAAAATTGTTTTATATGAATAAGAAGACATTAAAGACATTAAAGATATGAATTTTTGCCTGTTAGGCCATTTACAATAATAAGGTTTGAAAAACTTTTTTCTTAGATTTCTATATGCAGGACAAGCAAGTAAAAAGTGGTATTGATCTTCAACCATTCTCATATTATATTACTGACAGATGCGTTGTTGTGTTTCAATGTTATTATAACTACCAGTTTCTATCATCAAATTATTTCTAACATTGTTAAAAATCTATGAATGAGCAATACAACTTTTGTTTTGAATGTAAAGTTTTAGCAATGATAGAATGTAATAAAAATATGCAGTCAAAAAAAAAAAAAAAAAAAAAAAAAAAAAAAAAAAAAAAAAAGATTTTATGGAAACAGACATTCTGACTAAGTTTCATGAAGATATGGCCAAAAATGTGGCATATGGAGTGTAAACAAGGTTTTTATAAGATTTGAACTCATGACCTACTTTTTGACCCCACATGGCCAAAATTCGAACTTGTCCAAGATTTTATGGAAACAAATATTCTGACCAAGTTTCATGAAGATTGGGCCAAAAATGTGGCCTCTAGAGTGTTAACAAGGTTTTTCTAAGATTTGAACTCATGACCTACTTTTTGACCCCACATGGCCCAAATTCAAACTTGTCAAAGATTTTATGGAAAGAAACATTCTGACCAAGTTTCATGAAGATTGGGCCAAAAATATGGCCTCTAGAGTGTTAACAAGGTTTTTATAAGACTTGACCTTGTGACCTACTTTTTGACCCCCACATGACCCAATTTCGAACTTGTCCAAGATTTTATGGAGAGAAAAATTCTGACCAAGTTTCCTGAGGATTTGGCCAAAAATGTGGCCTCTAGAGTGTTAACAAGGTTTTTATAAGACTTGACCTTGTGACCTACTTTTTGACCCCACATGACCCAATTTCGAACTTGTCCAAGATTTTATGGAGAGAAACATTCTGACCAAGTTTCCTGAGGATTGGGCTAAAAATGTGGCCTCTAGAGTGTAAACAAGATTTTTTAACTTGACCTGTGACCTCTTTTTGACCCCCATGACCCAATTTCGAACTTGTCCTAGATTTTATTGAGACAAACATTCTGACCAAGTTTCATGAAGATTGGCCTAAAAATATGGCCTCTAGATTGTTAACAAGCCAAATTGTTGACGACGCACGACGGACGAAGGGCCATCACAAAAGCTCACCCTTGAGCCCGTTGTGCTCAGGTGAGCTTAAAATGGGACCAGGTAGAGTTACAGTACTTGGACACTGCAGTTTTCCTAGTTGCCATCAGATTCTGGTTACATTTTAAATTTCAAGTCAATACATTGTATAATATTTGAGCAATGTTCCGGACAAGAAAAACAAAATTAACCAAAGGGAGATAATGCAAAAATGAAACCAGGGCAATAATTGAAACAACTCAAGTGAAATTTATGACATGCACCTATCCACCTGATTATCAATTCACACACAACATTTGAACCGAGTTGGTTAAGAAATGTAGTTCACATCACAAGATATTTAAAGTCAAATCAGGGGCAATAACTCCGTAATCCTCGTGGGAACGAAGTGAATTTTGCGTCTTGTGCATCTACTGCTAATGAAGAACATTTTTTGCAAAGTATTAGATGAATCAGACTGAAATTGAAAGAGGAATTCACTGGACAAGACATTTCAAGTTGATTCAGGGGCAATAACAACGTAATCCTTGTGGGAATGAAGTGAAATTTGCGTCTTGCACATTTAGTTCTTCTGTCAGGGGTCAAGATAAGCTGCGTATTTGCGTAATTACACAAATAAAATAGATAAAAACCCAATTCTTTTAAAATTCTTGCGTATCAAAAAGCAATTAAAATTAGATTACTCAAATATCCAAAATATTAAAGCGTACTGGTACGCAACATTTTGAAACCCAGTGATGTTTACAAATACTCGTATATGTTTGACTGGTTACTTGCGAATCCGCAAAATAGTCTTCAAACGATTTCCGATAATTTCCTACTTTGGGTTCCATTCAAGTAAAACATAAATCCAGTCTGTCTTATTTGTTCATCTGACGCTTTTCTATTTGTTTGCTCTTTTCTATTTGTTTGCTTCAAATATGGTTACATAAGGCAGGAAGAAACGGGAAAACGTTTAAAAACAACACTGAGTAGATACCAAGCACTGCAAACCAAACATCAGGCATTTGTGTCAGAATAATTGAGATCTGGAAGTTGAGATAGAGTTGATAGCATCCAATTCCATGTTAACCAGTAAATAATTTGTTTTAATTCAATATTTAAAGGTGCTAAATCTTTGGATCAGGAAGATCAAATATGATTGAATGTTTTTGTTTTATTTAATTGTTGAGGAGCTAATGATAAATCCTGCTTATGATAATTGTTAAATTGACATTGTTGCATACAAGAACAGCAGGCATATATACCAGTAAGAACATGTACTGTTATTTCAATTCCAAAATTAAGTTGATGAAAAAAAAGCAATTGACTTAATTTTGATGGAGTAACCATATTTTCATTACTCAATTAAAATTGTGAAAACCCAATTCCTTGAAAAATTGATGAGTAAATACCCAATTGACCTCAAACCTTATCTGTAGCCATGTTCTGATAAATATCTATGCCAAGTATCAGGTGAAATGGCTGAAAGTACCGGACAAGATTTTGCTTAAATACCGCATGACCGACTGATCAACCAACTGACTGACCAACCAACCCACCAACAGGGTGATTCTCTTCCATTTGTGCTGGTATACAGGGGTTTTCATTTCAAAACAAAAATAAATCAATAAAAACCTAGTATCATATTAATTAATATAAAATCTTAAGGTTTTTAGAACAGGGTTGCTTGCAAAACTGTTCTAAGGAAGCACACATTTTGGATTTGACAACAGTTTGGGGCTATATTAAGAAATTTTTTATTTATAGATTTCCCTCTTTTTTACTACACAGAGAAAAAAGTCCAAAATTTATTTTCTCTCTTAACACTTTATGGTGACAATTTTCATGTTTATTTCAGACTCAGGACGATTGAGATTAAAATTGAATAAAAATGTATTGAAAATAGATGCTGGAGATATTGTATTTAATAAACTGTAATGAAAACAGATAATAATTATGCAGAAGGCAAATTCCCAATTCATGCTTAGATATTTCGAACCATAACTGGCTGGAAATATATTCCAGCAATAGCCGACAATATATAAATTGAAGGTTTGAGTCCCAGTCTTTTTTTTTTTCCTTTTGTTTTTTTACAGCTAATTGTGTTTTTTTTTAATTTCTTTTGCAATATTAAGCATACATATTTTTGCCATAATGAAATCAGTAATTCAAGTACATGTGTGCGTAAATATATAAAACACTAAGTTACATGTAAATCAGATCTCTCTCGAGGACACACACTTTAAAAATTAAAATTATGTGCGTCTCCTCGGACGCATGAATATTTCATACATTGAAACTCAAATTATCATGGTTAATGATTTGTCTTAACCGTTTACTCAGTTCAACTTCATAATGGTTTCATAATGGGTTTTCCCCATGCGCTTGCGACTACCCTGTTGATGTGCAACATGCTTTTATTTGCCAACATATCATAATCCCTACTGGGACCTATGTTTACATGCACTGAAATACACACGCGTGTGTATATATTCTCCAAGTACATGATTGAAATCCTTTGCTATTATATAATCTTAACGGAGCTGTATTTCAATAGAGATTTGACTGTTTCGTTACATTTTGGAGTAAACTTAGTTCATGTAAATTTTAACACCAATGAACTAGCAGTATAATTGGACATTTGTTAAGTAAAGATGACCTGTAATTTGATGGTTGTCGCATTACGACAGAATATGTTCAAAATCAAAACCTACAAGATGTAAAAAAGAAAGACCAATGCTGTTTTGGGTTAAACATTATTTCAAATTGCCTACACATACCATCTTTTCTACATCTGTTCAGCATTCTTGTCCTATTTTTTGATAAACAAAAATAAACAAAATTAAAAAAGAATCTTACCATATAAGAATATATAAGAAAAAATGAATTCAGGTTTTGAAAAAGACAATAATGTAATGCCCAAGCATTACTAATTTTTCTTACCTTTGTTTTTGTCTTTGGGTTGGATCAATTTGTATCTGCTATTTGCAGCGTCTCTGACAAATTACATAAATTTTGACAGTTGACTGACTTGTCTGCCAGCAAACTAGCCAAATTAATGCATTACGCCAGGAATATTCTCTTCACCTCCGTGTCACATTTGCAATCTGTCTCGATGTAAACATGCCATGTACTGATGTAGGCTACAGTAATCCATTTCTGTAATGTCTGTATTTAGATTTTCAGTGTGATTTAGATGACATTTCCAGCTTGATTCACTTTTACAAGTTATAATTAAGGTTTATGCCAAGTAAATCCGTTTAATTATTGGTAGAACATTGTATTTTTAAAAGTTTTAATCTGCAAACCCCCTTTTACAGGAGGGCGACCATTTTGTTTACATCTTGGGTAGCTCTGTGTACTGTACTGTAATGTACTAGGGTATACTATATTGATAAAGAATAGAATTGAAACACCATTAAATTATTGTCATCACTTGTTTAGCTAGTAATATCAAAATGATATTAGTAAAAAGTTTATTTTGCAATTTATATGACTAATACATATCTGTGAACTTATATTTTCCGAAAATGCTTCAATTAAGGTGAAAGCGAAAGTAGGATATTTTTCGAATATTCTACAATAGGGTTTAAATTCCTATTTTTGATGTTACTTCCTTATACTTAAATCAATTTTAAAACTCTAAGTACCAAAGTAATCGTCTTAAAATTCTCTACATCTCACTCGCTTAATGTGAGCCCTTATTTCGAAGAGTTTTAAGATATTAGCCGTAAAACTTTGACAACACGGCAGAATCGCTGAAATTCTACATGTTTAAATTCTTATTTTGGATGTAACTTTCTTATACTTTGATCAATTTCAAAACTTAAGGTACCAAAATAATCGTCTGACAATTCTCTACATTTCACACGCTTTATGTTTAGGAATATTTTTAATACTTTTTGAGATACAAGCTTTTAAACCTCCTGAAGAATGAAAAAATCACCAAAGCTATATGCACGAATTTCCCATAACTCCATAACTCTTTGGCCAATCATTAAACTTTAAGCATCAAAAGAACGGTCAAACATTGCTCTACAAATGATATTCATCATCATATTTTCAAAAATCAAAGGTTTTCGAGATATAAACTGTTAAACACACTGTGGGTTACCAAATTTTCATTTTTCCGCCATAACTCAACCGATTCAACCCCGATCATCAAAAACTAAATATCTTCTGAAAGGTATTTCCAAGCACTACAAATTATACGCATAGTGTCTCGATATAATATTTACCGTTTTTGAGATATTTAAGGCCAAAGAAAAAGCCGATAATTGATATATGACCTTGACCTTTGGGATTTTCCGGAAACGGAAGTGACATGGCTCCATAGAATCTAATACTGCATCTTCAGACAAAATTTCAAGCAAATCATACAAAAAATAAAGCCTACAGGGCTTAAAAACCGTTAAGTTTTTATACTAAAGTTTTATTAGCATTATGACGTCATGTGACGTCAAATGGCGTTCATCTTTTTAGAATATAAAGAAGACCTAGAGACTAATATTCAGTCTAAATATCAGCTTTCAAACTCTTCTGGAAGCGATTGTATACGCATTTGAAATATGACGTCATTAGTTCGAATCTTGGATTCGCCATAAAACATTTGCCTTTTCGAATTTGGAAAAACGGACACCGGGATGCACAACTAGAGCCTAACATACACATTCTGTGCAATTTTGATGAAAATCGGTCCAGAAATAATGGCTGTAGACCGCGTACAAACTTTTTCACCCAACGTCAAATCTGACGTCATATGACGTCATATGAATATGAAGTTCATTGCATCCGAAAGCTCATGGTTTGAAATATACGCCATAAAATTTTCATTGTTCTGAGTCAATGGCAACACCTCGAAATTAACACAAATATAAGAGGAAGAAAAAAAGAATAATAATAAGAAGAAGAAGAATAAGAATAATAAAAAACAGTACAAACCCAATAGGACTTTCTGCCAGTAGGCAGAAAGTCCTAATAAACATAACAAACCCAATAGGACTTTCTGCTTTAGGCAGAAAGTCCTAACTAGATGTCATTCGTGAAAACGAATGATAGGACTTTCTGCAAGCTGTGTTAATGCAAAAAGCAGGAGATAGAACTTTCATGTAAGGACCCACCTCTGGTAGTATTTCATGTTTATGCTGAACAATTGACATTATATTCCGAAATTACTGCAAATGACAAGAACTAAGTATTAGTCTGTGACGTAACATGATGTCATATGACGTCAGGACATGACTGCAAACTTGATTTCTTGTTTAAGGGTCCTATGTTCGAATCTTACTTCAGCCACAATACTTCGGTTTTTCGGAATTAAGGTTAGCTGACAAAATATTCACACCTTAGTTTCAAGATGTACCATCTGTAAAAATATGAAGAAAATCTGATCATAAATGGCGGCTGTAGAGCGCGAACACCATTTTTCACTATTTTTAGCTCTGACGTCAGGTGACGTCATAAGGTGCTCAAAATGCTGTTGCTCAAAAGCGCATACTTTACTGCAATAACTCTGAAATTTTCATTATTCTGAAAAACTGGCATCATGTCGAAATCATTGCCCCAAATTAAAATTAAGTGGTATGTTTATGACGTCCAATGACGTCACGATTCAAAATATTTGTAGAAATGCTGCATAATTGCAAACTGTGTAAGTTTCAACTTTCTATCTCATCCTGAAGCTCTTCAATCCTAAAATGAAATGTTTGGTCCTATGTTCGAATCTTACTTCAGCCACAGAACTTCGGTCTTTCGGAATTTCAGTTAGCTGACAGGATATGCACACCTTAGTTTCAAGATGTACCATCTGTGAAAATTTTAAGAAATTCCGACCATAAATGGCGGCTGTAGAGCGCGAACACCATTTTTCACTATTTTTAGCTGTGATGTCATGTGACGTCATAGGGAGCTGTAGATGCTTTTGTTCAAAAGCGCATACTTTACTGTCATAACTCTGAAATTTTCATTATTCTGAACAACTGGCATCATGTCGAAATCATTGCCCTAAAATGAAAATGAAAAAGTATGCTTATGACGTCACATGACGACATTTGACGTCACGACTCAAAATATGTTAAGAAATTATGAGGAACTGCAAACTGTGTAAGTTTCAACTTTCTATTTCATCATGAAGCTCTTTAATCCTAAAATGAAATTTTCAGTCCTACGTTCGAATCTTATTTCAACCACAGAACTTCGGTCTTTCGGAATTTCGGTTAGCTGACAGGATATGCACACCTAACTTTCAAGATGTACAATCTTTGAAAATTTGAAGAAAATCCAACCATAAATGGCGGCTGTAGAGCGTGAACACCATTTTTCACTATTTTTAGCTGTGACGTCATGTGACGTCATAGGGTGCTGATGATGCTTTTATTCAGAAGCGCATACTTTACTGTCATAACTCTGAAATTTTCATTTTTCTGAACAACTGGCATCATGTCGAAATCATTGCCCTAATATGAAAATAAAGAAGTATGCTTATGACGTCACATGACGTCATATGACGTCACAACTCAAAATATGTTAAGAAATTATGAAGAACTGCAAACTGTGTAAGTTTCAACGTTCTATCTCATCCTGAAGCTCTTCAATCCTAAAATGAAATTTTCGGTCCTATGTTCGAATCTTATTTCAGCCACAGAACTTCGGTCTTTCGGAATTTCGGTTAGCTGACAGGATATGCACACCTTAGTTTCAAGATGTACCATCTGTGAAAATTTGAAGAAAATCCGACCATAAATGACGGCTGTAGAGCGCGAACACCATTTTTCACTATTTTTAGCTGTGACGTCATGTGACGTCATAGGGTGCTGAAAATCATTGAAATCAAAATTTCCTCATGTGACTAATAAGCCATAAAAATTTCATCGTCCTAGGAATATTGCAACATATAAAAATAAGCGTTTAGTTAGGAAGAAAAAAAGAATAATAATAGTAATAAACATAACAAACCCAATAGGACTTTCTGCTTTCGGCAGAAAGCCCTAATAATAAAAAACATAACAAACCCAATAGGACTTTCTGTTTTAGGCAGAAAGTCCTAATAATAATAACTAGATTTCATTCGTTGATACGAATGATAGGACTTTCTGCTAACATTGAAAGAAATAAAGATTAATACCGTTAGAAAGAATATATATTAATTTCCCTACCTTTTACTCTTTTTTTTCGTATGGACCCCTATCATGCATGAACTATGTGAAATAAGCCATATGGCAAAAATAAATAAATCTTTATTTTGATATCGCTTTCTTATAACTTGACCAATTTTAGTATTATAGGTACCAAAATAAATGGCCTGAAAATCCCGACAATTCCATTGTAGCATACATTGGTCACTCGATTACTAGTATTCGAGGTCTGACGGGATCTGCAAAGAAACTCGAAGAATCGCCTTATTTGAGGAATCATTTATATGTAAACATTCAATACACTTATATTTGCTGATACTTTTCATTACTTATTTTGTTACCTTATAGTACTATAGCTTATGGTACTTTTTATACATAGAATAGGTTTAACCAAAATTAACACTAGCATAGCTTTCATTGTGAGAATTAATTCAGAAATAAGTGGTTTTTTTAACGATAATTTGATTGAAACCCTTTGTTTTAGTTTGTTTATATGGAGGCGTTGCGTATTTTTTACATTTTTGTATAAACACTAAACATTATGCCGTGGTTCTCCAAATTAATAATTACAGAGTAAAAGAACAATACACAAACAAATAAAATCGGCACCTTTAATGACAACTGATTAATTATGCAGAACCGTCGCAGTTTGTTACATGATCAGTAGGTGCGAAAATACGTTTTACATGTCCGTGTTGATATAACAATTCACCTATGTACTCTACGGAGGCTTGACGGTGTGTGAAAACAAATATAAAACCATCTTGACCAAGGTTTTAATTACAGGGACAGGTGGTCAGATTCCAAAATCGCATGTTTTAAGAATCGACCTTAAGTTTATATAGAAAAAAGAAGGGCTATATCAAGGGACTGGGCTTATAGCTCGAGTCATCGCCGGTATTCAATGAATCGCCGCATTGAGGAATTGCGTGACCACTGTATTCAAAATATAAGCAATTAAACTTAAACCTCTTAATTCTGCATATCATTTTTTTTTCGTGTACAGTCGCGGGAATAAAATAGTAAATGCTACCATACAATAGAATCGTCGACGCGTGTAGCCTCGTGAGTTAAATTCCAATAACGCTTGTACATACGATCGAGACGACGTATTACACAAAGTTACTCCATTTTGCGCCTTTAGGTAACGGACAAATAAGCTTGCAGCGTCTTGAACGGATGACATGTGTTGATTATTTTGTTTCAAACGTCTACACTTATACACGCTCATGGTATCTCAAGCTGGCAATTAAATTACATTGTACTATAACATATATTTTCACATAGGTTATCATTTATCATAAATTTGGAATATAGCTTGTACAACATTTATCGATTGATGCAACAATAAAGTCGGGAAATTGCAATGTTTCAACAACGGTCTAAATGACATATGTCAAAACGCTCAAAGGATTATTGGTAGCGCAATGCTGCAACTGATATGTATATGTAACGTAAATAAAATGATTTGACAAAACATTAAATCATTGTCAACACTTGTTTAGTTGTTGTTTTTTTGTTTTTTTGTTTTTTTTTTGTTGGGTTTAACGTCCCATCGACAGTATTTCAGTCATTTTGAGACGATGTCTACTTAATGCTGTTATAGTGCTGCCACAGTGCAGTATCACGCACAGGCTACCGGCGTGGGACCCCCCAATGATACAAAGTAACAATTCAAAACACATTTTATAACAAAATTTCACAATTCAAGAAAATAAATTGATATCATAAAATAAGAAAAGGTATGTAACTCTCCGTTCAAAATCTATAGGAACACTGACATGGTCGTATTCTGAGCTTCGTATCTGACACAATTTTCAGTAGATTTCAAATATGCCGGGTTGGTTCAACGCAGAAACAATAGGCCTTTTTGTTGCCGAGTCGATTTTCTATCTAAGATAAACTACAAAGACAATACAAGTCACGAAACTCAATAGAAACTGTACTCGGACACGATGTGACCGAAGCAATGCATATCACAGTCAATGCTTTTTTTCAACGGCAACTTCACAGAAATACAATATTTCCAACAAATACCCATATTAAACAATAAATTATGTATTTATTTAATTCTCACAAGTAATGCTTTTTTCTAGAAGTCGCTAGTATCGATGCATTCCGCCCTCATTCCACTGTTGCATTTTGTTATGACTGACGGCTACCATAATCGCTGGTTCCCCAATGTCATATTGTAATCATCACAAAAGCCGATAACCAATTCAATATGGTAGCAGCCAGTCATAACAAAATGCAACAGTGGAATGAGGGCGGAATGCATCGATTCTAACGACTTCTTGAAAAAAGCATAACTTGTGAGAATTAAATAAATACATAATTTATTGTTTAACATGGGTATTTGTTGGAAATATTGTATTTCTGTATTTCGAACCCACGACCTCCCGCTCCCGAGGCGGACGCTCTAACCACTCGGCCACCGGGAACGGTACACTTGTTTAGCTAGAAATATCAATATGATATAAGTAAAAAGTTTTTTCTTTCAATTTATATGACTACTACATATCTGTAAACTTACATTTTCCGAAAATGCTTCAATTAAAGTGAAAGCGAAAGTAGGATATTTTATGAAAATTCTTACAATTGGCTATGAATTCGTATTTTTTATGTAACTTCCTTATTTTTTTATCAATTTCAAAACTCTAGGTGCCAAAAAAATCGTCTTAAAATTCTCTACATCTCACTTGCTTAATGTAAGAACTTTTTTCTAATGATTCTGAAGATATCAGCCGTAAAACTCTGACATGACGGCAAAATCGCTGAAATTTTACTTGCTTAAATTCGTATTTTTGATGTAACTTCCTTATACTTTGATCAATTTCAAAACTTAAGGTACCAAAATAATTGTCTGAAAATTCTCTACATTTCACATGCTTTATGTATAGGAAAATATTCAATACTTTTTGAGATACAAGCTCTTAAACCTCCTGTAAAATGAAAAAATCACCAAAGCTATATGCACGAATTTCGTTTTTTTTTTCCATTACTCCATGAATCCTTGACCAATCATTAAACTTTAAGCATCAAAAGAACGGCCAAACATTGCTCTACAAATAGAATTCATCATCATATTTTCAAAAGTCAAAGGTTTTCGAGGTATAAACTGTTAAACACACTGGGGGTTACCAAATTTTCATTTTTCCGCCATAACTCAACCGATTCAACCCCGATCATCAAAAACTAATATCATCTGAAAGGTCTTTCTAAGCACTACAAATTATATGCATAGTGTCTCGAAAGAATATTTACCGTTTTTGAGATATTTAAGGATGAAGAAAAACACCATAATTGATATATGACCTTGACCTTTGGGATTTTCCGAAAACGGAAGTAACATGGCTCCATAGAATCTAATACTGCATCTTTAGACAAAATTTCAAGCAAATAAAAAATATAAAGCCTACAGGGCTTAAAAACCGTTAAGTTTTAATACGAAAGTTTTAATAGCATTATGACGTCATGTGACGTCATATGGCGTTAATCTTTTCAGAATATAAAGACATAGAGACAAATATTCACTTCAAATATCAGCTTTCTAGCTCTTCTGGAAGCGATTTTATACGCATTTAAAATTTGACGTCATTAGTTCAAATCTTAGATTCGCCATAAAACATTTACCTTTTCGAATTTGGAAAAACGGACACCGGGATGCACAACTAGAACCTAACATACACATTCTGTAAAATTTTGATGTAAATCGGTCTAGAAATAATGACTGTAGACCGCGTACAAACTTTTTCACCTGACGTCAAATCTGACGTTATATGACGTCGTATGAATATAAAATTCATTGCATCCGAAAACTCATGGTTTAAAATATATGCCATAAAATTTGCATTGTTCTGAGTCAATGGCAACACATTGAAATTAACACAAATATATGAGGAAGAAAAAAAGAATAATAAGAAGAAGAACTAGATTACGTTTGCACGGCAAACGATAGGACTTTCTGCAACCCGTTTGAAATTTGATCAAACTGAAAATCATTTATACGGAATACGAAGAGGATATTAGGAAATGAGAGTGTATACTATACATTCTGTGAAAACTTCAGGAAAATCCATCCATTTATAATTTCTGCTGAGCGCATACAAACCTTTTGACCTGGCGTCTATTCTGACGTCATATGAATATGAATTCATTGCATTTAAAAATTCAGCATCTAAAATACATGTAATATATGTTTTTCAACCTTAAGGTTAAATTTTTATTTGTGGAGACTTTAATAGCCGTATAGGAGACTTAGATGACCACATTGCTGGTATTGATCATATTTCAAGTAGGGGTGTGAAGGATTTTACTGTAAATGCATATGGTGAGCTTCTTGTTGATTTTTTGATTAACTCTAACTTTTGTGTGCTGAATGGTAGAAATTGTATACAAAACAATTTTACATCGGTTAAAGGGGCTTCTGTTGTTGATTATTGCTTAGTACCACATGATAATTTAGATAATTATTCAGATTTCTGTGTAACATTAACTACAGATGTTATAAATAAGTGCAACAATATTGGTAGTCTTGCCCCAACATCATTACCAGATCATTCACTTTTATCTTGGAAAGTATTGTATAGCAGTTCACATAAAACATCCACACCGCTTCCAGTTGATAATGATAATGATCAATTTGTCAAATTTGATAGAAGTTATTTTGATCACAATTTTATGAATTAAAAATTTTAAATAGAACAAATAACTTTTGGAAAAGGTTTAAAAAATTAATTTTTTTGGCCCCAAAATTTATGAAATCTTAGTGAAGTAAGGGTGCCATGTTTTCTAATATTCCCCATAAAACTATTAGAACTGGGACAGGTTCTTGCTATAGAAAACGTCGTCCAGGGAAGCCCTGGTGGTCTAGCCAGCTCTCAGATTTATGGTCTAAGTTGTCACTAGCTGAAAAACGGTGGTTGCGATGTAATAACAAAGCAGAAAAGACAAAGCTTAAAGCCCAATATATAAATATTCGTAAGACGTTTGATGCTGAAGTACAGAGGGCAAAGCGTCGTCATTGGTATAATGTTCAGAATGACATACTGGAAGAAAGTAATGTTGACCGTCCTAGTTTTTGGAAGTCGATAGGTAAAATTGGTATTACACAAGCTCATAAAAAACCAGTTCCTGATGAAGTTATACTGGATGATGGTACATTTTCTTCTGATCCTATTGATATTTTACATAAATGGAAGACAGATTTTTGCACTTTGTTTAAATACCCAGATGTAAAAAGTAATAGTGAGTATATTTTTAAAAATACTGATAATGATACACTTAGTTTTAATTGTGATATTTCTATTTTAGAAGTAAAAAGGGCTGTCGATGATAGTAAAAGTGGTAAAGCGTGCGGTGTAGACGGGATACCCTCTGAAGCTCTAAAGAATGACACTGCTGTTTTGTTTTTACATGCTTTATTCAATGTATGTTTTAAAAGTGGCACTATTCCTTCTAAATGGGGTAAAAGTATCATCAACCCTATTCCGAAGTCTGGAAATACGGATCCTAGAAATTTCATTGTCATGTTCTGTGTATAAATTGTATTGTTATGTTTTGAATAAAAGGCTTAGCAGTTGGGCTGAAAGCCACAATATCATTGTTGATGAACAAAATGGGTTCAGAAAAAATAGAAGTACAATAGACCACGTGTCTACTCTTACAAATATTATTGATACTAGGAAAAAGTGTAAGAAATCTACATTTGCAGCTTTTATAGATTTTAAGAAAGCATATGATTTTATAAATAGAAATTTACTTTGGAAAAAATTATTTGATATTGGCATAAAATGTTATCTGCTGTACAATCTTTATACAGTTCTGTTTATTCAAGTGTGAGAGTCAATTCTAAGAGACAGAGATGTTTGTTATTTCCCCTGTTGTTCAATTTATACATTAATGACCTTGCAATATATCTGAAATCACTTGATGTTTTTGTTGATTATGTAATGGAGAGAATTTGTATTTTATTGTATGCAGATGATATTGTCCTGTTAGCAAAAGATGAAAAAGAGTGACAGTGTCTATTAAATGCTTTGAATAAATGGTGTAACATCAATAATATGTACATTAATAGTAGTAAAAGTCATATAGTACATTTTAGAACCCCGTCTATTAATAAGACTTCAACAATGTTTAAGTGTGGGGCTCATGCCATAAATATTATGGATAGGTATATGTATTTAGGTTTGATGCTGCAAGAACATTTAGATTTTAATGTAACAGCAAATATTGTAGCTCAAAGTGCAAACCGGGCTCTTGGTCTTCTTATTGCAAAATGTAAATTGGCAGGTGGCCTCCCCTTTAATGTATTTACTCATTTGTATGATTTTTTAGTGTGGCCTGTTATTAGTTATGGTGCTGCTATCTGGGGATACCGAGCCTACTCCTGTATAAATGCAGTACAGTATCGTGCTATGCGCTTCTTTTTAGGTGTCGGTAGATATACACCTAATGCATCAGTTTTAGGTGAAATGGCCTGGGTACCCCCAGATATCAGACAATGGAAGTTTATATGTATTTATTTGGCTAGATTGTCTAACATGAATAACGGTAGAATTAATAAAAGGGTAGCACTTAATGCTGCTTCAACAGCAAATAGGTCATGCAAAAACTGGTTTTACTATGTTAATTTTATGCTTAAAAAGTGTGATGCACAGCAATATTGTGAAATAAGTAAGTCCATCCCGAAGCTTTCTTTAATAAATATTGTTACAAACAAATTACAGGAGGGACATTTGTCAGACTGGTTAAAAACTTTGAATAGTGCTACAGGCACGTCTGGTCGTGGTGGTAATAAGTTACGCAATTAACGTCTCTTTAAAACCAGTTATGAGACAGAAATGTATTGTACTGTTATTTTGCCCCCACGCCATCGTGCTGTATTTTGTAAATTTCGATGTGGTGTCGCCCCTTTACGTTTAGAAACTGGGCGTTATGAAGGATTGGGCATTTCTGATCGAAAATGTCCTTTCTGTGACAGTATTGAAGATGAAAGCCATGCTATTTTTGATTGCTCTATGTACAATGATATACGAGAAACATTATTTGAGAAAGCAACAGGTATAAATAATTCATTTGGTGTAATGTCTAAAACTGAACAACTTATATTTTATTCACAAATAATGAGATGATTAGGATTTGTGCCAAAACCTGTTTTATTATTTTACAACGTCGTCTTTTTTTATTTGTAAATAATAAATTTAGTTATTTTACAAGAAACTTTTAAGTATATACATGCATATATGAATATATATAGGTTTGTAAGAGTATTTAAGTTTTAAGTTGTTAGTTAGCGATGGTACCTTGATATCTTTTTAAAAAAAAATTTAAAAGGACCATTCGGATCACATCGAATTTATTGCGCGAGAAAGAAAACATATAAGAACGTCATGGCGTTAAATGACGTCAGGCCTATGAAATTCTAAAGAAACCTTTGAAATTACAAAATGAGCAAATTTCATATTTCTATCTCATCTGGGGGCTCTAAGATATTTAAATTAATTTTGAGGTCATATTTTCGAAACTTGGTTTCACCAAAGAACCTTGGTCTTTTCAATATTTGAGAAGGAAATTAAGAATGCACGACTAAAGCGTAACTTACAACCATTGAGAAAATTACAAGAAAATCCATTCACAAATAAATTCTGCAGAACGCTTACAAACGTTTTAGGTGACACATCTGGCGTCATATGACGTCATATGAATTTGAAATCATTGCATTCGAAAAGACATGGTCTGAAAGTTTTGCCATACAATTTTCATTGTTATGGGCCATTGGCAATTACATTTTTCCGAAAATGTCTAAAATTAATAGTGAAAATAGGATACTTCCTGAAAATGCTTTAACTTATAGTGTAGAAATACAACGTGACCGTGAAGTTACTAAAGGCATCCTTTATAAGACAAAACTGTTAACATTTGGCTCCGCTTGAACATAGAAAATACCCGTCAGAATTTCGTTTTTTCGTCGATTTCAATGGGACAAGTGTCAGTCTAAGAAAAAAAACTTATTTTACACTTATCTGAAATGAAATTTGACGTCAGTGGTTCTAATCTTGGATTAACCATAAAACCTTTGCCTTTTCGAATTTGGAAAAACGTCCACTGGTAGGCACAACTAAAGCGTAACATACACATTCTGTAAAATTTTAATGAATATCGCTCCGTAATAATGGCTGTAGACCGCGTACAAACTTGTGTAGACAATGTCAAAGTTGACATCATATGACGTCATAGGCATAAAAAATTCAATGAAATGAAATATTCAATATTTTCAATATAGGCTTTTAATTTTTCATGCCACTGGGACCTTAGCAACAGAGAGAAATTAACGGTTAGATATAAGAAATTCTTTTGACATATGACGTCAATTAAATTTCATCGTCACAGAATAAAAAGAAGTTTTCGAGACTAATATTCATTCTAAATATCAGCTTTCGAAGTTACCTGGATGCTATTTTATACGTATTTGAAATTTAACGTCAATCGTTCGAATCTTGGATTCGCCATAGAACCATTACATTTTCGAATTTGGAAAACTGGACAACGGTTTACACAACTACAGTGTTGCATATACATTCTGTGAAAATTTGATGAAAATCGGTCCAAAAATAAAGGCTATAGATCGCATGAAACCTTTTTGTCCAGACGTCAAATCTGACGTTATATGAAATCACATGAATATGAAATACATTGCAATCAAATGTACATGGATTGAGGTAAACGCCATTAAATTCGATGGTCCTTGAAAATTTAAAACATCTATCTTAACGTGTAGATATCAGAAATTCTTTTTTACTTTATGACGTCATATGACGTCAAATGACGTTCAACTTCACAGATTGTAAAACACTTTTGGAGACTTATAATCTCTCAAAATATCAGCTTTCCAACTTATCTAAACGGACACCGGGATGCTTAACTAGAGCGTAACATACACATTCTGTGAAATTTTGATGAAAATCGGTCCATAATTAACGTCTGTAGACAGCGTACAAACATTTTTAGACGACGTCAAGTTTGACGTCAAAACACGTTACAGGCAAATAAAAATCATATAAGTGCAAAATGTTTAATGTGTAGCATATACTATTATATTTTCAAGGTGCTCGGACGTTTGCAATATATAGAAGTCAACATGTAAAAAATAGTAATTATTTTTCACCTTATGACGTCATATGACATCAAATAACGTACATCTTCACAGAATAAAAAGAACTCTTGTAGTTATGTCAATAAATCAGCTCCTCAACTCATCTGGAAGCGATTTTTTAGAGATTTGAAATTTGACGTCTTTGGTTCGAATCTTGGATTCTTTTCGAATTTAGAAAAACAGACACCGGAATGCACAACTAGAACGTAACATACACAATCTGTGATATTTTGATGGATATCGGTCCAGAAATAATGGCTGTAGACCGCGTACAAACGTTTGTAGGCAACGTGAAGTGTGACGTCATATGACGTCATAGGCATATGAAAATCATTGAAATCAAAATTTCAGTATATGAAGCATATGCCGTTTAATTTTCATGGTCCTGGGACTCTAGCAACATATAGAAATTAAGGCGTAGAAAAGAAGAATTTTTTTTTAAAAAAAACAGTTCAAATCCAAGTATGTTTCACAGTACCGGACACATGCCATAAGTTCTTATCAGCGAGCATAACATGTGTTTATTTTGACAGAAAATGTCACCTTTATGTATCATCAGTACCAGTAAACCACCCGAAGTGGGAGAAAATAATTGACATGTACACTGAGCAGTGTCTATCTTATACATGTATACAAGAGTATGGACTAATTAGCAAATTAAATAGCGCGAGCACTAGACAATGTCCATGACAATGTTTTTTTAGTTTCATAATTTCTTAAAATTATATCGAGTAAATGGGACAGGATGAAATTACACGCACGAACACTGAATATTCACCAACATGGATACATTTTAGTCTGTCTTAATAACAATAATTTCATCACAGCTTTTTTTATTTAGGAAAGAAAATACAAATAAAAAAGACACATTTTTTTTCCCTTTGGTTAATTATAAATATTGAATACATTAGATACAAATTATGTGTTTCAAGTTTCTTTTAATAACGATAGAAGACTTTTTTTTCATTTATTTATTATTTCCAATCAGTTACATACACATATTTCAATTATATTACAAAGTAAACATACACAAGTTCAGTATATATGTAATGCAATTTCGTGGAAAATTTAGAGAGATAAGCAAATAATAAAAAAAAAAAATGAAAGGAAAAAAAAAGGGGGGGGGTGAAAGGTAATGCAAATAATATCTTTAAATAAATGTCTCTAAGTATATATTAGAAGAAAAAAAATAATACAGTATGTGGTTTTTTCTATATACCAATAATATTCTATATAATGTAAAATGAGATGAGATGAATATTAGAGAAAAGGTTTCCATTTGTTATTGAACATATTCAAATTATTATGCATTTGAGCTATATGTTGTTCTACTGTCAATCTGGATTTTAAAATTTCTTTAAACACATTTATATTAGGTTTTTCATTTTTTATTTTTGACTGATATATAAACACTTTCACTAATAGTATAATAAAATTTATCATATCATCTTTGTCATTATTACTTTTTATACCACATGATATTATTTTATAATTAAAAACTGTTTTTATATGTTTAGTTTGTAAGAAGGAGCTTATAGAATTCCATAATTGTTGTGAGTGTTGACACTCCCCAAAAAGATGTTCCATTGTTTCTATTTGACTGTTACAGAAATCACACAAACTATAATGTTTTATATTAATTTTTGACAGAAATTTATTAGTTGTTATTCTACGCATTATATATTTGTATTGGAAATTTCTAAGATAAGTGTCATTTGTTATTTTTAGAGGTAATGTATATACCATTTCCCAATCAATGTTATCATCATTTAATATATTGCACCATTTTGTCTGATATTAGGGTATTCTTCTTTATACTTACAATTTGAATATTATATAGAAATTTCTTAGGCCTTTTCTTTTTCTCTATAATATCTTTTAAAGTTTGTTTTCTATGTTTTGTCAATGTACATTCCTTTAAGATTTCCGTCATCCCCACTGGAATACTTTTAATTAGTGTGTAGTATTTGAGATAATCAGATTTATCAATTCCATAGATATTTTGAAACTGATCAAATGTGTAATATTTCTTTTTTCGAAATTCTATTAGGTGATTTTATATTTTTTTTTTTCATTTTATAAAAATCTTTAAAAAATGTATTCTCTTTACATATTCTATCAATGTCATAGTTTTTCAAGTTGCAGTCAAATAGCATTTTACCTCCATATTTATCAATTATACATTCATAAAATGTTTTCCATTGCCCTTTATTACATTGTTCATTATTCTTTGAACCCAACATGATTTAATTGAATTTAAAAAAAGGTTTATATTAGTAAGTTTTAATCCCCCATTTTTATGTTGTAAATATAAAATATCTCGTTTTACTTTATCTGGTTTATTATCCCATATAAAGTTGAACATGTACCTATTTATATCTTGAATTGTTTTACATGATGGATATGGTAGCACTGTAAATGGGTATATAAGTTTTGGGAGTGCAAAAGTTTTTATAACAGTGATCTTACCAATCAATGTTAGTTTTCTGTGTTGCCATTGTTTTAAACAATTTTGAAATTCTTCGATTTTTTGTTCTATATTATATCTTGTATTTTTGTGTTTTTCATTAAAAAAGGTTATTCCTAATGTTTTTGCAGATGTAGATGTGTAATTAAATTTTTTTGTCTTTACAATAGTTTAAATTTTTATTTTTCAATGACCCCGATTTCAGTATTGTACATTTTGAATTATTTAGATTTAGACCAGATAAATATCCGAAATTTGTTATGACGTGAACAAGTCTCTTTAATGACTGTTCAGATCCATTATTAAAAAAGGTTGCATCATCAGCAAAAAGTGTTTGTTTGATTTCAGTATTATTTATTTTAATTCCAATTATTTCTTTATCCTTTTCTATATAATTTGCTAGTATTTCTATGCAAATTAAAAATAATGTCGATGACAGAGGACATCCTTGTCTTACTCCTCTTTGTACTGAAAAACTTTCACTTAAGTGTCCATTATTTATAATTATACTGTTAATATTGTTATAAAATACTCTTACCCATTTTATTAAAGTATCTCCAAAATTAAAATGTTTTAGGCATCTGAATATGAATTCATGGTTAACAGTATCAAATGCTTTTTCGAAATCAGCGAAAAATAATAATCCTGGTTTATTTTCATTGTTTAAATAGTCTAATACTTCGAGAATCAAACGAACATTCTCTCCAATATATCGATTTTTCATAAATCCTGTTTGAGAATAATTTTATTTAGTACTTTTTTCATTATATTTGCTATTGATTTAGTTGCAATTTTGTAATCAATATTTGGTAAACTTAGAAGATAGATAGAAGATAGAAGATAGATAAAACGATAGAAGACTTGCATATTTTGAATGTTTTTATTACTTCACTTGTTTGTGCATGTAATTGATAAATAAATTATTATTCTTTTAACATATTATATGTTTTTATTTTCCAATATTTACAATGTTTTTTAGGACTTTCTGTCCTTTCGGCAGAAAGTCCTATTGAGTTTGTTATGTTTATTATAATTAGGGCTTTCTGCCTCAAGCAGAAATACCTATTGGGTTTGTTATGTTTTTTCTTATTAGGACTTTCTGCCTAGAGCAGAAAGTCCTATTGGGTTTGTTATGTTTATTATTAGGACTTTCTGCCTAAAGCAGAAAGTCCTATTGGGTTTGTTATGTTTATTATTAGGACTTTCTGCCTAAAGCAGAAAGTCCTATTGGGTTTGTTATGTTTATTAGGACTTTCTGCCTAAAGCAGAAAGTCCTAATGGGTTTGTTATGTTTATTATTATTATTATTCTTTTCTTCTTCCTAACTAAACGCCTATTTTTATATGTTGCAATAGTCCTAGGACGATGAAATTTTTATGGCTTATTAGTCACGTGAGGAAATTTTGATTTCAATGATTTTCAGCACCCTATGACGTCACATGACGTCACAGCTAAAAATAGTGAAAAATGGTGTTCGTGCTCTACAGCCGTCATTTATGGTCGGATTTTCTTCAAATTTTTACAGATGGTACATCTTGAATCAAAGGTGTGCATATCCTGTCAGCTAACCGAAATTCCGAAAGACCGAAGTTCTGTGGCTGAAATAAGATTCGAACATAGGACCGAAAATTTCATTTTAGGATAAAAGAGCTTCAGGATGAGATAGAAAGTTGAAACTTACACAGTTTGCAGTTCTGCAGAATTTCTACAAATATTTTGAGGCGTGACGTCATATGACGTCATGTGACGTCATAAGCATACTTCTTAATTTTCATTTTAGGGCAATGATTTCGACATGATGCCAGTTGTTCAGAATAATGAAAATTTCAGAGTTATGAAAGGAAAGTATGCGCTTTTGAACAAAAGCATCTTCAGCACCCTATGACGTCATGTGACGTCACAGCTAAAAATAGTGAAAAAAGGTGTTCGCGCTCTACAGCCGTCATTTATGGTCGGATTTTCTTCAAATTTTCACAGATGGTACATCTTGAATCAAAGGTGTGCATATCCTGTCAGCTAACCGAAATTCCGAAAGACCGAAGTTCTGTGGCTGAAATAAGATTCGAACATAGGACCGAAAATTTCATTTTAGGATAAAAGAGCTTCAGGATGAGATGGAAAGTTGAAACTTACACAGTTTGCAGTTCTGCAGAATTTCTACAAAAATTTTGAGTCGTGACGTCATATGAAGTCATGTGACGTCATAAGCATACTTCTTAATTTTCATTTTTGGGCAATGATTTCGACATGATGTCAGTTGTTCAGAATAATGAAAATTTCAAAGTTATGAAAGCAAAGTATGCGCTTTTGAACAAAAGCATCTTCAGCACCCTATGACGTCACATGACGTCACAGCAAAAAATAGTGAAAAATGATGTTTACGCTCTACAGCCGTCATTTATGGTCGGATTTTCTTCAAATTTTCACAGATGGTACATTTTGAAACTCAGGTGTGCATATCCTGTCAACTAACCGAAATTCCCAAAGACCGAAGTTCTGTGGCTGAAATAAGATTCGAACATAGGACCGATAATTTCATTTTAGGATTAAAGAGCTTCAGGATGAGATAGAAAGTTGAAACTTACACAGTTTACAGTTCTGCAGAATTTCTACAAAAATTTTGAGTCTTGACGTCATATGATGTCTTGTGACGTCATAAGCATACTTCTTAATTTTCATTTTTGGGCAATGATTTTGACATGATGCCAGTTGTTCAGAATAACGAAAATTTCAGAGTTATGACAGTAAAATATGCCCTTTTGAACAAAAGCATCTTTAGCACACTATGACGTCATGTGACGTCAGAGCTAAATATAGTGAAAAATGGTGTTCACGCTCTACAGCCGCTATTTATTGTCGGATTTTCTTCAAATTTTCACAGATGGTACATCTTGAAAGTTGGGTGTGCATATCCTGTCAGCTTATCGAAATTCCGAAAGACCGAAGTTCTGTGGCTGAAATAAGATTCGAACATAGGACCGAAAATTTCATTTTAGGATTAGAGAGCTTCAGGATGAGATAGAAAGTTGAAACTTAAACAGTTTGCAGTTCTGCAGAATTTCTACATATGTTTAGAGTTATGATATCATATGACGTCATGTGACGTCACAGACTAATACTTAGTTCTTATCATTTGCACTAATTTCGGAATATAATGTCAATTGTTCAGCATGAACATGAAATACTACCAGAGGTGAGTCATTACATAAAAATTCTATCTCCTGCTTTTTGCATTAACACAGCTTGCAGAAAGTCCTATCATTCGTTTTCACGAATGACATCTAGTTATTATTATTATTATTATTCTTTTCTTCTTCCTAACTAAACGCTTATTTTTATATGTTGCAATAGTCCTAGGACGATGAAATTTTTATGGCTTATTAGTCACGTGAGGAAATTTTGATTTCAATGATGTTCAGCACCCTATGACGTCACATGACGTCACAGCTAAAAATAGTGAAAAATGGTGTTCGCGCTCTACAGCCGTCATTTATGGTCGGATTTTCTTCAAATTTTTACAGATGGTACATCTTGAATAAAAGGTGTGCATATCCTGTCAGCTAACCGAAATTCCGAAAGACCGAAGTTCTGTGGCTGAAATAAGATTCGAACATAGGACCGAAAATTTCATTTTACGATTAAAGAGCTTCAGGATGAGATAGAAAGTTGAAACTTACACAGTTTGCAGTTCTGCAGAATTTCTACATAAATTTTGAGTTGTGACGTCATATGACGTCATTTGACATCATAAGCATACTTCTTAATTTTCATTTTTGGGCAAAAAAAATTTTAGAGTTTTGAAGTAAATATGCGCTTTAATAAAAAAGCATCTTCAGCACCCTATTACGTCACATGACGTCACAGCTAAAAATAGTGAAAAATGGTGTTCACGCTCTACAGCCGTCATTTATGGTCGGATTTTCTTCAAATTTTCACAGATGGTACATCTTGAAACTAAGGTGTGCATATCCTGTCAGCTAACCGAAATTCCGAAAGACCGGAGTTCTGTGGCTGAAACAAAATTCGAACATAGGACCGAAAATTTCATTTTAGGATTAAAGAGCTTCAGGATGAGATAGAAAGTTGAAACTTACAGAGTTTGCAGTTCTGCAGAATATCTACATATCTTTTTAGTCGTGATGTCATATAACGTCATGTGACGTCATAAGCATACATCTTAATTTTCATTTTAGGGCAATGATTTCGACATGAAGCCAGTTGTTCAGAATAATGAAAATTTCAGAGTTATGACAGTAATGTATGCGCTTTTGAACAAAAGAATTTGCAGCACCCTATGACGTCATGTGACGTCAGAGCTAAAAATAGTGAAAGATGGTGTTCGCGCTCTACAGCGGCCATTTATTGTCAGATTTTCTTCAAATTTTCACAGATGGTACATCTTGAAACTAAGGTGTGCATATCTTGTCAGCTAACCGAAATTCCGAAGTTCTGTGGCTGAAATAAGATTCGAACATAGGACCAAAAATTTCATTTTAGGATGGAAGAGCTTCAGGATGAGATAGAAAGTTGAAACTTACACAGTTTGCAGTTCTGCAGCATTTCTACAAATATTTTGAATCGTGACGTCATAGGACGTCATAAGCATACCACTTAATTTTAATTTGGGGCAATGATTTCGACATGATGCCAGTTGTTCAGAATAATGAAAATTTCAGAGTTATTGCAGCAAATCATGCGCTTTTGAGCAACAGCATTTTCAGCACCCAATGACGTCACGTGACGTCAGAGCTAAAAATAGTGAAAAATGGTGTTCGCGCTCTACAGCCGCCATTTATGATCAAATTTTCTTCAGATTTTTACAGATGGTACATCTTAAAACTAAGGTGTGAATATTTTGTCAGCTAACCTTAATTCCGAAAAACCGAAGTATTGTGGCTGAAGTAAGATTCGAACATAGGACCAAAATTTCATTTTAGGGTTAAAGAACTTCGGGATGAGATAGAAAGTTGAAACTTACACAGTTTGCAGTTCTGCATAATTTCTTAATATATTTTGAGTCGTGACGTCATATGACGTCATAAGCATACTACTACTACTACTACTTATTTTTTTTCTTCGTAACTAAACGCTTATTTTTACCGGATTATAATGTCAATTGTTCAGCATGAACATGAAATACTACCAGAGGTGAGTCATTACATGAAACTTCTATCGACTGCTTTTTGCATTAACACAGGTTGCAGAAAATCCAATCATTCGTTTAGACGAATGACATCTAGTTTTTCTTTTTTTCTTCCTCTTATATTTGCGTTAATTTCGATGTGTTGCCATTGGCCCAGAACAATGAAAATTTTATGGCATATATTTCAAACGACGAGCTTTCGGATGCAATGAATTTCATATTAATATGACGTCATATAACGTCAGATTTGACGTCAGGTGAAAAAGTTTGTACGCGGTCTACAGCCATTATTTCTGGACCGATTTTCATCAAAATTTCACAAAATGTGTATGTTAGGCTTTAGTTGTAAATCCCGTGTTCTTTTTCAAAATTCGAAAAGGCAATGGTTCTATGGCGAATCCAAGATTCGAACCAATGACGTCAAATTTCAAATGCGTATAAAATCGCTTCGTTTCCCAAACGATTATATTTATACCCACCATATATTATTTAAACCACGCCATTTTTGAAAGGTTAGTGACGTTACTTAGTTCGGTTTACATATGCACGTTGTGGATATATTCGTGCACGATTAAAATAGCTGCTGGTCTATCAACTTCCTATATTAACCAAGGCACACACAATGATTCGCTTAGTGCGTAATTTAAATGTGTAGTTACAGTTCGGTAGTTTATAATTAACCGGTCAATCCAAAGCATACGTCTCTCAACTACCAACTAATTTTGTAGTCTTGGTACCAGTATAATTATAGTGGAATGAATAGTTGGTAGTTGATATGATTTAAAGTTCACGTAAAATACATATGTAAATCCGTTCGTCATACACCATGAAATACATCGATCGTTAATCAAATGTACACTTCACCATACAACGGTGAACATCATCAACGTTAATGTGCGAGCAGAACATGAAAATTCGATGTTAGTAGTAAAAAGCGGGCAAATGTGCAGGTAAATACATGTTGATTTCCGAATCAACATTAGATAAAAAGACTTTATCGAGGAAGATTAATCTTACCCGATGATTAATTAATTAATCTAGCCCAATGATTAAGACTACTGAATATTCATTTTGAAAATACTGTAACTCAATTGTTTGTAAGTAAAACAATGAAGTGCATTTGTACTATGTAACCTTTCACCCTCACCCTAACCTTTCGATATATTTTTAAGGAGCCGTTCCTCCCGATCAGTCGACGCATGAGAATGTTGTGTGTTACGCCCGTAACCTGTCCCCGGGTTGCCCCCGTGGGTCCGTCCTCGCTGTAACCTCATTCCATTATGGCTTTAAGGACGCCTCTCTAAACTGCACCTCCGATGGAACAGCCAAAGGTGATTGCTGTGTTTATGACAACAGCACGGACTGTCTGCAGGAGGCACCAAAGCAGTCCAGATATGTCAATGAATTCTCGGGAAAAAACGAGGGCTTTATTTTTACCAGTAAAGCGGCACCCGAAAAAGGAGGCGCCTGTGAGAGTCCTTCTTACAGTCCAATGTCTGTGTTTGGTCGACTGACGTTTACATGTATAAAAGGTTTGTTACATGTTTGTTACATATATCTTTAGATATAATTTGGCAAGACATTGTGTATTTGTTTGACGTCCCCCGGCAGTATTTCAGTCATTAAAAGACTGTGTCTCAATGAGTCAGATAAACTGCTGCCGCATTGCGATATCACAACTAACTTATTTAGAAACGCGACATTTGTTGATTTCATTGTTACACCTATTTTTTTTATTCGCAAGTTGTTTTATTTTAACGACCAAATGTGGTCTCTATTTTGGATGGGGGACTACCATTAAATCTCACAGAAAATCGAGCCAAGTAGTCGAGCTTAGGACCCGAGCGTTTTACAGAGCTATTCAGATATTTATGCTTCTATTTAATCTAATTTGAGTTGTAGGGCAATTATATGTGTATGTGTGTTTTCTTTCTGTTTATATATTAAACCCTGTTTCAGAGACAAGGATACATAGCGTATGTACGTCGGTAGATCTAGCTGTAAAAAGCGCGAAACCAATCTATATACAAAACAGGAACTATCCGCACGGAATTCCGGCAAAAGACAATGACTGCACGTGTTCCGTGGACGCCACGTTCAGAAGTAACATTGAAATGTACACAGTGCACATGGACTTGTTTGAAACACCGAAACATTGTTACCAGAACCTTACAGTTACAAACGCAGACGGACTTTTAATGAAGACGTTCTTGTGTGAGAAGGAATTCAATGAAGTGAAAAATGAAACAATACCAACAAGCTACTTCGTTGTCTCCCTGCAAAATACTTTGATTATCGAAGACTTGGGGAAGTTCTGGTTAGGATTTCAGGGTAAGGTTTTCTCGACAGCCGTTCACCTATTTTGTAGGCGTGCAATCAAATAATTACAATAAATGAAGAATGCAAGATTATCATCTTATGGTTCATGTTTGTATACTAAACATACTCAAACCAGATCTTATTTGAAATCGCTTTTTTGTTTAGGCTAGTATGAGAAATTGTTTTATTAAGGTAATCCATCCGTCATTAAATTGTGAGCATGGTCCATCATGTGATCGTGATAATTTTATAGTAAATGCAAGCTTTTATGGTCTTAGAGCAAAGGAGCCTACAAATCCCATTGTTAACTTATTCCGTTTCACTATAAGTCATAATGATATAGAGATGATCTATCGATCGGACAAGGATATTCGACGATGACAACTCCAAGTCAGTGGATGCTTGCATCTTCACTAATGTCTTTTAAAGTATTTAAAGGACCATACTTATAATTTAATGATGGATGGATTACCTTAAGCTTCATACTGTGTTCCAGTCAGCTTGCGCTAAAAGGCATTGTTCGACTTATATATTGTTACTAATGGTAGCTATAAACATTGTATTCATAAAAGATCATATCCTGTACAAGTGAGTCTATTTTATTTTTCAATCTTTTTACTGTTGACCCTCCAACATCAAGCCAAAAAATCATTTTCTAGAACTCAAAATATATTCCATAGATGATAATTTTAATGAATGTGTAAAAAAATGAAGTTGTTTTTAAAGTAGATATATTTCATACTTTTTAACAGCGCAAAAAAGCATAGAGTGTGGCTTGCTATTACATTTATTAAAATTTTTAAAGTAACAAATTACTTGAACACATCAGTGTTTCTTTTACAGCGTCTTATGATGGAGATGAAATTGTCGTCAACTGTCCAGCTAGACCCCCTATAGGTATTGTTATTTTTCATGCTATGTCCATGCATATCTATACAATTACATGTATAGCCTACACGTTCGACAAAGAAACAAACACATGAGAGATTTGTAATTTTGGCGTGTTTTCGCACTGTCACCCCGACAAAACTGCGATACGACATATTAGAACCCGTAAGCATTGACAAAGGTTTGATGCTTTCAGACAGAACTGTTTTCTGGCATTCTAGTTTTCCTGATAAAAATATCTGGATATTTCATTTATTTTCAAATATTGCTTGATTGAAAGATAAGTAATAACGTCAAGCTAGCCACTTAATGAAATATTTTGTAGAACAAGAATACCGGAATGTGTCCCCGCCTTTTTCCAGATTTTAAGTATCGCAGTGCGCCAAGCATTGCTGTTGGAATTCGAGCCTGTTTTACCAAATTCTGACCTTAAGATAGATAGGTGACGTCAGGAGATACTACCTAAGGACCAGCAAAGAGCAGGCTCTTAAGTAACAGATCTCCTAAGTGTGACGGGACCAAAGCAGGGTGTTGAAGAGATTATCGGGCAGACCTAGCGCTTATTAATACAGTTATAATTTTAGGTTCTTGTTTCTCTTAAAAAAATACTTAAAATAGTTCATTTTTTTAAAAGTTATTATGGTAAAAATATTTGCCAGTCAAGTCATGCCCTTGAATACTAATGAAATAAAAATGAGAGAAAGCGTTTCTATCTAATCTGAGGATTTAAGTACTTAGCAGTAGCTATGTTTGGTTTCATTAGAATTAAACCAGTAATTTCGTACTTGTTTGATTAACTTATTAGAAATGCTTTCAATTTGATAACAATCTACTAGAATGAACGTATCAATATTATCAAACAGATTGTGGCAGCCCATCCTTGATAAGAAATGGCCAAGTGTCCAGTACCTCGACTCGATTCGGCGGTACCGCGACATATGTTTGTAACACAGGATATGAGAGAACGACAGGAAGTGACGTCATGTCGTGTATGTCCAATGGAAACTGGAGTGGCAGTCCACTGGTTTGCTCTCCTGTCGGTGAGTTTTGCATGCTTATTTGAGAAAGTGAGATACATGTACTTAAAAATTAACCTGACCCTATGAATCTACATTTGAGAAATGTATTTATGATTCTTCAATGTGCAACGCCAAATTACATGACTGTCCTAACTTGACCAGTTTTGGATACAATGTAACATATACCTGTAATAATGGCTATAAGATGATAAACGGAAGTGACATTAGGAGTTGTCAGAGTACAGGCATATGGGAAGGAAACACTCCAATGTGTTTATTAATCGGTAAATAATTTTAAGTGTAATTTCATACCTTTAAATATAATTTTCTTTGCTGGTAGAATAAACGGTGATGTAATCGGTTTTATTTGTATGTGTGTGTGTGTGTGTGTGTGTGTTTTAACTTAGTGCTCCTTTAAAGGCAAACATCATCTTTAAAGTAAAGTTAGATCTTATAATTACGGCTTTCCGCAACCTGCGGAAAACGTATAGGGTTTGTTATGTTTATTAGGACTTTCTGCCCTTTCGGCAGAAAGTCATATTGGGTTTGTACTGTTTTTTTATTATTCTTATTATTCTTTTTTTCTTCCTCTTATATTTGTGTTAATTTTGAGATGTTGCCATTGACTCAGAACAATGAAAATTTTATGGCATATATTTCAAACCATGAGCTTTCGGATGCAATGAATTTCATATTCATATGACGTCATATAACGTCAGATTTGACGTCAGGTGAAAAAGTTTGTACGCAGTCTACAGCCATTATTTCTGGACCGATTTTCATCAAAATTTCACAGAATGTGTATGTTAGGCTCTAGTTGTGCCTTTCGGTATCCTTGTTTCCAAATTCGAAAAGGCAAAGGTTTTATGGCGAATCGAAGATTCGAACTAATGACGTCAAATTTCAAATGCGTATAAAATCGCTTCCAGAAGAGCTAGAAAGCTGATATTTGGACTGAATATTAGTCTCTAGATCTTCCAATGGAAACTGGAGTGGCAGTCCACTGGTTTGCTCTCCTGTCGGTGAGTTTTGCATGCTTATTTGAGAAAGTGAGATACATGTACTTAAATAAACTTAACCCTGACCCTAATGAATCTTATCATTTTGAGAAAATGTATTTATGATTTCATTCCAGACTGTGGCAAACCGACCAAAATTAACAATGGAAGACTGTCCTACAACTTGACCAGTTTTGGATACAATGTAACATATACCTGTAATAATGGCTATAAGATGATAAACGGACGTGACATTAGGAGTTGTCAGAGTACAGGCATATGGGAAGGAAACACTCCAATGTGTTTATTAATCGGTAAATAATTTTAAGTGTAATTTCATACCTTTAAATATAATTTTCTTTGCTGGTAGAATAAACGGTGATGTAATCGGTTTTATTTGTATGTGTGTGAGTGTGTGTGTGTGTGTGTGTGTAACTTAGTGCTCCTTTAAAGGCAAACATCATCTTTAAAGTAAAGTTAGATCTTATAATTACGGCTTTCCGCAACCTGCGGAAAACGTATAGGGTTTGTTATGTTTATTCTTATTATTATTAGGACTTTCTGCCCTTTCGGCAGAAAGTCATATTGGGTTTGTCATGTTTTTTATTAGGACTTTCTGCCTTTCGGCAGAAAGTCCTATTGGGTTTGTTATGTTTTTTTATTCTTCTTATTCTTTTTTTCTTCCAAACTTAGCGTTAATTTAAGTATGTTGCAATGGTCCCAGGGCCATGAAATTTTTATGGCATATACTTGATGCGATGAAATTTTGATTTTTATCATTTTCATATGCCTATGACGTCATATGACGTCATACTTGAATTTGACGACAAAAGTTTGTACGCGGTCTACAGCCATTGTTTGTGAACCGATTTTCATCAAATTTTCACAGATTGTGTATATTAAGTTCTAGTTGTGCATCCCGGTGTCCGTTTTTCAAAATTTGAAAAGTCCATGGTTCTATAGCGAATCCAAGATTCGAACCAAGGTCGTAAATTTTTTTAAATGCTTATAAAATCTGCCCTATTTAAGATAGAAAGTTGATATTTAGTTAGTATATAGGTCTCTAGAAGTTTTAAAAATTTTGTGAAAATAAATGTCATATGACGTCACGTGACGTCATTATATGACATTGTATTTCTAATATTAACAAGAATATTTCTATGTGTTGAAATTGTCGAAGGGCAATGAAAATTTAATGACACATGCTTCAAACCCTGAAATTTTGATTTCTATGATTTTCATATGCCTATGTCGTCATATGACGTCATACTTGAAATATGCAACAAAAGTTTGTACGCGGTCTACAGCCATTGTTTATGAACCGATTTTTATCAAATTTTCACAGATTGTGTATATTAAGTTCTAGTTGTGCATCCCGATGTCCGTTTTTCAAAATTCGAAAAGTCCAAGGTTCTATAGCGATTCCAAGATTCGAACCAAGGTCGTAAATTTTCAAATTCTTATAAAATCGGTCCTATTTGAGATAGAAAGATGATATTAGGTCAGTATATAGGTCTCTGGGAGTCTTAAACATTTTGTGAAAATAAACGTCATATGACGTCACGTGACGTCATTATATGATAATGAATTTCTAATTCTAACAAGATTATTTCTATATGCTGAAATTTTCGAAGGGCAATGAAAATTCAATGCTGCATGCTTCAGATGCTGAAATTTCGATTTCAATGATTTTCAGACGCCTATGACGTCATATGACGTCACATTTGAAATTGACTACGAAAGTTTGTACACGGTCCAGAGCCATTATTAATGGGCCGATTTTCATCAAATTTTCACAGAATGTGTATATTAAGTTCTAGTTGTGCATCCCGTTGTCCGTTTTTTCAAAATTCGAAAAGTCCATGGTTCTATAGCGAATTCAAGATTCGAACCAAGGTCGTAAATTTTTAAATGCTTATAAAATCGGTCCTTTTTGAGATAGAAAAGAGATATTTGGTCAGTATATAGGTCTCTAGAAGTTTTAAACATTTTGTGAAAATAAACGTCATATGACGTCACGTGACGATGTTGAAATTGTCGAAGGGCAATGAAAATTTAAAGACAAATGATTGAGACGCTGAAATTTCGATTTCAATGATATTCAGAAGCCTATGACGTCATATAACGTCACATTTGAAATTGACTACGAAACTTTGTACACGGTCCAGAGCCATTATTAATGGGCCGATTTTCATCAAATTTTCACAGAATGTGTATTTTACGTTGTTATTGTGTATACCGGTTTCCGTTCTTCAAAATTCAAAAAGTCCAAGCATCTATGGCGGATCCAAGATTCGAACCAAGGACGTCAATTTTTAAATGTTTATAAAAACTGTCCTATTCGAGATAGAAAGTTGAAATTTTGTCAGTTAGTAGGTCTCTGGGTGTCTAACAATCATATGAAAATAAACGTCATATGACGTCACGTGACGTCATTTTACATATATTTATTATTATTATTCTTTCTTTCTTCCTAACTAAACGATTATTTTTCTATGTTGCAATAATCCTAGGATGATGAAATTTTATGGCTTATTAGTCACGTGAGGAAATTTTTATTTCTATGAATTATATATGTCTCTGACGTCATATGACGTCATAATTGACATATTATTATTATTCTTTTTTTCTTCCTAACTAAACGCTTATTTTTATATGTTGCAATAGTCCTAGGACGATGAAATTTTTATAGCTTTTTAGTCACGTGAGAAAATTTTGATTTCAATGATTTTCAGCACCCTATTACGTCACATGACGTCACAGCTAAAAATAGTGAAAAATGGTGTTCGCGCTCTACAGCCGTCATTTATGGTCGGATTTCCTTCAAATTTTCACAGATGGTACATCTTCAAACCAAGGTGTGCATATCCTGCCAGCTAATTGAAATTCCGAAAGACCGAAATTCTGTGGCTGAAATAAGATTCGAACATAGGACCGAAAATTTCATTTTAGGATTAAAGAGCTTCAGGATGAGATATAAAGTTGAAACTTACAGAGTTTGCAGTTCTGCAGAATTTCTACATAAATTTTGAGTCGTGACGTCATATGACGTCATGTGACGTCATAAGCATACTTCTTAATTTTCATTTTAGAGCAATAATTTCGACATGATGCCAGTTGTTCAGAATATTGAAAATTTCAGAGTTATGACAGTAATGTATGCGCTTTTGAACAAAAGCATCTTCAGCACCCTATGACGTCATGTGACGTCAGAGCTAAAAATAGTGAAACATGGTGTTCGCGCTCTACAGCCGCCATTTATGGTCGGATTTTCTTCAAATTTTCACAGATGGTACATCTTGAAACTAAGGTGTGCATATCCTGTCAGCTAACCGAAATTCCGAAAGACCGGAGTTCTGTGGCTGAAACAAAATTCGAACATAGGACCGAAAATTTCATTTTAGGATTAAAGAGCTTCAGGATGAGATAGAAAGTTGAAACTTACAGAGTTTGCAGTTCTGCAGAATATCTACATATCTTTTTAGTCGTGACGTCATATAACGTCATGTGACGTCATAAGCATACATCTTAATTTTCATTTTAGGGCAATGATTTCGACATGAAGCCAGTTGTTCAGAATAATGAAAATTTCAGAGTTATGACAGTAATGTATGCGCTTTTGAACAAAAGAATTTGCAGCACCCTATGACGTCATGTGACGTCAGAGCTAAAAATAGTGAAAGATGGTGTTCGCGCTCTACAGCGGCCATTTATTGTCAGATTTTCTTCAAATTTTCACAGATGGTACAGCTTGAAACTAAGGTGTGCATATCTTGTCAGCTAACCGAAATTCCGAAGTTCTGTGGCTGAAATAAGATTCGAACATAGGACCAAAAATTTCATTTTAGGATTAAAGAGCTTCAGGATGAGATAGAAAGTTGAAACTTACACAGTTTGCAGTTCTGCAGCATTTCTACAAATATTTTGAATCGTGACGTCATAGGACGTCATAAGCATACCACTTAATTTTAATTTGGGGCAATGATTTCGACATGATGCCAGTTGTTCAGAATAATGAAAATTTCAGAGTTATTGCAGCAAATCATGCGCTTTTGAGCAACAGCATTTTCAGCACCCAATGACGTCACGTGACGTCAGAGCTAAAAATAGTGAAAAATGGTGTTCGCGCTCTACAGCCGCCATTTATGATCAAATTTTCTTCAAATATTTACAGATGGTACATCTTAAAACTAAGGTGTGAATATTTTGTCAGCTAACCTTAATTCCGAAAAACCGAAGTATTGTGGCTGAAGTAAGATTCGAACATAGGACCAAAATTTCATTTTAGGGTTAAAGAACTTCGGGATGAGATAGAAAGTTGAAACTTACACAGTTTGCAGTTCTGCATAATTTCTTAATATATTTTGAGTCGTGACGTCATATGACGTCATAAGCATACTACTACTACTACTACTTATTTTTTTCTTCGTAACTAAACGCTTATTTTTACCGGATTATAATGTCAATTGTTCAGCATGAACATGAAATACTACCAGAGGTGAGTCATTACATGAAACTTCTATCGCCTGCTTTTTGCATTAACACAGGTTGCAGAAAATCCAATCATCGTTTAGACGAATGACATCTAGTTTTTCTTTTTTTCTACCTCTTATATTTGCGTTAATTTCGATGTGTTGCCATTGGCCCAGAACAATGAAAATTTTATGGCATATATTTCAAACGACGAGCTTTCGGATGCAATGAATTTCATATTAATATGACGTCATATAACGTCAGATTTGACGTCAGGTGAAAAAGTTTGTACGCGATCTACAGCCATTATTTCTGGACCGATTTTCATCAAAATTTCACAAAATGTGTATGTTAGGCTTTAGTTGTAAATCCCGTGTTCTTTTTTCAAAATTCGAAAAGGCAATGGTTCTATGGCGAATCCAAGATTCGAACCAATGACGTCAAATTTCAAATGCGTATAAAATCGCTTCGTTTCCCAAACGATTATATTTATACCCACCATATATTATTTAAACCACGCCATTTTTGAAAGGTTAGTGACGTTACTTAGTTCGGTTTACATATGCACGTTGTGGATATATTCGTGCACGATTAAAATAGCTGCTGGTCTATCAACTTCCTATATTAACCAAGGCACACACAATGATTCGCTTAGTGCGTAATTTAAATGTGTAGTTACAGTTCGGTAGTTTATAATTAACCGGTCAATCCAAAGCATACGTCTCTCAACTACCAACTAATTTTGTAGTCTTGGTACCAGTATAATTATAGTGGAATGAATAGTTGGTAGTTGATATGATTTAAAGTTCAAGTAAAATACATATGTAAATCCGTTCGTCATACACCATGAAATACATCGATCGTTAATCAAATGTACACTTCACCATACAACGGTGAACATCATCAACGTTAATGTGCGAGCAGAACATGAAAATTCGATGTTAGTAGTAAAAAGCGGGCAAATGTGCAGGTAAATACATGTTGATTTCCGAATCAACATTAGATAAAAAGACTTTATCGAGGAAGATTAATCTTACCCGATGATTAATTAATTAATCTAGCCCAATGATTAAGACTACTGAATATTCATTTTGAAAATACTGTAACTCAATTGTTTGTAAGTAAAACAATGAAGTGCATTTGTACTATGTAACCTTTCACCCTCACCCTAACCTTTCGATATATTTTTAAGGAGCCGTTCCTCCCGATCAGTCGACGCATGAGAATGTTGTGTGTTACGCCCGTAACCTGTCCCCGGGTTGCCCCCGTGGGTCCGTCCTCGCTGTAACCTCATTCCATTATGGCTTTAAGGACGCCTCTCTAAACTGCACCTCCGATGGAACAGCCAAAGGTGATTGCTGTGTTTATGACAACAGCACGGACTGTCTGCAGGAGGCACCAAAGGAGTCCAGATATGTCAATGAATTCTCGGGAAAAAACGAGGGCTTTATTTTTACCAGAAAAGCGGCACCCGAAGAAGGTGGCGCCTGTGAGAGTCCTTCTTACAGTCCAATGTCTGTGTTTGGTCGACTGACGTTTACATGTATAAAAGGTTTGTTACATGTTTGTTACATATATCTTTAGATATAATTTGGCAAGACATTGTGTATTTGTTTGACGTCCCCCGGCAGTATTTCAGTCATTAAAAGACTGTGTCTCAATGAGTCAGATAAACTGCTGCCGCATTGCGATATCACAACTAACTTATTTAGAAACGCGACATTTGTTGATTTCATTGTTACACCTATTTTTTTTATTCGCAAGTTGTTTTATTTTAACGACCAAATGTGGTCTCTATTTTGGATGGGGGACTACCATTAAATCTCACAGAAAATCGAGCCAAGTAGTCGAGCTTAGGACCCGAGCGTTTTACAGAGCTATTCAGATATATATGCTTCTATTCAATCTAATTTGAGTTGTAGGGCAATTGTATGTGTATGTGTGTTTTCTTTCTGTTTATATATTAAACCCTGTTTCAGAGACAAGGATACACAGCGTATGTACGTCGGTAGATCTAGCTGTAAAAAGCGCGAAACCAATCTATATACAAAACAGGAACTATCCGCACGGAATTCCGGCAAAAGACAATGACTGCACGTGTTCCGTGGACGCCACATTCAGAAGTAACATTGAAATGTACACAGTGCACATGGACTTGTTTGAAACACCGAAACATTGTTACCAGAACCTTACAGTTACAAACGCAGACGGACTTTTAATGAAGACGTTCTTGTGTGAGAAGGAATTCAATGAAGTGAAAAATGAAACAATACCAACAAGCTACTTCGTTGTCTCCCTGCAAAATACTTTGATTATCGGAGACTTGGGGAAGTTCTGGTTAGGATTTCAGGGTAAGGTTTTCTCGACAGCCGTTCACCCATTTTGTAGGCGTGCAATCAAATAATTACAATAAATGAAGAATGCAAGATTATCATCTTATGGTTCATGTTTGTATACTAAACATACTCAAACCAGATCTTATTTGAAATCGCTTTTTTGTTTAGGCTAGTAAGAGAGTTGTTTTATTAAGGTAATCTACCCGTCATTAAATTGTGAGCATGGTCCATCATGTGATCGTGATAATTTTATAGTAAATGCAAGCTTTTATGTTCTTAGAGCAAAGGAGCCTACAAATCCCATTGTTAACTTATTCCGTTTCACTATAAGTCATAATGATATAGAGATGATCTATCGATCGGACAAGGATATTCGACGATGACAACTCCAAGTCAGTGGATGCTTGCATCTTCACTAATGTCTTTTAAAGTATTTAAAGGACCATACTTATAATTTAATGATGGATGGATTACCTTAAGCTTCATACTGTGTTCCAGTCAGCTTGCGCTAAAAGGCATTGTTCGACTTATATATTGTTACTAATGGTAGCTATAAACATTGTATTCATAAAAGATCATATCCTGTACAAGTGAGTCTATTTTATTTTTCAATCTTTTTACTGTTGACCTCCAACATCAAGCCAAAAAATCATTTTCTAGAACTCAAAATATATTCCATAGATGATAATTTTAATGAATGTGTAAAAAATGAAGTTGTTTTTAAAGTAGATATATTTCATACTTTTTAACAGCGCAAAAAAGCATAGAGTGTGGCTTGCTATTACATTTATTAAAATTTTTAAAGTAACAAATTACTTGAACACATCAGTGTTTCTTTTACAGCGTCTTATGATGGAGATGAAATTGTCGTCAACTGTCCAGCTAGACCCCCTATAGGTATTGTTATTTTTCATGCTATGTCCATGCATATCTATACAATTACATGTATAGCCTACACGTTCGACAAAGAAACAAACACATGAGAGATTTGTAATTTTGGCGTGTTTTCGCACTGTCACCCGACAAAACTGCGATACGACATATTAGAACCCGTAAGCATTGACAAAGGTTTGATGCTTTCAGACAGAACTGTTTTCTGGCATTCTAGTTTTCCTGATAAAAATATCTGGATATTTCATTTATTTTCAAATATTGCTTGATTGAAAGATAAGTAATAACGTCAAGCTAGCCACTTAATGAAATATTTTGTAGAACAAGAATACCGGAATGTGTCCCCGCCTTTTTCCAGATTTTAAGTATCGCAGTGCGCCAAGCATTGCTGTTGGAATTCGAGCCTGTTTTACCAAATTCTGACCTTAAGATAGATAGGTGACGTCAGGAGATACTACCTAAGGACCAGCAAAGAGCAGGCTCTTAAGTAACAGATCTCCTAAGTGTGACGGGACCAAAGCAGGGTGTTGAAGAGATTATCGGGCAGACCTAGCGCTTATTAATACAGTTATAATTTTAGGTTCTTGTTTCTCTTAAAAAAATACTTAAAATAGTTCATTTTTTTAAAAGTTATTATGGTAAAATATTTGCCAGTCAAGTCATGCCCTTGAATACTAATGAAATAAAAATGAGAGAAAGCGTTTCTATCTAATCTGAGGATTTAAGTACTTAGCAGTAGCTATGTTTGGTTTCATTAGAATTAAACCAGTAATTTCGTACTTGTTTGATTAACTTATTAGAAATGCTTTCAATTTGATAACAATCTACTAGAATGAACGTATCAATATTATCAAACAGATTGTGGCAGCCCATCCTTGATAAGAAATGGCCAAGTGTCCAGTACCTCGACTCGATTCGGCGGTACCGCGCATATGTTTGTAACACAGGATATGAGAGAACGACAGGAAGTGACGTCATGTCGTGTATGTCCAATGGAAACTGGAGTGGCAGTCCACTGGTTTGCTCTCCTGTCGGTGAGTTTTGCATGCTTATTTGAGAAAGTGAGATACATGTACTTAAATAAACTTAACCCTGACCCTAATGAATCTTATCATTTTGAGAAAATGTATTTATGATTTCATTCCAGACTGTGGCAAACCGACCAAAATTAACAATGGAAGACTGTCCTACAACTTGACCAGTTTTGGATACAATGTAACATATACCTGTAATAATGGCTATAAGATGATAAACGGAAGTGACATAAGGAGTTGTCAGAGTACAGGCATATGGGAAGGAAACACTCCAATGTGTTTATTAATCGGTAAATAATTTTAAGTGTAATTTCATACCTTTAAATATAATTTTCTTTGCTGGTAGAATAAACGGTGATGTAATCGGTTTTATTTGTATGTGTGTGTGTGTGTGTGTGTGTGTGTGTGTGTGTGTGTGTAACTTAGTGCTCCTTTAAAGGCAAACATCATCTTTAAAGTAAAGTTAGATCTTATAATTACGGCTTTCCGCAACCTGCGGAAAACGTATAGGGTTTGTTATGTTTATTAGGACTTTCTGCCCTTTCGGAAAATTGGGTTTGTTTTTTTTTTATTCTTATTAAAAAACCTTGGGTTTGTTATGTTTATTAGGACTTTCTGCCTAAAGCAGAAAGTCCTATTGGGTTTGTACTGTTTATTCTTCTTCTTCTTATTATTATTATTATTCTTTTTTTCTTCCTAACTAAACGCTTATTTTTCTATGTTGCAATACTCCTAGGACGATGAAATTTTTATGACTTATTAGCCACGTCAGGAAATTTTGATTTCTATGATTTTCATATGCCTATGACGTCATATGACGTCACATTTGAAATATGCTACAAAAGTTTGTACGCGGTCTACAGCCATTGTTTGTGAACCGATTTTCATCAAATTTTCACAGATTGTGTATATTAAGTTCTAGTTGTGCATCCCGGTGTCTGTTTTTCAAAATTCGAAAAGTCCATGGTTCTATAGCGATTCCAAGATTCGAACCAAGGTCGTAAATTTTTAAATGCTTATAAAATCTGTCCTATTTAAGAAAGAAAGTTGATATTTAGTCAGTATATATGTCTCTAGAAGTTTTAAAAATTTTGTGAAAATATTTGTCATATGACGTCACGTGACGTCATTATATGATAATGTATTTCTAATATTAACAAGAATATTTCTATATGTTGAAATTGTCGAAAGGCAATGAAAATTTAAAGACACATGCTTCAAACGCTGAAATTTTGATTTCTATGATTTTCATATGCCTATGACGTCATATGACGTCACACTGGAAATATGCAACAAAAGTTTGTACGCGGTCTACAGCCATTGTTTATGAACCGATTTTCATCAAATTTTCACAGAATGTGTATCTTAAGTTTTAGTTGTGCATCCCGGTGTCCGTTTTTCAAAATTCGAAAAGTCCAAGGTTCTATAGCGATTCCAAGATTCGAACCAAGGTCGTAAATTTTCAAATTCTTATAAAATCGGTCCTATTTGAGATAGAAAGATGATATTGGGTCAGTATATAGGTCTCTGGGAGTCTTAAACATTTTGTGAAAATAAATGTCATATGACGTCACGTGACGTCATTATATGATAATGAATTTCTAATTCTAACAAGATTATTTCTATATCTTGAAATTTATGAAGGGCAATGAAAAATTAATGCCGCATGCTTCAGATGCTGTAATTTCGATTTCAAAGATTTTCAGAAGCCTATGACGTCATATTACGTCACATTTGAAATTGACTACGAAAGTTTGTACACGGTCCAGAGCCATTATTAATGGGCCGATTTTCATCAAATTTTCACAGAATGTGTATATTAAGTTCTAGTTGTGCATCTCGTTGTCCGTTTTTCAAAATGCGAAAAGTCCATGGTTCTATAGCGATTCCAAGATTCGAACCAAGGTCGTAAATTTTTAAATGCTTATAAAATCGGTCCTTTTTGAGATAGAAAAGTGATATTTGGTCAGTATATAGGTCCCTAAGAGTCTTAAACATTTTGTGAAAATAAATGTCATATGACGTCACGTGACGTCATTATATGATAATGTATTTCTAATATTAACAAGAGTATTTCTATATATTGAATTGTCGAAGGGCAATGAAAATTTAATGACAAATGATTCAGACACTGAAATTTCGATTTCAATAATTTTCAGAAGCCTATGACGTCATATGACGTCACATTTGAAATTGACTACGAAAGTTTGTACACGGTCCAGAGCCATTATTAATGGGCCGATTTTCATCAAATTTTCACAGAATGTGTATATTACGTTCTTATTGTGTATACCGGTGTCCGGTTTTTCAAAATTCGAAAAGTCCAAGCATCTATGGCGGATCCAAGATTCGAACCAAGGACGTCAATTTTTAAATGCTTATAAAATCTGTCCTATTTGAGATAGAAAGTTGAAATTTTGTCAGTTAGTAGGTCTCTGGGAGTCTTAACAATTATGTGAAAATAAACGTCATATGACGTCACGTGACGTCAATTGTCAATTGTTTAGCATGAACATGAAATACTACCAGAGGTGAATCATTACATGAAACTTCTATTTCCTGCTTTTTGCATTAACACAGCTTGCAGAAAGTCCTATCATTCGTTTTCACGAATGACATCTAGTTATTATTATTATTATTATTATTCTTTTCTTCCTCACGGATTTTCATATGTTGCAATCGTCCTAGGAGAATTAAATTTCGATGGCATATTATTCATATGCGTAATTAAAAAATTCTATAATTTTCATATGCCTATGACGTCATATGACGTCACACTTGGCAATTTGCTACAAAAGTTTGTACGCGGTCCAGAGCGATAATTAATGAACCGATTTTTATCAAATTTTCACAGAATGTGTATATTAAGTTCTAGTTGTGCATCTCGGTGTCCGTTTTTCAAAATTCGAAAAGCACAAGGTTCTATGGCGAATGCAAGATTCAAACCAAGGACGTCAAATTGATAAATGCTCATAAAATCGTCCCTAAATGAGACAGAAGGTTGATATTTTGTCAGTATATAGATCTCCGATAGATTTAAATATTTTGTGAAAAATTTAATTTTAAATTGTCATATTCTCCAAGAAATGTTATTTTGATTTCTATGATTTTCATATCTCTATGACGTCATATGACGTCACACTTGAAATAAGCTATAAAAGCTTGTACACGGTCCAGAGCCATTATTAATGGGCCGATTTTCATCAAATTTTCACAGAATTGTATATTACGTTCTTATTGTGTATACCGGTTCCGTTTTTCAAAATTCGAAAAGTCCAAGCATATATGGCGGATACAAGATTCGAACCAATGACGTCAATATTTAAATGCTTATAAAAACTGTCCTATTTGAGATAGAAAGTTGAAATTTTGTCAGTTAGTAGGTCTCTGGGTGTCTTAACAATTATGTGAAAATAAACGTCATATGACGTCACGTGACGTCATTTGTTTATTATTATTATTCTTTTCTTCTTCCTAACTTAACGCTTATTTTAATATGTTGCAATAGTCCTAGGACGATGAAATTTTTATGGGTTATTAGGATTATTCTTTTCTTCTTCCTAACTTAGCTGAATAATTGACGTTTCCAAAAATATTTAGTTTATTAAAACTGGTTTACGCAATACAAAGTTAAAAGCAAGAAAACTAAATGAAATGAAGCTAATTTTGCTGATAATATGCTGTTTTCTTGAGGTTTAACAGTCAATATCTCAGAAACGACTGAAGATAAGTTTATACATTATGCGTATAAAATGTAGCATGTTTTAAGAGCTTTCTAACGGTACCAAGTTTATTGAAATTGGACTTCATATAAGAAAGTTACATGGAAAATAAGATATTTCATAATCATGCATCATAAAAATATGGAAAAGGTCACGCGCAGGGGTCACCAAGCTTAAATACTTGCGCAACGACTTAAAAAAAAAAAAAAAAAAAAAAAAAAATATCAAATTGCAATTAATGGGCTATATCTTGATTTTTTTTATTTTTTTTGTTGTTGTTTTTTGTCGAATGTTGACTGTTTCCAAAATAAGTATTGAAGTTAATACATGTACAACGGCACAAGACAAAAATCCGTATTTGCAACACTATGTAGCTAGCGAGCAGTTTGCAAGCCTTGAAAAATTCACACGCAGCCCCACATTTTAGACCATCTAAAAACTGCATTGTTATGCTAACGATATTCATATTGCATCAGTTTGTAGGCTGGGATGTTACCTTTCAAAATATCACCATAGTTCGAAATTCCAGGAATTTATGGCAAAACTACGGAAGCCCAAACACGCCAAAATCGCTAAATACGATTAACTACGTTACAGGTGTCGAAAGGATATAGCACTATACAAATATTCAATACTTCTTCCTAATGAGGCTAAAATTAAACAAGGTTACAACTGAGCTGGAGTAATGAAATTCTATGTGTGATGAAAGTTAGAAACTTACATTTGAAGCAGATGTTGCAGAAAGTCCTATCATTCGTTTAAACGAATGACATCTAGTTATTATTATTATTATTCTTTTCTTCTTCCTAACTAAACGCTTATTTTTATATGTTGCAATAGTCCTAGGACGATGAAATTTTTATGGCTTATTAGTAACGTGAGGAAATTTTGATTTCAATGATTTGCAGCACCATATGACGTCACATGACGTCACAGCTAAAAATAGTGAAAAATGGTGTTCGCGCTCTACAGCCGTCATTTATGGTCGGATTTTCTTCAAATTTTTACAGATGGTACATCTTGAATCAAAGGTGTGCATATCCTGTCAGCTAACCGAAATTCCGAAAGACCGAAGTTCTGTGGCTGAAATAAGATTCGAACATAGGACCGAAAATTTCATTTTAGGATAAAAGAGCTTCAGGATGAGATAGAAAGTTGAAACTTACACAGTTTGCAGTTCTGCAGAATTTCTACAAATATTTTGAGGCGTGACGTCATATGACGTCATGTGACGTCATAAGCATACTTCTTAATTTTCATTTTAGGGCAATGATTTCGACATGATGCCAGTTGTTCAGAATAATGAAAATTTCAGAGTTATGAAAGGAAAGTATGCGCTTTTGAACAAAAGCATCTTCAGCACCCTATGACGTCACATGACGTCACAGCTAAAAATAGTGAAAAAAGGTGTTCGCGCTCTACAGCCGTCATTTATGGTCGGATTTTCTTCAAATTTTCACAGATGGTACATCTTGAATCAAAGGTGTGCATATCCTGTCAGCTAACCGAAATTCCGAAAGACCGAAGTTCTGTGGCTGAAATAAGATTCGAACATAGGACCGAAAATTTCATTTTAGGATAAAAGAGCTTCAGGATGAGATGGAAAGTTGAAACTTACACAGTTTGCAGTTCTGCAGAATTTCTACAAAGATTTTGAGTCGTGACGTCATATGAAGTCATGTGACGTCATAAGCATACTTCTTAATTTTCATTTTAGGGCAATGATTTCGACATGATGCCAGTTGTTCAGAATAATGAAAATTTCAGAGTTATGAAAGCAAAGTATGCGCTTTTGAACAAAA
>CM037779.1:18432296-18482296 GCA_021229015.1 Solen grandis
TGGGGGTGAAAAAACACAAAAGGACGTCAGATAATTGAATTTTCAGCATAGCACTGAACAATTGGGCAAACCGCAAACATCTGGTGATAGAAATCTGGGCCTAAACAACTGATTCTCAGACTTACATTACGGCCGTATGCCCATTTGTGCTAGCCCTGTGCAGTTTGTGTGATTTACATCATGAATCATGCGTTGAAAATGAAAACAGCCTCAGCATCAAATCAATACGCATTCTCTATTCACATTTGAGACAATTAACTAAAATAATTTGTTTTATTATTTTTAAATTTACCTATTCGCAACGAAAATATAACGTGCGAGTTTTATCAAAACGCATTTATCGGTAATTTGTGTGTGACGCATAAAGCGAAACTTATGTCAAGAACCTCATGTCGGTCACGCGTTTGCGTTTGGTATGATTTTACGGAGTAACCTCAAAATTTGTTACCTCCGGATCTTTTCCTTTATTCTTGAAAAGATGCGTCCTCCCCTTAACGGGTATTTCTGGCGGTGCAGTTGACATGATTTCGTTAGTATTTCACTTTCTTTCGAGAAACCACGATTTCGTTCCAATATGTCTGATCAACCTGTCAATGGAACGACCACTTTTGTTAGCTTAATTTTGATTGGCGGATTATGAAACCCGCCAAATTTATGAATTGTGAATAAAAATGTCATTTTCGGCAACGAATTTGATCATTTGAGCCAGGAAGATGGACATAACAGGACAGTAACAGAAATGTCATTCAAAAACATAAACAGCAAAGACAAGTTATAGTTTAATGGGAAGATTTTTCTTCATATGGTTATCATCAATTATCCAATAAGAATGATCGTGACAAACAGACTGAACAGAATTTCCTGTTCATTTTTATTTCTGCGCAGATTCGAAAATATTTTTTCAACTGGTTTTATTGTATTTATATTAGTTCAGTTTAAATATACACAACATCAAAATGATGAAATAATTTTTAGAATCTATAACAAACTTACAATAGGTTTGTTTTAAGAAACATTCCCCCCCAGAATACGAACATTTTACTTTGTTTATTCGGCGGGAATCATTAGTTGTCAAAATTTACAATCCAGGAAGTATTTTACATCATTTGTGACATTGCCGCTACGAAGTTGCTACAATAGTCATGTATAACGCGTACGCATATACTTATTTAATATATTTTTGCATTTTACATTATGCTTTTGTTTAAAAGTCTTAAACAAATGGGAAAACAGCAATGCCACACCTTTCCTTTTAGACATAATAAAAAAGAAAATGGAGCAGATCACCAATAATTAATAAACAGTCATTCAAATAATTCTTCTTGCCAGTATATTCAATATGTTGAATGTGGGCAGTAAATGGAAGAAGAAGAAATAACACTGAAATGATAAAAAAAAAAATTAACCATATGATACAGCTAACATGGACCTGTAAGCCGTGTATCAAAATTTGAGCCGAGCAGCCAGACTGAGACTCAAACATTACAAACCAGCCCAATTTCAGCTATCCTTTAAAGTACATAATATTAGCATTTGTATCCTAGCGTATAGATTGTAAGCTGGGGCATCTGAGTGAAATCAATAACAATTGCGAGCATTATGATTAAATGAAGGCAGCCCTGGTTTTCATTTCTTAGTGTCATCAAAGGAGGAACATATAAACACAAAGCGAATATTTAAATGCATAATATGTCACCTTGACCTAATAAAAAGCGAAGGCATATTCAAAGTGCTTGATCACCAATATACCCATTACACAGAATCATTTTGACACATTGGCAAGCAGACCCAGATTAGACAGTTTCTGCCTCTGCAGTCCAGTCATTTAAGCTTAGCTGGGACAGGGGTTTAAAACTCCTAAAATTATCACATTTCCCAAATTTGAGATAGTTGAATAATCAAGAAAAAAATACAAAGAAATGTTCTAGTTATTCACTGGCCCTGTACTAGGGTTCACTTGCCATGGCAAGCAGGCGAGTGGAATTTTACACTCCTGTGGGCCACTGAGTCTTATGTAAACAAATACATTAGTAATTTTACTTTCAGGGGCTTATGCAGGTGTATGTAAGTGGGGGCTATCAGCATTATGAGTGGGCAATATATCGCATTACCATTTGCCTGCAAAAATATTGCATTTTTATTTCAAATATTGCAATACTATTGTTTTAGTAGCTGAATAATTTTCAAGTATAAAGTAGATCTAATAAATAGGAACAGATAGCAAATATGTTCATATAACATTAATGTATATTAATATTTTTATTCTTGAGTAAATTTCACAACTTCAGGAGAACAACTGCTTAATGGTTATGCTATTATGATTAAGTAGTAATGGTTACTATAAAAATGAACTGAAACTTGAAGTCAAAACATCAGTTGAAAAGTTAAGGCAAAGAATTTTGAATTGGTATCTTACACAAAAAGTTCAAAATATGAAAAGAACTCATCTTTTATGTATTGATTTAAGCAATATATCACAATATTAGGTTCAAATATCGCAATATATTGCAATATCATTTTTGCCTGCAATACCCAGCCCTAATCAACTTGCCCATTTAACCCCTGTAGAGGGTATTGGCCATGTACCCCCTGAATTGTAGGAGCCAAGTCTTTCTTTCTTTGGAATTTTTATTCAGATATTTGGGAAATTAGGGTAGATCCCTGTAGACATTTGGAACATAACAACAAAAGTAAAACTGACCCTAAGACATTCATGAACAATCATTTTATTGTTCCAGTGTCTATCCTAGAATTCAAAATTTAGGGGGGATTTTCCCCTCTACCATAAAAAAACATATTAATCATTTTATTTTCAATACAGAGTTTACATATCATCTCACCTTTTTCATTTTGATTAAGTGGTGGCCATTTTTGTACCAAATGGTTTGAAATACATACAATTTTGTTTTTTGTTGTTGTTTTAGTTTCGACGGACTGGGGTTGTTCCTTTCTTTGTTAGATTCTCTCTGATTTTGTTCAAATTCCACATATTTTTTTTGCTAGCACTTCTATCGGAAGTAGGTGGGATATTTTGGTTGTCAGGATTGACTAACGCCGTCTTTTCAGAAGATTAAGTAAAAGAAATCGGTAATTCTTTGCTTCTAAAGACATTTCATCTGCACGACTGATAATAGATTGGTTAATTCAGATATGTTAAATGAAAAACATTTACTTTATTACAATCCTCAAAACGTTACTCGCAAAAATATTTTCGTTTGTTTATATTTGGTTGACTTATTTTGACCGGTGCCCAGTGTACATATAAACAAAAATACCATGATAAATAAACAAGGCTGAATCAATATATTGGTGACAATTAGTGGTGGAAAAATGTTTGGTGATATGCATTTTATTTGCCTTTTTTTTTCAGTGTTGGACATTACGCAGGATTTTCACGCACATGATTTTAATTCATGTGAGATCTTTGAAAAATATGCGTGAATCCCGCAATCACGCATCCTAGGATAGACACTGTTGTTCTATCCAGTCTTGAGTAAAATTATTTGCATTTTATCAGACAGAAAATACATAAATATATCTCTATCTGTTTCAGGACAACAGAAGAACCTCTTGTTTCCATGGTGACTGTTGTTTCCCTCCTGGTCACAGTGGCTATGTCGTTATTGGTTTATTATTTGCCTGTGTTTCAGAGGTCACTGACTAAGGCTGATTTCTGGTCCTTATCTGGCTTGTTTTGATGTCCTGATACATCTTACATTGGTAAGGTTCTAGGTCTATTATATGTAGCCGGGTACAGGTATTTGGTGATAAATCAATAGGCAATAAGACATGAGTGTCTCGATAGCTAAGCGGTAGAACGCAGGAACGGTAGTCCCGAGGCCCTGGGTTCGAGTCCCGGTCAAGCCATGATTTTTTCACCACCTGTTATATTTGGCGCCCAACGTAAATAACCTACTGTTTGATATGGCTACTGCTTCGGCACCTCAAGAACTTTTCACAATGTTCTTTGTCTCAAAGAATTTGGGACAAATTCTAAATTTAGAGGGGGAATATGTAGCCGGGTACAGGTATTTGGTGATAAATCAATAGGCAATAAGACATGAGTGTCTCGATAGCTCAGTGGTAGAGCGCAGGAACGGTAGTCCTGAGGCCCTGGGTTCGAGTCCTGGTAAGGCTGCATATTTTTCTCACCCTGTGACATTTGGCACCCAACGTGGGGCTGTGGCATCAGTGCTAGGTATGTCTAAGCAGGGATTTACACTACTTTTGATTTTCAGGGGTCCACTGGACTCAGGATCCTTAAAAACAGGGGTCCATCATTAATTTCAGGGGGTCCAAGCTATTTAACCTCACCAAAATATACTACTCAAAATTTGCTAAGGATCACTAGCTATTTTCCAGAAGAGTTATAAGTCTTGCGACTTTGAGGGCATGGAATGTTAAAGTAAATTTTAAAACTTTTTTTTTTCTGCGCAGATGTGTTGTTACTATACCAAAGCCATTATCTTTAACTAAAAGTATGTATTCCAGATCCTTAAAATTGAGAAATTTATTAAATTTAATAAGTGCAAATTTTGAGAATTCACATTAAAATTTGACTAGGTGGATAACAGACATTCTTGTTTTCTTACAGTATCATTTCAAGCATCCTTAACAAGTATTCCTTGTAGAAAACAAAAATATCTGGATATTCAAAATTCTGTTATACACCGTCTGCAACTGAATCACATAATCATTGAGTTCACTAACAGTATTTTCAACGCTTTGATCGTGATCAGCTTTAATAGCGGTTGCGAAATTTGAACGCATATTTAAGACTTGTAAGCTGTTCATGTAGACATCAGTGTCTTGATGACGAATTAATAAGGAGTTTTGAAAGTTTATGCAACCCTCTGTAAAGGGATTTGATGAGCTTTTCGCCGAAATGCAGGTATTACAATACGTACATGCCTTCGTCACGGAACTGTAGCCATTTAAATTTTTCAAGCCATATACTGAAATTTCTGCTCACGTTTTGATTTTGAGGAAGATTGTAACTGTAATCAGGGTGACCAGTTGACAATAAATTTTCATGTTTCTCGTCATCGCGATCTTTTCTTTTGCCCCATAAACTTCTTAAGTCAGTTTGTGTTTGCCATGCTTAACTTTGATAAGACATGTGAGCGGAAGCGTTTAATGATTGGACGCTAATTTTAAAAGGCACAGTGATTGGCTTGTAAATTTAACTAGTTAAATATAGCGTTGGAAATTCCAAGAGATTTACGAAGACATTTGATAATGAATGGCACAGATATTCTGGACAATTCGTGCGTACACATGGACGCAGACTTTATTTTTCGGTGCGTACAGTCTGTGATTCATGCGTATATGGACGCAGGATCCTGCGTCCGGTAAATCCCTGTCTAAGACACCTGCACATGGTTATGTTTACCCTGTTACACCTAGAATTCAGGGACGAATTCTAAAATGGAGGTGAATAATGTCACAGTACCGATAACTCACAATAGGGGAGAAACATATGTAAGTGGCCGGGTAGCTCAGTCGGTAGAGCATTTGCCCTGTAAGCGAAAGGCCCCGGGTTCGAGTCCCCGTCAGGCTGCATATTTTTCTCACCCTGTGACATTTGGCGTCCAACCTGGGGTATAGTGGTAAGTATCCCCGCCTGTCAACAAACAGGAAGTAGATAGATGATCACAATAACAGAACAATGTACATGAGACAAACAAATGAGAACATGAGGCAAACCATTAAAATCACGCTCTGCTACATATATATTTAGCTTGTCTGTTTTTATACCCCCGAAACAAAGTTTGGGGGGGGTATATAGGAGTCTCATGACGGTGGTATACTCTCCGGTTAAAACCATAATTGGAATTCAAACAACTTCATAATGATCAAGCACATGGAGAGGAAGTGCAGTGCACAAGAACCATAACTCCATCTTGACTTATTACAGAGTTATTGCCCTTTGTTACTTTTCCTTGTCCAGAGTATAACTTGTAAACTACTGGTTGGATTTCAAAACAATTTCATAAAATGGTCAACCACAATATGAGGAAGTGCAGTGCACAAGAACCATAACTCTATCTATAGGAATTACAGAGTTATTGCCCTTTGTTACTTTTCCTTGTCCAGAGTATAACTTGTAAACTACTGGTTGGATTTCAAAACAATTTCATACAATGGTCAACCACAATATGAGGAAGTGCAGTGCACAAGAACCATAACTCTATCTAAGGAATTACAGAGTTTTTCATACAATGGTCAACCACAATATGAGGAAGTGCAGTGCACAAGAACCATAACTCTATCTAGAGTAATTACAGAGTTATTTCCCTTTGTTACTTTTCCTTGTTTTTCTTGTCCTGAACATAACTCGAATATTATACATGGTATATACTTGAAACTTAAAATGTAAACAGATGGCGACTAGGAGAAGTGCAGTGTCCAAGAACTGTAACCTTATATTTTTAAACTACTGTGACAAACAACCATTATTGGCTCTCTATCAACTTTAAATAAAAACTTTACTTATTTATTACTATCACAACCAATATACTATGTATACAGGTTCTTATCTATGCTCTGCCTGAAGTCTGGCTTCTCCTGCATTAAAGTATTTTGCGGGGGTATTAATCACCTTCAGTGATAGCTCTAGTTTCAAAGAAAAAAGGTCGAGGCATTGTCATCACTCTGGTGTTGTCTTTGTCGTGAAAAACTAAAACTTTAATCTTGGACATGATTTATAAACTATTAAAGCTTCTGTTATCAAACTTCACATACTTGTTTACTGTCAAAAGGGCTACATTTTCATCAAGGGCCATAACTCTTAGGTCCCTTCTCGTGTCTGTAAGCAGAGGTGGCACATAGGGATCACTTTTCTGTTGTCTGTCCGTCACAGGTCTTAAAATATAAAGAGATAGTGAGTAGCAGAAGTGTAATGATTATGAAGTAGAACTCTGTCAGTTTTTCCATTTCTATATGGAGTAAATTAAAGTCTATATATTTGATATACTTACTCCAGTCATGAATGGCTTTTAGTTGACATCAATTATTTGACATCTGACCTGCTCAGATGGGGGCACAGTGTTTTTTGAATACATCTTGTTCTATCATGCTTCAGCATGTGTTCCAAGGAATACTCGTTTTAAAAAAAAACAACCTCCTAATGGACGAACATTGGCAAATGCATATAGTGCTCTTGTTACATTTGGCCAAGTGTCAATCGGGATATCAGATGTTCAAAATTTTCAAATATTGCAGGAAAATGACCAATTTTAATGCAATATTTTTATCTATGATTTTGATTGGCAATCAATTATTTATAAAAGCCCTGTGTTTGTGTTACTGTTTGTAAGCAGTTCACCAGGACACATGTATATGGAAAATAGATGTATCTTCCATGTGCTTGGCATTCCACAGTATTCCTAATCATGTAAATGTTATGTAATTCACATGTGCAAATTCTCTTATGCGCAAGTTTAAACGTTCGTATGCAAGATAGCGTGTACAAAAAATCTTTCTGTTGAAGGCCAAAAATAAATCTCAGAAATTAACACAAAAACTAAACTTGATTGGCTTTTGGAATGTACATAGACTTGCTTGACATTTATGGTACTGTTAGCATCAGTTTTCTTTAATTTCAGGAAGGACCTTTTGTTGTTTTGTCATTGATGGGAACAGTTTTAGAGTCTGACCACTTCACAGCTCTTGTTTGTAAGTTGATAGGAAGTTTTAAAGCAGCTTATCCACAGATGATCGGTAGAAATTTAAAAAAAAATCAAAAAAAATCTACTCTCCCTTGTTAATGTTGGTGAAGTCTTTGCCTCCTTGGAAATAAGCTTGGGAAGTGTAGGTCACATTGCACAGGAAAACAATATTTTCGTTACGCAACATGGCTTCTCAGTTCAGGGTTGTGATATCGTAAGTTCAACCTATGAAGTTAGTGCATGCATCAAAAGTGAATGAATCTAAATACAGGTTTTATCAGTATGTCGAATAAAGCTTCAATAACAACTGTGACGGTTTTGCTTGTGAATGGGAAACCATTCAACTTTTCTTACGATCTCAGACAGTTGCATTGGTAGACAGTGCATCTGTAGATGGGAATTGGTAGACGTAATACTTATAGTTAAAAATCAAATTCTTTATAGTCAATGAGCATCTGTGAACAAGCTGCTTTAAAATAATTTGGACTGAAGTATCTTGTACACCAGGCAGTATTATTTATTTGTCCCTAATGTCACAAGCACTAATGTTATCTATACAATATCAGTGACAATGTAATATTTTCAGGTTTTGGGCACAAATTTCTTGCCTTTATAGACTCTACAAATTTATTAAGCTGAAAGAACCTAACAATAATTGTGCAAAAAAAAAAAAAAAAAAAAGGCAGGACATTTTTATTGTTCAGTTAAATGGAGAAAAAGAACTACAAAAGGGCCTTTGCTTTTATTTACCATAATGCATTTTATCGAAAGGCATTAAAAAAATGTGGCTAAGAATTGTTTAATATAGCAAAAAGGAAATGGTGTTATTTGATTTTTCTAGGTATGGAGATTATATTAGAGATTTTTCTTTCCAAGTAAGTTACCCTGAATGTCAAGGTTCACCTTATATGTTGCTGTGCTTAATCTGCATGTAATATGGTATATTTTTATAAATGTTAGTTTTTAAATATGAATTAGGACACTTAAAATTTTAATGTAATAAGTGATATAGAAACTAATTTTTTTATGTAATAAGTAATATAGAAACTTGTAAATAGACCTTTTAAGTACATTCGGGGATAGTTCAAGATTTTTACTATAATTATAAACTGCTTTGCAGGGAAGGAATATGCCAAGGCAGACCTCAGATGGGGCGTGTCTGACCCCACCATCGTATCACTGGAGATTCTGACAGTCACCATCGTGGAGGTGTTTGCAATCATGCTTGTGTACGCCATGCTCAGTGACAAGCCATACAGACATTTTCTACAGATATCCTTGTGTGTCTGTGAGTTGTACGGAGGTAAGATTTGCAAGGCTTTTTGTGTCACCTACTGTAAGCACAGGTGAAAACTGCATTACATGCAGACAAGGTGGGATCCAGGTGTTTTAAGCACATATACTGATTTCTAGTGTCAGTTGTTTTCTCTGACAATTGGCTAAAAGTGCAAAAATTTCCAATCAATACTCAGGGGAGACAATTGATTTAGCAGGTAAAAAATATTAAGTAAGAGACTTGCCACACAAAGGCGTTTTATAAAGAGTAGCTATTAATAAACTGAACAATATATCAATGTCAATATATCAAATTTATTTTTATGTTGATAGAGTAACAAGCTCCCGTAGCTTATAATATTTTAACCTACTTGATAGTTCATGGGATGGACCAGTACTTTGAACCAGGGACAACCATGAGACGGTTCAAAACCAAAACCATCATACCTGCATTCATGTACATAACCACTGAACCACGCCATCCTTTATGCACCTATAAACATATTGTTGTTAACAGGCTGGATGACTTTCTGCCCTGACTGGCTGACAGGAAGCCCCAATCTCAAGACGGACAACGCGATGCACCTGTGGTTGTATCTGGTCTTCTTCAACATGCTGTGGGTGGTCGTACCTTTCTTCATGCTGGTTCAATCCTGGAGGGCGCTCTCTGCTGCCTTCGGGGACGAGGGTGTCATCATTGATGAGAAGGAGGAGAAAACTGTCACAATCAATGTGTACAGGACTTACCGTGGTAGAAACAAGGTTGAAAAGTTTGATTAACTTAGGCTTTAGTCATAAAGATGGTAGTGCTTGAAATATTTAGGTTACTAAATAACTAGCAGAAGATTTTTAATCTCTCTCCTCATAATGTACAAAGCGATGTTCATGTTTGATGGTATATCAGCTTAACATTGGAGTGAAACTTAATAACAATAAGGAAAGTATTTGACTGTCGTAGGTAGGTTTGAAATGCAATATACTGTCCCGTAAGATCAACAAAACGACAACATGATGAATGAGAGAATGTCTTGTCCATGAATATTTTTAGCAATAACTGATAGGAATTCATTGAAATTTTATTATTGGAAGCATCATTTCTAAGATAAAAGGCGCATATTATTTGCATGATATGATTTATGATTTATTTTGCAGGGTATTGAAACGTTGCTCTGTTGTTTTTCTACCATTAGATTCTTGATCAAGCTATTTCTGTATGACTAGAAATTAATTTAATAGGCATTTCATCATAACTGTCATTATATTAAAAAATAACAATACATGTACATGTTCATTTTTTTATTATTTTTTTGGATACAAAGAGCAAATTTTTAAAACTAGAATTATCTTTTTCTATTTCATTTTTTTTTTAAATACATGAATATGAAATAGCTTGTGGCAAATGAGTTTACTTAAAAAAACACACACACACAAATTTTTCTGCTACTTTATAACTGACTTAATAAGCCTTTAAACATTGGATACTTTTGTATTAATTTGTTAGTTCAATTTTGATACCGGTACTTAATTTTGAGTCTTTGTGGAAAGTTAATCTTTTAAATAGTTTTGTAACCTCATGGATGTGATTTTTTTTTTTCACTGTTTATTTTTCTGGTTTCTTTGCTTTAATAGTATATATATTTTCAAGTACAGGATGTAAAAATTTCACATTAGCTAGCAAGAGGATTATATGATGCAGACATACATTTTTCTAATATTTTTTTTTTTATATACATATATGACATTGTTTGGTGCACAGCAAATCAAATAAGTTATTAATTTTAAATGTTTTTGTTATATGTTTATAAAATTTTATGAATTGGATGAGTCGGAGAATCACATTTTATGTTTTGTATATGAGAAGTATAAAACTATATATACACATACATCCGACCTACAAAACATATTTTACTGTAACATACTTTCTCTCTCAATCCTATTTTTTTTGACAGCTGATTAAGTGGATGGACATTTATATTATGCAGTTGACCTTGACCTTTGACATACTTTTGATGACAAAGCATCGTCTAGACAGGTTTACCTGTTGGTTAATCTGTTACAGCTGCCATGTGTTTCATTGGATTGCTTCAATATTTGGACATTTGCTTAAGTGGATAGACCTTTTCATTATGTAGTTGACTTGGACCAACTTTGAATAAAAAAAACATGCAAAAAAACAACAACAAAAAAACAAAACCATCAGGTGTTGTGCTAGTTTTAGGATGAAATGCTCCGTAATATCTGGAGTCATCGGAAGAATGAGGTCCTTCAGAAAGATTTGCCAAAAAAGTTGGGAGCCTTCACATATATTCATACAGGAATTACTGAAAACAGGCATCCTTTTCTAAAGAATTGGGATTCAAGGACCTTAGTTCGTGAAAATGAAAATGTTATTTAAGTATGATTTTCATACTCATACTATGACCATTAGTTTCAAAGGGATTTGAGAATGACACTCAAACCTGAGGTTGTATTTAGATATTTTTAAGAACATAGGGCCATGACTTATCATTAAGAGAGCTGGTCATTGGTAAAGTTGACTTGTACCCTCAATCCAGTGCCTTGACTTAATGACATATACAGTTTTCTTCCTGCTAGACAGACGCAGAAGACCGTGTTCAGCATGTAAGTGTTGCTGAAGGACTATTTGCTTGACTAGGTGTTGTATTATACCAGTTGTCTAAAGCATATCACATGAGGCAGCGTGTATTTGTCTTGTGTTGATCGTCTCAATATGACTCAAATTCTGTTGGTGGGATGTTAAAGTCAAACAGTGTATACATGAACATTGTGGTGGTATGAAGATTAATTTTGTAGAATTTGAAAGGTTCAGGAAGAATTTGGATGATATAAAAGCAGTTAGTTTATAGCTGTCAATATAATTATAACAAAGTGTATTTTTATTGTAGAGTATTTTCATTCAAGGCAGCTTCATTATGGGTCCGGGTCATAATTCAGGGATATATTTTTTCATATACACCATTTGATAGATCCTGGAATAGAATCATCTCCATTCTGTCACTGTCTGAATGCAAAATTTGCTGTTAAAAAGTGGAAATTTATTTATCTAAAATTACATTTATGTAGAATGCTGAGCTTCAGTTTTTTGTGTGTATTCTTCCATATTAGTTTGTTGACAGGAACCCTATGGTATTTAGTGTGTGTTTAATGTGTTTTTATAATACAAGTAAGTTTTCCCCCATCTGAATTGTATCAGTTTTTTTTTATACAAAGCAATGTCAGACTACACAACGATTGCTCTCTCTCTCTCTCTCTCTCTCTCTCTCTTACAAAAAAAATAATAAAGAAAACAGTTTTTTTTTGTAAACTTCTAGTAGAGGTATTTATGACTGTATCACAGTTTGAATTCTGGCCCTTTTCATATATATCAGAATATCAAACTATATACATGCTATCCCCAAGTTCTCGAAAGTGATTATCATTCTTTTTAAGGTTGATTTATAATTGGTTTTCATGTTGCTTTAGATTTTGTCTCATTTATACTCAAGACTGTGTTTGAGAACACCTGTAATACTCAATCTTAAGCTTGAGCATGACTTTGAGTAGGATTGGGGGGGGGGGGGGCAAGAATACCTCTCAAGTATCATATTATAGCCTGAGATTCTTTTGAGAAACAGGGCCTGATAATGCTTTGTGATTTGAGTCGATTGTAAAAACCAGTTTGATCTCAGAGTGTGCTATGTCAGAGATATTTTAAGATTCTAAGATATATTTTTAGCTCACCTGAGCACAAAGTGCTCAAGGTGAGCTTTTGTGATCGCCCTTCGTCCGGCGTCCGTCGTCGTCCGTCGTGCGTCGTCCGTCGTCAACAATTTGCTTTAAATAACATCTCCTCTGAAACTGCTGGACAGAATTTAATGAAACTTGGCAGGAATGTTCCTTGGGTGAGGCTCTACAAAAGTTGCTAAAATAAAGTTGATCCATGAAGAACTCTGGTTGCCATGGCAACAAAAAGAAAAATAATTTGAAAACTTTAAAAATCATCTCCTTCAAACCTACTGGCCAGATTTCAAAATAATTTGGTACAGATGTTCCTTGGGTCAACCTCTACCAAAGTTGCTAAAATTATTCCGATCCATAAAAAAACATGGCCGCCAGGGGCGGGGCTTATTTGCCTTATATGTATATAGAGAAACCTTTAAACAACACCTCCTCTGAAACCACTGGACAGAATTTGATTAAACTTGGCAGGGATGATCCTTGGGTCAACCTCCACAAAAGTTGCTAAAATAAACTTGATCCATGTAGAACTCTGGTTGCCATGGCAACAAAAAAAAAAGAAAAAAAGAAAACTTTAAAAATCATCTTCTTCAAAACTACTGGCCAGATTTTAAAATAAATTGGTACAGATGTTCCTTGGGCCAACCTCTACCAAAGTTGCTAAAATTATTCCGATCCGTAAAAAAACATGGCCGCCAGGGGCGGGGCTTATTTGCCTTATATGTATATAGTGAAAACTTTAAACAACATCTCCTTTGAAACCACTGGACAGAATTTGATTAAACTTGGCAGGGATGATCCTTGGGTCAACCTTCACAAAAGTTGCTAAAATAAACTTGATCCATGTAGAACTCTGGTTGCCATGGCAACAAAAAGAAAAAAAAATGAAAACTTTAAAAATCATCTTCAAAACTACTGGCCAGATTTTAAAATAAATTGGTACAGATGTTCCTTGGGTCAACCTCTACCAAAGTTGCTAAAATTATTCCGATCCGTAAAAAAACATGGCCGCCAGGGGCGGGGCTTATTTGCCTTATATGTATATAGAGAAACCTTTAAACAACATCTCCTCTGAAACCACTGGACAGATTTAGATTTAACTTGGCAGGGATGATCCTTGGGTCAACCTTCACAAAAGTTGCTAAAATAAACTTGATCCATGTAGAACTCAGGTTGCCATGGCAACAAAAAGAAGAAAAAATATGAAAACTTTAAAAATCATCTTCTTCAAAACTACTGGCCAGATTTTAAAATAAATTGGTACAGATGTTCCTTGGGTCAACCTATTTATCTCAGGTGAGCGATTTAGGGCCATCATGGGCCTCTTGTTTAATATATTTGTCACCAAGAAGTTTTAAGTGTACGGAAATGCAACTTCAAAAGCATGCATTCCCCTGTTAGACATACACATGTACATTCTTGTTCAAATTTATGTTGTTTTGAAACAGTATTTAAATCACCATTCAAACCGGTGCGGTTGGATGTGTGTTAGAGCATCACCCATAAATCTGGAGGATGCAGATACAATTTCTGGTGGTGATACAGTTCAATAGTAAAACAAATGGTACTGTTATAGCTCCCTTGCTTGGGTAGTTGCAGGACTGGTTGGCCCGGTGTCAGGATAATGTGACTGGGTGTGGTATCATGCCACATGTCTACGACGTGATACTGCAGTGTGGCAACGCTATATCTGTCTCAAGTAGATATATTCTCCAAATGACTGAAATACTGTCGATGGGACATTAAACCCAACAAAACAAACAAATTAAATTGAGACTTCACCTTGCGTACAGGTCACTATTCTTTAGCCATTGTTTTGTAATACATAACAGTTAACTTGGCTGATGGACATGTCATAACTTATCTGCAGAGGCCAAAGATGACAGACACATAACTGAAAATATATAATGTTACAGTGCTTTTTTTACCTGTTTGAGACAAAATTGTGTTCAAGTATAAAGTATAGTTAAGTGGGGATAATATAAGAATCTTGCTCATCACATACCAATTATATCAAAGCTATTGTTTACAACGCCTTCACACTGGGCTCAATCAGCAGCCAATGGCAGGTAACCATGACAACGGTTTTGTAAGAATTCTAGTCCTGTGTCAAAGCAATGTTTGGGATATTATTACCTTCATTGATAGTTTTAGTTTTACTTAATGTTATATCAGGAGAGTGCATGTGTATGACTGTAGGCTACATTTAATCTATGGCTGACACTCAAGGCTTGAAACTGCTCGGATTGTTTATTTGGTATTTATTTATTTTTGTTTTGAATTGCTATGGTTTTATTTTAAATTCCTTTTTTAAATATAAGGTTGTGATTATTTATACAATATTTTTTCTGTGGTTTTGCAATATATACATGTAATGTACCTCTTAATATAAGTTGAGGACCCTTTACATAAAGTCTCAAATATATTCAGTCGGACTCACCCTTTGAAATTAATGCTATTGTTACATTGTAGGGTCATCAAAAATTAAAGATTGGCTTTACAAATTAGTCTTATTAGATTAGATACCATATTTTAGGAGTCTTGATATGTATTTTACTATTTGTCCTACTTTTCAGCCAATGGAATAGCTCTTTTTCAGTCCAATTAAAAAAAAAAAAAAATTGCATTTTGCCAAGGTTATGTGAAAAACAATTTTGGACGGATACATGAGTTGTGTACTTGTCACACCAACTTCAAAGAAATGTTGCAGTGGCCTATATGCAAAAGTGAAACAAATGGTAAATTACTAATAGCTAAAGAAAGATCTCCACTGTGTGTTTATAGATCTGCGCTCTACTTCACCTTGCTTGGGTTAAATTCAATATATTTTTAAAAAAATGATCTCAAATACATACCTTTCACAATTATCAGTTTTTGATCTTTTTGTGTAAATAATTGAATGATAAAAGTTGAATTTAGACAATGTATTTCAAGAAATCACTCAAAACCAAGATCTGCTTATGATGTATCTTGCAGACTGACCAGGGTTTTCAATGTTCCCTGACTTGACATCAGAGATGAGAAAACTCAAAACCCACCAACAATACTTCGCACAAAGTAAATATTTTTGACAAGTTTCTTGTGTCTCGTTTCTCGATAAAAAATATTAGGTTTCTTTGTAAATATTGTTAGTTATTAAGGATGTAATATCAGCACAACCAGCGTCATGTCAGTGAATATTTTGTAAAATAATAACTACCTAATTAAAGCAATATTTAGCACTAGATATTGTTGAAATTCAAGGTAGATCAAGAAATATTAGAAATAGTGAAAGGTAATGTATTATGTGGTCCTGAACTTGTTTTAGGATGAATTATTGCTTTAGTTTTTTTTATATTTTATATAACTATACTAACAAGCTGTGTAATATTCAACAGGTTGTGCTATTTTTTTTTGCTTGTCTTTTATGATGTGTTGTGATATATTGCAAATTGGTATCAGGGTTGAGGAAAAATTTACCATTATGTGTATTATTGGACACCAGTAATGTTATCATTCTAAAGATAAATGTCCTATGAAGGAATGTTTAGCTGTTGTATAAAAACCATATACTGTTGCAAATACGAGCATTGGGTTTCACATTTTATTATGTACAGCTAACATTAGTATATGCCTTTTTTTAATTTTTTTTTTTTTTAAAATTGTTTAATAATCTTAAGTGCCTGTCTATATCAAACAAGGTTTATGTGATCTTTCTGGTGACCCTGCAAACTGTTTTTATGAATTTTATTTAATTTAATCATTTACCATATAAAGATATATTTTAATGCCTTGGCCAACATAGCAGACCCCGGTCAGACAGTTCCTGGAAGGAGCCATCTGATCAGGGTTTCTTCTGTTTGCTCATACAAGATTGTAGTTCAGATTCTACACATCAAGTATTCAGGGTCTTCCTCCACCTGTAATTAGCTGGACGTCGCTATATGACTGAAATACTGTCGAAGCGACGGTAAACTCAAATAGTCAAATCAAGTCATATAAAAAATATACCAAAATCAAAAGTGTTTTTATAATTATTTTTTAATGATGGATGAATTACCTTTAGATAATGTCCTTATTTTAGGCTTCAAGCCAGAACACTTATGTTCCTTGCTTATGTACCATTCCTGTTGAAGTTGTTAAATATGTATTAAGATAATCCATTAATCATTAAATTGTTCTTTTGGTCGATCAAGTGATCGTGGGAATTTTATAGTAAATGCAAACCTTAGTAGACTTGGAGCAAAAGAGCATATAACTCCAAGTCTGTGGATGCTTGCATCTGCAATTTAAGACTTTTTAAGTATTTGAAGGTCCATGATTATAATTTAATGATGGATGGATTACCTTAACAAGAAATATTCAAAGTTCATTTATTCTTTATTACCGGTGTTTATTGATATAGGGATAGTGTGTTAGCTTTGCTCAATATTGTGGCAAAAGTATGCTTTGGTAGTAATGTGATTTATAGCTTTATTTTATACTAAACATTTTTTTTTTCATTTTGCTAAGCTGTATATACAAATTTTTTCATGTTGTATTAAGGAGACTTCTTGTGTTAATGCACTAACATTTTATCAGTAAAAACACATATCAGAAATTATGTTGTCGTTTGTTTTTTTTTTTCTGTGTATCTGTCCAACCCATCTCTGACTTACTTCTGTTTCTTCAAGCTATTTTTCGTGAACTCTTCAAACTGAACTGCTTCCGTCGTTTGTCCGTCCGTCTTTCTGTCTGTCCGTCACACTTTTTCCGTCACGCTTCAGCAGGTGACACGAGTTCTAAAGAACACTTGTTTTGATAAGGTATCATTTTGATGTTCTATTTTAAAATAGAATTTACTTTCATTCATCTTCAGCAGGAGATACTTAAAAACGTGACATTGCGAGAATTGGTCGAGATATACGTTAGCATGGTTCCCGTGTCAGACTGGTCACATTTCCTACTTAATTATACAATGGATATATGATGAAAATTTACTTTTGCAGTGCATAATATATACATGTAGATACAATTTTCTAGCACACAGTTCATTTTTAACGTATTTTTACCGAGTAAGTACATATTGAAGATTCATACATGGGACCCTTATGGGAAACTATATATGGGGCCCACATAGTTAAACCCATATGGGCATACCAAGATACAGCCCATATGGGTCCCATAATTATACTCTTGCAGTCTGGGATGCTGCGTGTTTTATTTTTGTGTGATTTAGACTAGTTGCCGATCTTTGTTTAATAGGTCTTTAAAAACATACTTCTCCGTCAAGTTTTTCATTAGTTTTGACCCCCTGTGCCTTGGCAAATTATCGTTGTGGCATGTACAGTTTACCGATTCTGAATTATTTGCACATGATGATATTGTTTTTGATCTGGAGTTTACCACACCTGCGACAAAATTTCAAACATACAGGTACAGGTGACGGAAGTCACGGTGGGTGAGATACACACCCCGACAGAACCAATAATGTCGTATGTACATATGTACCATGTACGGATTTATAGTGTTACGTGTCAAAGCTTTCTTTCAGTAATTTAAGAAAGTACTACACATCGTGTAATACTGTTGTTGTGCGATGGTAATTAACCCTAAAAAAGTGACAACTAAAATCTTTTCACTTCCCAATCCACTGAATCTAGTTGAACTTGAGTGGGTGCCGTGGTCCCGTGGTGACGTATCCGACTGCGGATTTGAAGGGTTTTCCGTTCGAACCCTGTATGCCGTAAGACCTTCACAGGCGTAAAGTACTGGTCTAACCCAGGAACCATCGATAGGGATTAGTATAAGTTGTAAAAACTTGTTTCCCAAACGACGTAAAATAAAAGTTTATAAAAATAAGTTGAACTTGTACTTTAAAACAGTAACGGTGAGTAAGAGGAACATACCCTCATTTCCTGCACCCGATTAGAAAGATCATTTGGTTCCATATTATCTTGTACCAGCATGTCACGTGATCTTAACACGATACGACACGAGCTGTTACGGGTAAACCACGAGGATGTACGAAAGCGGTTCCGTGACCCGATACGACTCACTGCCTTTTCCGGTTTCGGTGAGTAACCTCTTATCGATCCTCGCTATCACATATTTTTATTGATGAGTACATATATACATATATTGTATTTTGAGCAATTTTCAATGTTAACCTACAGCGATTTTGTAGCACATTCATCTTTTCTACAAAAAAAAAATAAAAAAAAAATGCATCTTTGTCATTTCATGTTAGGAGATTTCGCATCGATGTGACCCTTTATATATAACATACAGATAAACATTTTTGTGATATAATCGTCATTTATATTTTCGATATATCACTACATATACTTACATTGGATGATCAAAAAGGGAATAGGAGAGGGATGGGGACAGGTTAGCATCTGCGTTACTAAGATACTCAGCGAGCCTAAAGTCATAGCCCCCCACCCCTTTCCACTCTCATTATTAATTGCTCTATAAAACACATTTACTTCAAATTCATTAAATATATAAGTGTGAAGTTAAAAAAAAATGCTGCAAAGTCATTCGATATATATGTGTGAAATTACAATTGCTTCAAAGTCATTCATCCAATGTAACTCGCACACTACGGTGTTTTGGAACTAAACAATCTTTCTAATCGGACGCAGTACATGTAATATCATAATGTGACCGACCAAATCGCTGTTTACATTGTTCCGATCAGTGAATATCCATGCGCCTAGCGGCGAATGGTAAAAAAATCAAAATTTAAACACCATTTAAATGCTCTTAAAATTTATAGTTTTAGGATAAAATATTCTAATAATGATGTAGATTTCATTTAAAAAAAAAAAAGAGAAATAAAAGTACAGTGTTGATTTTAAAAACAGCAATTATTCTTAGATTTCGGCGTGCATTAACTTAAGTTAAAGTGTGATATCAGTGCCTATGACATCATTTGGGAACAGTGTATCTAGCCATCGTGGCAATATCTCTCAATCCATCGTCGGAAACACACAGTCAATTCGTTCCGTTACATTACCCTCCATTCATTATGTTTGGGGAGAAGCCCTGGGTTTCACACAAACACAGCCGGCACCTTGTACTATTATATGATAAATAGAATCTACCAGGAGTGATCATAACAAACTACATGTAGTTGGCTGAAATGGTAAGATTCTCTGTATAGTCAAATAATTCTGGCTAACTGACCAACTCATTTAATATTTTCTTTAACCCTTTCCCTCATAGAGGAGACCATGAAAAGACATATGCGAACAGCATAAAACCAGGTTTTATGCTGTTCGCTGCTCATCAATGGTCTGGAAATGAGGATTCTGTAATTAAATTTGGTAAGGTTTAACTGTGGTTTTCTGCAGATCAGGCTTTATGTGATACTTATTGTAGGCGTCAAAATGAGTATATATGAGGGAAGGGAAAGGGGTAAATGAGGACCTCTCTTCTTAGACCCTCCGTATATATGTTTACACGAATGATATTTTTCAGATAGTCAGACATGTATATCTTTGTTTGCTTGTTTGTTGTTGGGTTCAATGTCCCACCGACAGTATTTCAGTCATTTGGAGACTATATACGCTAATATAAACTGATATAGTGTTGCCGTACTGCAGTTTCACGCATGATACCAAACCCAGTCACATTATCCTGACACCAGCCCAGGAACTGAGGTATAAATCTGTAAGCTATGTAAAATGATTAAACAAGATTATATAACAAAATATCCATACGTAATGCAGTTGGGGCCTCCGTGGCCGAGAGGGTAAAGTCCTGACTCACTCAGCCCCTCACAGCGTGGCTTGCGGAAGGTCGGTGGTTCTACCTGGATGTCTTCGTGCATTCGGGGTCTTCCTCCACCTGTAATTAGCTGGACGTCGCTATATGACTGAAATAGCCATAGCCGTAATGCAGTTACTGGAATTGATGTGTTACTGTTGGGTCCTTAACATAATAATATCGAGATTTTAAAGTTTTAAGACATGTAGTATATAAAAGTAAAGTGAACATTTCTAATATTTTTCTTACTGAAAAAAGCAACCCTTCTTCTGATAGGTTTAGTCATATTTTGAAAGAAAAATCTGTTTCACCCCAAATCTTTTCAGAATATATATATATCCCAATCTTATGTCACGTCTGTTTCCCCGTTCTAATTGCTCTAGATTTTATAGGTATGTAAAATATCTTTTAAAAAAATCGTTAATAAAATATTTAAAACTATCTCTTGATAAAAACAACCGTGGTACGTATTTTTACCATTACTAGTCACGAAAAAGGATAGTGTTGATTATAAAATCAGTGAATCACCATAGAAAACAACATTAAGTCATGAATACGAAATATTCGCTTTAGGGGTACACTCCGCTTTTCCTGATAATAATCTTATGGTTTAGCCATTGTTTAAAGTAACAAATCAAACTCATTACAAGTCACACATGTTGTGAAAACAGACTGGCCTCTGGAAAGATTGAGAATCTGTCGAGCTGCAACTGAAGTTGAATTTTCAAGTGTTGAGAATTAATTTGAAGACATAAAGGTATTTCATTTTGCTTCATTATCATATTAATGTTGATTTTTCTGTAATGTTCTGTAACGATTATAAAGTAGATGATTATCATTTGGCGCATGTTATTTTTTGTACACCAATTTCATATATATTTTACTAATGTGGCCATCCAAATTAGTAATTTTGAAATTTATATTCGCTTAAACTGTACATATAATAACATTATTATTATATTTACCAATACTTTATGCATCTTTATACATTTTCCATTACCCCCTCCTTATATTTCATTGACTCAGTTATCTCAAATGTTTAATTATAATTGTATTGTTTTATTTTGCGTGAACCTTTTTTATTTGTTTGAACTTACTTTTTTTTATTTTATCTAATTTTTTGTAATCTGCATGTGTTTACTCTTTTCTTCTCATTAATCCTATTTGAACAAGTTTTCAAATTTAGCTTTTCCATTCAATAATTTACGTTTTCTCTTATTTCACCGTGATTGATACAAAGCCTCGTTCTTTCAATTTTTCAAATTTATGTTAGTGACTGTCATTCTTATTTTGTTTCATATATCGTTCATTAAAAGCCAGAAGGGCTATCAGCCTAGTTTTTACATACGCTGATAGCCCCTTCTGGCTTTCAATGGACGATATACGTGCATTATAGGGGAAGGGCTGAATCTAAGTTAGTTATAAGAACTTGTTCAACCCAATATTTGTAATTTAGAGAAGAGATACAATTTGTTAAAACTAACATAAGGCATCAATTTTCATTGATTATTTTTTTTTTTTTTTTTTACAGTCAATTTTAGTAATCAAACAATCATGGCCAAAAATGTTTGAAAATGTCATGTTGACTACCCTAAAAATTCGGCTTTCTTTGTTCTTTTATTGTTCACTATAACATAATTTCATTTTCTTAATTTCAAATTTGACTTTCGCGAGTATTTATGATATATTTTACTACTACTGAAAATTAAGATATTTTTTACCGATGTAATCATTCTGTCCTGATTGAATATATTTTAACTTTTGTTTACTTCGTAAAGACAAAGGATAATCCTTCGATACCAGGTAATGAGTGGCTGTTGGGAAGAGGAGGAGGACATGGTTCGATCCCCAGTCTCAAAATAAAAGTTTTGGTATTGATAAAGTGCCGGAATAATGTGACTAGATGCGGTGTCATGGCAACTGTCTGAAGCATGATACACTGTATCTGTCTAAATGTGGTAATCAAATGAATGAAATAATGTTGGTTGGACGCCAAAAGTATGCAACCATACAAACCCAGCAGGGTCTTACAGTGTTAGCTAATATTAAGCGTTTGTCCCACTTTTTCAGCCAATGAAATAGCTCCTTTTCAGTCCATATCCAACAAGAAATATCTTTAAAAAAAGATATACGGCGTAGCTAAATAATTGTCAATTTTATCATGTAAAACAGATTAAAGATTTTAAAAAGTTGAAAACGTTAGCAAAAAATGTTTATAAATAGCAAGATTATGGGAGGCATTGTGAAGACTATCGGATTTAGTTTACGATCTAAAAAATGTTAATCTACCAACTTCCATAAAATATGCGCTTGATTTTTTTTTAAGTAGACAATTCATATTTAAACAAGCGAAACCGAAATATCATAAATCGCGTATATCCGATTATTATTTCTAGATCCGCACACAATAATTAAACTGCACAACTTCTCAGCATTAGTTACCTCCCCTGAAGGCCGAGTCCACTTTATAAATTAGGGGATATTGTGGTCTTAAATTAGACATACGCCTGCTTCTTATTTAGTTGTTTAAATCATATTCCAAAGCAGCATTCCTAAATTGATATGGAAGTGTTAAATTTTCATTTCTGTGTTACCTTTCTTGTTTAAACTGAAAAAGAAACCTGTTATATTACGTAGAAAGATATTTACAACCTGAAATTCCCATTTTAAATTGGAATACCCTATATATCCTAAAAATAAATATACAAGCCAATAAAAGCATTGCATTTACTCTGACTTCATTTGCATACCAACTTTTGATTGTTTGAAGAAGTAGGTCAAAATTAATTTTACACAGCTATGCCAAAAAAAAAAAAAATATTACGCATTTTCGTGAAAAAATAAATTTGTTTTGAACGGTTACGTGAGCCGCGTGCTCATACCACCGACATCGGTAAACCACTTATAGTTCTTTTTTTTTCCATATACATGTTCATATTGTTTTAATACAGAACTTTACCCTGTGCTCGGCTTCGCCTCGCTTATTAATAATACATATAGCCCCAAACATTACACATGTAACATATTTTGAATTCTTGCAGACTGGGTGACAATCATCTGTGACGTCATATCCGGTGACCAATGAGCGGACGTTGGAGAGTGCCGGAGTGGGAGGACTCTGGTGCTCGGCATACCGAGGGATGGCACTTCGGGGGCCTCAATGGGGTGAGTCATTTCACACGCTTAGGATATATAACTTTTATGTTAGGGGTCCCCGTGGCCGAGTGGTTAAAGTCGTTGACTTACTATCACCTGTGTGAGCTTAAGTCTGGTTGGCAGTAAGCCGGTGGTTCCACCTGGATGTCTTTATGCACTCGAGGTCTTCGTACACTTGAACTTAGCTGCAGACTTGTATACTGTCGCAGCGATGACTGGTACCCTTCCCATTCCCCCATCTTAAAATAAGGGAAAAAACAAACTGTTATACTATTTATATACAACATATACTAGGATATGATATGTGATACAATACACGCAATTATGGTATACATACTGATATATAATATTAAGTTAATACATTAACATGTTTTAAAAAAAAAATAATATAATAATGACTTACATGTTACATGAAATGTGACAATCTTGTTAATAATGCTGCTGATAGAGAAACATGCCATTGATTAATCTAGGGATTAGAGATGATACTGAGAGTTGTTGATATATGATGGTAATGGAACTAACAATCTTACTACCACTAGTGATGCGCCGCACAAACTAATAATATATATAATTTTTTTAGTATTAATAGTAGTAATGGTATTAATGGTATAAGTAGTAGTTGTAAAAGTTGTAGTAATGGTAGTAATAGAAGCAACAGCAGCAAAGGTAGTAGGAGAAATCTTTGTTTATATCTTGATACACAAATCAATAATAGTCTTTCATTAGAAGAAAACAAAACAACAAGATAAAATATTGCCTTAACATATTTTCAATCAAGTTTATTGACATGTTTATTAAGTAAGTTCATCAATGCATGTCCATAACCTTGCCTAGAGATATACCTTGAGATTATCACAACATCGTTTTACTGTAAAGAAACTTAAACATCCAATATGTATGCGCAACCAATGTTAAGGGTGTTTCTCATACCCAGGGGCGTGGGTTCGTCCGAACATCGCCCTCTTATCTAAAGTGAAATTTCTCCGCTTCTCCGGTTGTGAAATACGTACGCAATTTTATCAAGCTTTTTATGATATGTTTTGATATACGGTGTTATACAAGACAAAGGGGGAGTATTGGTACATGTGAAAGTATATCGATGTCTGACCGCGAAAATATTCTAAATACTGAGAAAATAATTAATTTTTGATGGAGTTTAATTTTCGTCGATTTCGTGAAGGGTTTTATCCACTAATATTAATCCCCACGAAAAATGCTCTTTTTATAGGCTTTACATGTTCTTGAAACATGCATCCACAATTAAATCCCTTATGTACATAATCGACCAGCGGAATTTTAATGTCAACGAAATTAAATGATTTGAGGAACGGTTTCGCGGTCAACCCTCTAGAAGTTTTTCTGTCGATTAAGTGAAGACAAATAAGATTGCTTTAAAACATAAATCAAAATACCCCCACCACAACACATTATATTATCAATCAAGTTTTTTTTATAAGTTGAAGTCACTCTCCCGTTTTGTATTAATGCACAATATAAAGTTGATGATGGAAATGAAAACCATGGCGATCATGATGATTATAACGGTGATGTTTTTTTTTTTTTTTTTTTTTTTTTTGGAAAATTGTTATGCTTGTTGTGTAATTCAATTTCAATGCTATATTTTCTCATTTTACGCAATTATCAACAAATGAAATGTCGGATCAACTGGAAAATTATTACCAGTCAGTGTATGATTTTTTTTCATCTTTAGATATATTATAGTTGCATTATTACCGTTTATACAACACATTATACATACAATGGGGGTTATGGATATTCAGAATCAAAATAACCAATATTACAGATAACAGTCAACTTGTCTGAGACTTATATGACTGTTCTTATCGATTTATTGAAAACAAAAACAGCAACATATTTACTGGTGTTTTGTTTGTCTATTGTATAACATGATCCTCAAAAAATGCAAGGAACTCAACAGAGCTTCCTTAATTCGCCTCAGACGAGACCCCTTCTACCAATTAAACGTTGACCTGATTTTGGATTAATTACATGTACATGTTAGTAAGTTTCCCCATACTTTCATATCATAAAGAATCATATTCAGATTTGTTGAAATTTTAGTGGCCTGCAAATCAGAATAAAAATATATACGTGTAATTTATAAAAGCGAACGAAGCATTTTTTTTTAAATATCCAGGTCTGCCTATCTTTGCAATCTTGTTTTAAACATGGCCAATTTTACGTAGAGAAAAATACAGAAAAAAGTAATATATTTCAACCATTAAATTATTAAAATATTACAAATCATTCGTAAATTAACAGTCAAATATTATCAACTGTTCCTCTGACGATTACCCAGAATTGCATTTTCAGGAGTTATCGTTACTTTATATATTGCATTGTTGAATATTATCCACTAAATTGCTAACTCCCCCCAATGGTAAAAATTCAAGATGGCGACGGTTGAAAGTGTTAAGTTTTAAGAAATACAACATTTTTCTACGGACAATCTCTAGCCCACCATAGAAATATCGTTATTATGACATATCAATCAATTAGCATATTTAGATGGCTTTTCATCAATCCAACTTTGGTTACTTTCTCGCTTGGTATGACATTTTCGTGCATTTGGTGAAGTTTTTCCTCTGGTTACTACCAGTGAACATTACGTCTAGTAAACATATTTAGGACAAAACAGCAACATCTCTTGGCTGTACAGTTGTGGTCGCTATACAGTTTTGGTATGGTAGATAAATAAAAGATATTTGTTTGTTTTGAGCGGATAGATAAAACAGTATCGCTTTGTAATAAGATTTATTATATACCTATACATTTTCTGGCCCTAAAACACGCAAAATACGAGACGCAAATACAACTCAACAGATTAAAAATCCGTATTATATCAGCGTCTAATACATAGTATGACGTCACACTGTGCGGACTACTTTCGGCATGGTTCCCGCTGTAAGTGGGCGCTACGTAGTAAATAGAGACGAGAACCAATACTACTGGGAGAACCAGTTTTTATTTTTATCAAAGAAATCATCTCGTCAAATTTATTTAATAAACGATAAAAAAGGATGTTCTTGTTGTTGTTTTTTTAATTATTATCAAAGAAACATTGTTTTTATTTTTTTCTTTAAATTTCTTTACAAACTTATCACAAATAACAGACAAGTTTTCGAGATTCACCGTTATTTCATTGTTGTCGGCTGCAGCAATTGTTTACATTTCAGGATAGGTCTAAAACGCTGACTATCTCTTTCTTCAAAATTTCATTGAAAATGTCAGATTTTGATTTTGACGATGACATTGATCAGATCTTTCAAAATGCAACGCTGATGAACTGTCCTATCACAATCATAAACAACACCTCGAAAACTGACGACACTTCTCCTACCTTGCCCAAACGCCGGAAAAGAGTCTGTCCAGTTACCACGTCTGACACTGACAGTGATTGAAAAACGAAAGGTTTTCCAGCAGACATGTTTTATTCCAAATTCAGTGTTCATATGTTAGTGTTTTTCATTTTGTTAAAATCCACTTAGCATTACAGTAAGCGTGTTGGCCGCCATTTTTCTTAAATACATGAGAAGAGGTGGGGGCATGGCTTAAATTCCATAGTAAAATTCATCCGCCATTGATGATTTTTTTAAATTTTTTTTTTATTTTGTTTTTGAAGAAAAAAGTAATAAAGCCATCAAAACCCTAAAAACTGACTTCTTCTGTTTTGAAAATGTAAAGGTATATAATAAAAGGAAAATTATGTTGCAGTAGCTTTCCGTGGCTTCGTATTTTGCTTCTCGCAGCGTAGGAAGAAAGATATCTCGCTCGACCTTCGGTCTCGCGAGATATCTTTCTTCCCACGCTGCTCGGAGCAAAATACGAAGCCACGGAAAGCTACTGCAACATAATATTCCCTATATATTCCATATCTTCTAAAACAAACGCATTTTCTTTTCATTTTATGCTAACTGATGACAATAGAACTGTTTTGCGTATTTGACCCTGTCCAAACGCGGATTAATCTATGTGAATGATTTCCATTTAAAAAAAAATGTAGGCAACTATAAAATACTGGGATGTTACATATACATACCCTTTATAAGAAAAAAGTAGTTCCGACAAACCTATATCCCTCATGCTAAAGATGATATGGATTTGATCTAAATTATTGATAAGACACTGTATCTCATCTTTTATCACTAAATAGATACCTTATCTGTTTCAAAAGATTCCGGTGCGGTACCATGGTTCTAATGCGTACTCCAACGCTGGATACAGCAACGGGTACCATCATTACACAGACCATGAAGAGGACTCGTTTAAATCCCGGCGCTCAAGCAAATACTGCGGGTTCTCCACGTGTTGTCTCCTGATCTCCTTGATCATAGCCTGCTTTCCTTTTCGCCGTAGCACTCGGTGTATTGGTGTACTTCTTGTTGATAAATAGTGAGTGATCAAACTGGCAGGAGTTTCATCAATTTTACTTACGCTGTTTAATACATAAATTCTTAATTTAGGAAGAAACGCATTTCTTCAATACAGTTTTACGTTCCATTTAAGTACATGGTTTTTGACATAGATTGTTATCTAAATATTTAACACAATTTGTTAAAAAATAAAATATTTGCCAATGTGTATTTATGAGAGTCACTTCTAATCACATGTATTTAAGTATTACGTGGCGCTAAGTATGGTTGGTTAAATTGCATTATTTTCTACTGATTATAATCGGTTTAAGCATATTCTATTTCATAAATAGCTAGAAATGGGGTCCAACAACAATTTCATTTACGCCCCTTCCAATATATCGTAAGAAACAGTGCGTTGATCTTAAACGATTTTGATCCATTTTTGTTTAAAATTTTATGCAAACAATTAAATCCATAGCAAGTACCAACTCTGTATTTTATTTCCGACGAAACATTGTAACTGGTAACAAAAATGATAAGTGAATATATATGACTAATCATTCGACACTGACTCTGAAATTTAATTTCATTTTCAGACCCAACACCCACACGTTATCGTAAGTATAGTATATGGCATATCAGTGTTTTTAGATGGATATCAATGCATATCAATTAATGATTATGATTAAATACTGTGCGTACTTATAGTAAAAAGGAAAATACAGCTCTTTATTCCTCGGATAACGTCAATCAAGGTGGCATCATTCAGTACTACGAAACTCCTACTGAAACAATGTTTACCGGAAAAAACATCTCTTTTTTCCTCGTTTTACTAATAATGGAAACCAAAAATTTGAGGTTCCTGTGTGACTTATCTTTTTTCGTAACTACGAAATATTAATCCGTATAAATAAGGTATATTATTTATTTTTTTCGAAATAAAAATTCGTAGATAAAAAACTTTGGAATGGGTTAGGTTAGTAATAATGTAATATATATTCTTTAGTACTTTAGAAATAATATTTTGTTTTTACTAAAAGCACGGAAAATACAGTTAAAAGAAGTTTTGTAGTTGAACGAAGCCCCTATTCTGACATTGTACATTTTTTTTTAATTTAGGCGAAATTATATTCTGATAATACGAATTTCGTTAATTCGAAAAAACAAACAAAAAACAACAGAAAGATGTCGCATAAAGAAAAATAAATATGTGACTAAAGCTACTATGTCCTATAGGCATTGTTGTTTTATCTTACCTGTCTTTATGAACCGTATTGAACATTAATGAGATCAATCACATTGAACATTTTTTTCCTAAACTACTTATCGGTGAATATATTGCAGTCTATGTCCTAATATGCATTATTTCATTTGACATCAGTAACGACACGTGCAAACGGCTCCCTTCCGCTCATCAACGTTCCGTATCAAGCCGGCATGCAGCAAAGTGATTCTAAAAATTTCCAGAGCGTAGCTAACCCATTGTGCATGGAGGTATTTAATCCACCCACCCATTTGTCACTCACTCACTCACTCACTCACACTCTCATATCACCATCACTCCTCATCTCCTCATCACTACCACTATCACTCATCACTATATCACCAGTACTCACTCCATCACTCTTCACTCCTTCAAGACTTGTTGTTTGTTGTTGTCTGTATGTGCCCAGCTCCCAGCCTGGAACTACCCTTATGTGCTGATGTGACGGTTAGTTCGATATCTTGTCACAAGCAAGTGACATATACTACACTTAGTTACATTGTGCTTGACACCATGCTAACTAGCCCTGGAACTCCCTTATATGCTGAGCACCAAGCAAGGCGGATATACTAACGACTTTGGTATGTTGCGGCAGGAAATCGATCCCACAAATCACACCGTACGCCCGACACAATTACTGCCGCAAACCTACAACTTGTTAGTCCTATATTATGACGCTGATGAAAAATAGTCACGGAGTTTTTTGAGAAATTGGTTTGACAATTGCCGGTACCCATTGTATATAAATACAGACGGAAAAAGGTAGACTTCGTGAATGTGTGATGTATTTTTATTTTACGGACATTCAGGGTATTATGTATATCGCGTTATATCGCGGTGTTATGTATATCGCGTTATATCGTGGTGTTATGTATATCGCGTTATATCGCGGTGTTATGTATAGATACTATATACATTCCTCCTTTACTCAATGTTATATTTTATATATATGTTTCATCATTCCGGTCATTCATCAAGATTCCATTAGATTTTACATTACCCTATATTTATTGTCTGAGTTACGTATATTCCATATTAATGCAATTCACAGAAATTGATAACGAGATTTTATAGATGTATAACCATGGGCAAAATGTTTTAATAAAATGGATTGGCACGTTGTTTAAAATAATCTTGAATTGTAGAATGAAAAATACTATAAAAGCAATAGAGTTCAATTGATAAATACTTTAAAGTCAATAAATTTATATTGTAGCTTGACGATTGCTTCAAAGTCACTGTATTTAAATTTTAGCTTGACAAATACTTCAAAAGCAGTAGCATGGCGAATATTTATCAAGGCTGTATCACAGAGACACTGGTGTAAGTATACTGACTAGTGTTGCTATATTGCAGCACTTTATCATTTTAAATGTTACCATTGACTGCTCTTTAGTATGGCCTCCCCACTGTCCCGAGGGTAGGGCTGGACAATACATAGAGGATATTTGTTCTTTTTTTTTGTGAAAGGTGAAATTTTATTTCAACTAGTGAACTCAGAAAGTTGTATTCACACGAGTGGCGCAGCCACGATTAAAATACAATTTCCGAAGTTCACGATGACATTTTCTTGAAAGGACTGAAATTAATTCTATTTTTTATGTTTTTCACCGTGTAATTATCAAATATATTTTTTATATTGCAGTAAATCACTCAAAAGCATAAATAATGGCCATAATGCTTCTTTGGATTGTTCTTTAGTCTGGTCGCCCATTTGTCTTGTGCAAATAACTAAATGAAAATGAAAAGTAGAGCTAGGACACTTTGAAAGCGTTACTATAGTATATTCTATATAAACCTTCATGTACCGAGACTTCCTGCAGAGCCTCGTTCTGGAGCTTGGTGTACATATGTATCTTTCAATCCAGCAGATACGGTAAATGATTGATAAGTTTCCTTATACTTTTTTAAAATTCCTGTACATTTGAACCAGTATTAGCGGTCATTTATATTAAGCGGTCAATCTACATTTAGCGGTCAATTTTAAAATAATATGTTTAACCTTCATTAAACGGCTTCCTCTGTTAAGCGGCCGCATTCCCTTGTCCCCTTGTAAGACTGCTAAAGACATTTGTTTGCGTGTTATTTGTTCTGAAATGTATGATGTCATTAAACGTGATATGTCTAGCAAAAGGTACACTACATATATTTGTCTAGTATTTTCACGAGAAACTCATATCGGTATAAGGATATACAATGTATGGTATAAATTCAAGGTAGGCATTGTAGGTGCTGACTTTATGAATATAAAACATAATTATCTTTTAATATTATACTTCTTAAAATGATAAAATAATTTTTAAAATAATAATGAAGTCATTAATTGTCAGATATAAGCAAATCAAACATACGAAGCATTAACCGTTTAAGTATTAGAGCAAGCATTTCTTTTTGTTAAGCAAGATATATATATCTACCGTAACGGTAATGCACCATCGAAACTTTTCAACTCCTCTTTCCAACTCTTCTTATCTTCTAAATGTTTTCTTTTCTTTTCTTTTTTTAAAGTTTTTAATTATTCCTGTTTTAGTGCTGACCAGACCACTCCCCCGTGCACGTGTTCCAACATTACAAAACCAGCCGAGTAAGTTTCATATAGTTATATTTACAACAATATGGGTTATATGATCATGTATCTTAAGCCAAAAGCAAATTTAAAATTATATAGAGAATACTAGGTTAGTGTTGGATAAAGATAAGTTTATCCTGCGAGGCCAAGAAAATATAAACCGCGAGCCTTGGCGAGCGGTTTATTTTTTCTTTGCCGAGCAGGATAAACTTATCTTTATCCAACACTAACCTAGTATTCTATTTATCCTATCATACTAACTAATATTTCTGATTATTTTAAATAAAAAAAAAAAAAAAAAAAAATAGATTCTCCCAACTATCTACACTTTAGTATTCTTCCGCGTGTGTAAGCCAACGAACCGTTCTTCGTACCCTCCTAAGTAGTCCCAGGATTTAATAAAATTTATTTAATAAAATTTGACATTTATTCATGACAGCAGCATTTATCCCCCTTTTATTTCTACCAGTAAAATCGTCTGCACTTCTTGAACTTTGAACTCAAGAAAGTAGTTCCGATGACGTCAGAGTATATAAAATTTCACGAATGAGTATAAAGCTAAGTTTATTCGATAGGCAGTTTATACCACGATGTGAGTCTGATGATAGGATAAAATGTTTTATACCTTTGTCCTTTGAATCAATGCCAGAAGATTATTTTATAGGCTGATTTTGGTACCATTATTTGCTTTCCAAGAATAACTTAATGCCTCACATTTTGTATCTTCGGATAGGACAAATGGTAACTGGACTGATCTCGGTGGCTGAAAGGTTAAAGTGATTTTGGCTAGGGCGGTGTTCAATATACATCTACCGTCCCCGGTGGCCGAGAGGTTAGAGCGTCCGCCTCGGGAGCGGGAGGTCGTGGGTTCGATTCCCGCCCGCGACATACCAAAGTCGTTAAAAATGGTACTGTTATAGCTCCCTTGCTTGGCGCTCAGCATACAAGGGTAGTTGCAGGAATGGTTGGCCCAGTGTCAGGATAATGTGACTGGGTGTGGTATCATGCCACATATCTAGGGCGTAATACTGCAGTGTGGCAGCTCTATATCTGTCTCAAGTAGACATCGTCTCCAAATGGCTGAAATACTGTTGGTGGGACGTTAAACCCAACAAACAAACAAACAAACAAACAATATACATCTTAACTTTAAGATAAATCTTTAACAGCCAAATTTTCATTAAAAATAAGATTTCAATCAGATTTTCCTTAACTATTAAGGTCTTTCTTAGTAAAAAAAAAAAAAAAAAGCTTATGGAATATCTTAAGGAAAATAGAATAAGGGCAACGAATTGTCTTTGTTAAATTTAAGATGTATATTGGTCCCTGAAAAAAAAAGAGAAAAAGTTACCCTCCCCCCTTCAACACTCAGACACATGTGTATGGTTTCAGACCAAACCATGTTCGCGCCTACATTAATCTCTTGTTCCGGGGAGATGTTGAGGACGTCGAAACAAAGGTCAAGGACGTCATAGAGACGAAATCCACTAACGTTGTGGGTACAGATTATCGAGTAATTATGGTGGACCAGTACATTGTAGACATCCGAAGCAACCCAGACTCAATAGTAACAACCGAGAGACCGCCGCCCAAAGGTAGGGATCCAGAGTAAATTTGTTTTGCTTAGTTTGTTTAAATGTAATATAGGACAAGATGTTTTACCTTTGAATTGTAAGTAACTGACAGGCTAGGCTGCAGTAGGCTTATTGTATAAAATTCAGAATAATCATATTAAGAGGAAGAACAACTACGATGTCCACAACGAGTTCGACGACCAAAAGAAAGAAGAAATTGACTAATCCCAGGGTTGGACTCAGGAGATTGATGAATTACAGCCCTTTAACTTCCCTCAAGCAAGTTAGGTACACCAGCAACATTTTTAATGAATTGAGTACGTAGGGGCCGGGGTTCGAATCAACAACCCACCCCGTAATTGACTAAAACAATATACTGAAATTTATTCGCAACTGCTCGTTTTCTCTTCCTAGTGGGTGTCCTCGCCAACTTGACAATCTGGGTGTACAACATGACCTTCACGGACGGTCTAAGGGTACCTGGAAGTACCGAGTTCAATTCTCTAGCACTGCCATTCTGTACAGACGTAGGTGCATTTCTTCTGAAAGGACATTGTTAGAGCTACACTGAGCGATTTACTCTGTGAACAAATTCCACTTTTTTGTGATAATATAAAAATAGAGCAAGTAATTTACTATTTATGCTCATACAATGCAATTAAGATTCATGAATGATAAGACACAAAAACTGGAATTACGTGACAGATTGAAAAAAAAATGCATCTCAATTGTTTGAAATTAATATGGCGAGGGGAGATAAAACGTTATCGCGTATCATCTCACCCTGTGACATATATACTGGTGAATAGAACCTTAATATACTTATAACGGCATTAATACTTGTATGTTATTATTTTTTTGTTTAATCAAGTAAACTTTAAAAATTAAATCTCTTACTTATTCACATAAGGCTTATTTTAAAAACAACACATTTCTGGTTATTGTCAGCTTTTTAGTATAACGTTATTTTTACGTAATATTTACTTGCCTATAGCTGAAGCGGAATATTCATGACCAGTTCTCTCAGAAATCGCTACCATTCCTGCAAAGTTAATGCTTTCGGGTGAGTATCTCTTCAAAAATGCATTGTAATGAGCATCTAGACGCTTTACAGTATTGAAATATAATTATTCAAATATACAGTAGCTTGAATCATATTATACTTAAAATATGTATAAAAAGAGGGGCGGGAAGGGGCATGACCCGCCTGGTAATCTAGTGTTTTGACATTAAATCACGGACTGGACCCCCCCCCCCCCCCCCCCCCCCCCCCCCCGAGACAAATTGCTGGATCCGTGCATGGGGATAAGTTTATGATGCATAGAAAATGCCCAACACAGTTTAATCTTTTGGAGAGAAGTTTTGAATGTATAACTTCCTCCTAGATCTCTTTTGTTTGCATTGTTTTTATTTAAAATGAATAATATCACATGAACCATTTATGGTAGAGTTTTGAATGTATAACTTCCTCCTAGATCTCTTTTGTTTGCATTGTTTTTATTTAAAATGAATAATATCACATGAACCATTTATGGTAGAGTTTTGAATGTATAACTTCCTCCTAGATCTCTTTTGTTTGCATTGTTTTTATTTAAAATAAATAATATCACATGAACCATTTATGGTAGAGTTTAAACCGTGGCATAAAATAAAGCAAACTGAATACAACTACATATTCAATTCGCTGTCAGAGCTTTCGATCTGTATCGGTGATAGGGTGCGTGAATGGTTTTTATTCGTGAACATTAATCCCCATGGAAACAGTTCATTTAGAAGTCCTCACGTTTCCTAGAGCCCACGAATAATTGTATCAACGAAATTTATTTCAAAATATAATCAACGAAATTTAATGTCATAAATAAATAATAATTTTACAGTTATTTTGTGCATACGTATATGTTTCTCTGTTGGCTTTTCAGAACCGATCCTGACATAGTGAACGCCCACGTGTGGTTTACCGGAAATGACGTCTTTGGCTTCCAGAGCAAAGTCTCTCAGACCATCATAGACTTTGCTAGCCTTGTGATTGTGGACGGGCGTAGAAGAAAAATAATCGGGACCTTGTTGATTACGCCAAGTACCAGTGATAATTCAACAATAACAGTGATACCCATCCCCGTCAATCCCGCGACGTCTACCGTTACGCCGACGCCGTCAACTGTGTGGATTGGTATAAAATAAAAAATTCAATGGAATTAATTTTAATTTATCGAGTGAAGAGGAAAATCAATACTGGCTTTCCTCTACGATATGAATTACATATAAAATGATATAACACTGAAATCAACATTTTATCTTTTCTGCCATGGTTTCATCATATTTTTTTATCTTTATGGGAACTCCGAATTCCTGAAGTCGCACTAGTAAACTGTTATTTGATCTAAAAGATCAGTCCAGTAAATGAACACAAAGACGTTGTGTAATAAACATTTCTTTCAAGTATTTCTTTTTTTTTTTCAAAGTAGAAATCAGTTGCAATGTGAAAAAATTACGACAGCGTGTTTTAAACTTACAATAAATTATAGCCCCACTTCAAAATAAAAACAACAACAACAAAATAAAAACGTTTTGAAACGGTGAATATTATCATTTATACATCACTTGTATTTCCCCGTAATCTATTAAAATGCATAAAATAGATCTTATTATTTTTATTGCCGCCATAACCGCCTTTGCTTTCTTTATCATTGTTTTTAACGGCATGCGTCGAAGCTAGTAATATAATAACTAGAATATATTTATTAATTTTTGATACGATAATTTACAGCGAAATATATAGGGAAAAATGGCATAAAACCATGTTCCCAATTGTCCAAAAAATATTAACTGTGTCCGGTCGGAAATGTGCTATGTCCAATGTATAAAATGCACGATATCTGAACAAATATTAAAAAACAACCACAAACAACAACAACAACAACAAAAAACAAAACAAAACACGACTTGCCCGAAATCAAGCGACGCTGATTACCTTCATTTATAGTGATATATTTCAGATGGTATGCCATACATTGAGATGTTTGCCCAGTTCACGGGGTTAGAATACACACATGACTTGGCTGACCCTGACAGCGACAGTTTCAAGTTGTACGCCAATCGGTACTGCAAAGATGTAAGTTGTTGAAATAAATACTTTAACAAGAACATATTTTGCATAAATTAATTTTGTCAATTAAAAATAAATATACAACAATAGATCTGTAACATTTACGATTTGCAAGGGCCAAAATGATTTATTTACAGTAGCTGTTAGAGTAATAAAAATTCGAAAACAGATCTCGAGAAATGCTGTTCTCTAAAGATGAAATACACTGCGTATTGTTTTTCTTTTCCTTAGAAAATATATATTAAAAAATCCAATAAATATTCTCTTATTTCATTATTTTTCACTCGTGCTTTCCGTATTACCATTTTGGGTAAATGAACTTCCTTATCTCTTCACCAGTACTGTACAGTTTTAATTTTCTCCTGTGTGTATTTGTCGTCTGTTCACCGATGCGATGTCAAACATTTCTGGTTAAAAAACTGTGTTTGCCATCCTTGTGTTGTACATTTCGAAATAGTAGTTGTAGGATCTTTGAGAGGAAGCGATTTATTATTTTGATCTGTTCATTACAGGTTTATGTTTATAATAAAAAATTCTATGCCCCCGGATTATAAATGGGGGCATGTTATGATGTTATTTTTGGTCTGTCTGTTTGTTGTTTGTCTAATTGCCACAAAACTTTAATCTTGACCACAATACGGAAGTCCTTTCACCAACAGCCATCAAACTTCACAGGTGCATGCACCTTATGAGCTCACCCGCCAAGTGACCTTGACCTTCAAATGACCTCGACCCTTAAGGTCTTAGACCAACCCCCTCCACCAACAGGGGCATAGAGTTATTCGAACGTAATATCTATTAGACACGTTATCATGCCTTTGATTTGCATTATTTGGTAGTGTTAAGGTATACCTCTTTTGGCATTACACAAATAAGTATCATCCATCATTGAATTATCTTCATGGTCCTTCAAATGCTTAAAAATACTTCAGTATAGATGCAAGCACCCATTGACTAATGGTTATAAGCTCTTTGCTCAAAGTCTATAAAGGCTTGCATTTACTATAAAATTCCCATGATCACTTGATGGACTATGATCACATTTATGATGGTGGGTTACCTTAATAAAACCATTTTATACATTAGTAAATTGATTTAAATTATGTATTTTATTTACAGATGGAACATGTAATTATGCAAAGCCAGTGGAAGGATAATTTTCATTCATGTACCCTGATGAACATTTTGTAAGGAAATCATTATTGAATAATATTGTAGTTAAAATTTTTTTTGGAAAGGTTTTGGAAAGAAATATACATGTATTTAATGAAAGGCGTACCAATTTATCAAGCCTTTCTAGGAAAAGATTTTATCTATTGATTAAATATATAAAACATTTTCCTTTTCAAATAAGAAACATAGCACTTTATATACATAACTATAGATTTGTAATGATGAAAAAGAAACAATTTTCTTTTGTCACTCTGAAGGTTCACAACTTGACCAAATATAATAACATCATTTCTATTTCTTTATTCAGATCTCTTTGTTTAACTGTAAACAGTATTGATTATTCCTAATTTTTCAGTCCGCCGTCTGTGTCCAGTGCATACCCACAGCTAAGAACCATTCTCAAGATGCGACAAACCATGGACTCACCATCAGACCTTTTTAACATGTAATACAGTCTTCCAGTCAGAGGGTTATTTTCCCCCAGGACTTAGAGACGTACAGAGTCGGTGACTTTTACCTTATTTTCGGACAGGGGACTTCTATAAAAGGACACACAACCACATACGATACTATGACGACATTACTTCCGTCGATGACGTCACGGTTTCCGAGTAAATTCACCACGTTTAGTATCATTACGCCGACAATGACCACTGGTGTTACGTCATCAATTCAAATAGTTTATGGTAAGTATTTCTTAACTATCTTTAATCAATTAATTTTAATAAATTACATTTTAATCATTAGCTGGGCATGTAAAGAATAACGAAATTAGATTAATCTATCAAATAATACAAAGAATATATACTGGCGAAGCTTTGCGCTTTTCTACTGGCTACAGTGACTGAATCAAAAGTTCGATACTACAGCAACCTTTTTATGAACAATAATGTGTATATTTTACAGATGTACTGTTATACTGAGTTTGTTTGAATGTTATTTATTTTATTTTGATAATTAATATTTGAATTATACACTTTAATCAAATTTTATTTTATTATCAATTGTTCGTGACATCCCAAACGACTAAATTATTATAGACATAGACTGCATTTAAGGTAAAGTCCCTGTAATGGTTCCGCTACGTCTTGGACCACTTAATCTCTACAAAGATAATCAAGGTACCCTAATGAGATATTAGGAAATCTTGGTTATCTCCGTGAAAGGTCATGAGGTTCGAAATGTAGCGGAACCATTACAGAAATCACATTTTCATCACAAGCTATGTTAGTCTTATTAAATGGTTGGCAGATACCACGAAAGCATTCATAGAGAGTGGGCTAGTGGATTTCTCCTTCACCAGTGATCTATACGACACGCAGTCCCTCCGATTTAGGACGCTCGAACAAGGTTTCTGTGATGACGTAAGCATTTAAATATCCTTTATTTTCCTTTTATTTGTAAAGGTTAAGTATTTCTATGATACTTTTTATATGATATCCACTTATGTATAAAAACAGCTTTTGCGTCTGAGTTAACAATTTGCATTTTTATTGTTTTATTGGTAACTTTTCTTTATTCTTTTAACATATGAATTTTAATTTTATTTATTTAAAATTGTAGATAAATTCATATTTTGGAACCAGCCGCTTACAAAATGCCTACAGGGACTGTGAAATAAAGTTCTTTACGTAAGTTAACTTGTTTATCTTATGGAATACACATTGTGTCATGCATTATTTAATATTCATATACATTTAACAAGTTGAAAGTAATTTTAGATTTATAATATCTTGAATAGAAATGAAATTCAGAAAATTTGAAACATTCATTTTTCTGTTTTACTTATTTCCGATAATTTTCTTACATCCCCCACCACCAACCTGATAATTTTCCTCATGCACTTTGGAAAATCATTACTCACTATAAAAGCTAAAACATAGACGAAACAAATAAAAATGATAATAAAGATCTAAACAAACAAGCAAATACAAAGAAACAGCACCATAAAATAAATGAATAAATAAATAAAAACGATAAACACTTTTGAATAAGTTAATATTCGCATTTTTAATTTTTCTTTGACAGGAAGGATTCAGGGCGCATGTCATTTGAGCTTTCATTTGGGGCACCAATGGGGGATTACCTGCGTGTTGCAGTGCCCAGTATCATCGTACAAAATGCCCCTAAAGCTGAAATAGGGGACAAAACTGTGTTAAACATTGGAGATCTAAATTTGCTTTATGACGAAATAGACTTTAAAGTTTCTATTACCAACGTCAGTCAACCGACGTCAACATTAAGTCCATCGTCAACATAATGACGTCAACACCCATCGGCGTCATTGTACACTGTACGTGCCATCGCTTAAGTATTATATATATAATGCATATATCTGTATATTGCACTAGTTTGTATTACTTCAATAATTACCAATGGAAATCCATTTATATTGTCAAGTATTTCACTTTGTGCTTCAATTCTTTTTGATTACTTTGCAAATAAAAAGTACATTATCAGACGAAAGTCATTTGAAATATATTATTTTACAAACATCAAATTCTATTCAAAAATTGCAATATTCAACAGTAGCTGAAAATTTATGTGAAAGTTCAAATGTAGTAGTAACTAGATATGAGATAATTAAGGATCAAATCCTCGTTCTGATTCACAGCGGCGACAGTGGCCGACATTTTTGCTGACGTCACAAGCATGATTCCGTTTAGCCTGTTGGATACAACGTCAAGCCAGTTTCTGCAGCAACAGAAGAAGTTTTGTGATTCAGTATGTAATTTCAGTACGCAAAACTTGTTATAGAAAAATCTGGAAAAAAAATATTTCTGAGTTAAGAAATAAAGTGTGTTATTTTTCACAATAACAACCCGAACGAAAAGTAAGAATAAAACATATAATAATTAATATATAAATAGAATATACCAAATAAAAAAGCAGAATATATTTTTATACCAATGCAATGTATTCAATCCTTAACACTTTTCCTTAATTACCTATATGGACATGTTTTCTGTTTAATATAAATGGTACTTTTCTTCGATTCCTACCCTGTCTCAGTATATAAAAAATTTCTGAAAAAGGTATTTTCGATATTGGGTGGCATTTTAAATTCTAAAAAAAAACGCAATAAGTCCTTTTATGCATCGTCTCCTAGTTTGACATATATAGTTATTCTCGTCTGACCTACTGTCCTTCGTAACTTCCTGTGCAACAATTCTCAAGACATTTTTCTACATGCTTACATATAAAAATTGAGGTGAACTCCTAATATAATCTGTTACAAATCGAGTTTGCATTTGACTTACCTTTGCACATTTGACGACGGAATGGTTTTCTGCAAGAAGACTTTCGGGACCTTTTTCTACATGCATATTCAGTACTTAGGAGTTAACAGTTTGCTCCCCTTCGCAAATTTCTGATGAAATTATTGCCCTCTAAGTTTCTGATTTTAGATATATTGCATACTGGGGCACTGATAACCAATTGATCTATTTATATTGCTATAATAATTTTCACTTCTTATAGATGACGACCTACTTTTCGCAATCTTCATTGTCCTACATAGACTGTTCGATTCGATCTTTCAGGTATTTCATTATTCACTTCTTATCACATGTATTATAATCTCTAAGATTTTCTTTGCATACATGCATGTCATTTTTTAAGTTTCTTTATTTTACAGTTATAACGAAGCTCCATATTAACAAACTTTGGTAAATGAAAATATACTTGTCGTTCATGTATCTTGTCACTTTCTTTCATTTCTTTATTCACATAATTATATATCTCTAACAAACAACATAGCTCTGCTCCAAACAAGACAGTACAGTTTCATCTTACATTTGGAGAAGAGATAACACCTGCACTGGAGTTCTCTGTAATCAGCACCATAACAGATAATGCTCCTCGCGTTAACGCCAATGGACGTCCTCGTCTTAACGTCGGTGACGTCATTATAGATCCAGCCTCGTTTTCAATCAACCTACATCCGGTGAACTACACACGTGACAAAACTTTGTTCCCCACTCTGGCACCCTCAACCCCAGTTATTCAACCCTCACTTGGTAGGTACATGTAGCAATGCCATTCATACCGAAGTCGTAACATTGGCAGTGGTATAGTTCCCTTGACTTGACTTGCTTCGACAGTATTTCAGTCATATAGTCATAAGTACAGGTGGAGGAAGACCCCGAATGCACGGAGGTATCCGGGTAGAACCACCGACCTACCGCAAGCCAGCTGGAAGGCTTCCTCACATGAAAATCCGAATGACGCTGCCGTGTTTCGAACCCACGCGGTGAGGGGTTGAGTGAGTGCTAAAGTCAGCGACTTTACCCTCTCGGCCACGGAGGCCCGTTAGTTCCCCTGAACTTGGCGTTAAGTATAATAAAGATTCCATGACTGGTTGACCCTACGTCAGGAAAATGTGGCTTGGTGTGACATCGTATCACTCGTATATGTGGTGATATCGCAGTAAGGCAGCACTGTGTTATTTCATCTAAAATACTTAAACTATTGTTTGCAAAATATGAATAAATAGTAAAATAAATAATAAATATGAATGTGGATTTTAATGATATTCGCATTTAATACATGTATTAAAAACAAGTTAAAAACCATATTTTTGTTGAACTTTTAAATCTATACATGTATTCGAAAATATAAGATTTTCCATGTGTTTATTTCTTTATTAAAGACTTACGTCACTGCCTACGTCAGCCGTGTAAGAATGGCGGCACGTGCTTTGAACTACTGAATGGGTACAGATGCGTTTGTCTCGAACAATGGCAGGGGACCAATTGTGAAACAGGTAAGTGTATACAGGACGTTCAGAAAATGTACTATTCATCTATTTATGAAATTGTGATCTCAGCCAACGAATTAGAAGTTACTTTTGTGGATTCTGGTAGAGTTTTGATAACCAACAATTTTGATACCATTTTTTATCAAGAAAAAAGTTTTGTGTCTGTTTACACAAATACCCATTTATAATTAAGTGATTGTAAACTCCAACAGAATGACTTGTTTTACTGTCAGATTACGACGAATGTCAAAGCGACCCGTGCAAGAACGGAGGAACCTGCAGTAATACGATAGGTGGTTACACGTGCCAGTGTTCCGAGTGGTTTTCTGGACCGCAGTGTCGAACTCGTACGTTTGTTTTCTTCATCTATAGAATTTAATTAAGGACATACCTATAATGCAGTATCACTATAATTGAAGTATACCGATACTTATATTCAAATAATGTTAATTTCACTTATGCAATCTTCCGAGTGGTGAACTTTTAATATGATTACAATATAACTTAACTTCAAATGTTGCCGTTAGATCCTTGTTCGTGATGAAAATACAACTGTAAATGATTCCTTGTCAGATAATGCAATTTGAAAAGGGTCAACATTTTATCCATTTTCCCGAGGGCCCCCCTATACCAAAGGGTCGCCTTACTTAGGAAGTCTTATGAACACCATAACAAATGTAGTTTCACTTAAATGATCGGTTGTTAATTGAAATAACTGTACATTTTCCTTGAAATCTTTACTGAATGTATTTTTTATTATTAATTGATATAGTCTATTATTAAATGTTTAACAACTACGTAAAAAGGATTAAAATTACATTGCCATGAATAATTCTTTGCAAAGGATAGATATTATTACAGACGGATGAAGATTGAAATGAGCGTAACAAGTGCAGTCTTCTATTATTTGGAAAAATGTCTTAATAGAATCTATTATACTTAAAAATCATACTAACTTTGTGAAACACTTGATTTTGTCAAATCATTAGATCTATTTTGTACATGGTAAAATAGAAAGGTGTTATAATGAAACAAGTCGCTGATTAATTTGAATTTTCATAGCTTCTGATTGGCCAACAATATAGGGTGACCTCTAAATTAACTTTATGATTGTAACAAGACAAGTTAATATTTCTGTAGGGACCGATCTGTGTTTATCGAACCCTTGCAAGAATGGCGGTACTTGTGTTGGATACCCTGATAAGCTGTGTATCTGTGAATCAGGCTGGCAGGGCAGAACCTGCGAGGAAGGTAATAAAGTCATTTTCAGTGTTTGCAGATATATTCAAATTGACTTCTAGGCTTTCCTATAGCAAGTTGTAAATAGTTAATCCGTTTACATATGAGAAAACATGGTTTTGTTAGTAATACTGTGTATCAACCTCCCCGCAGCAGTTACTTCCCCTGATCAGTAAAGTAACCACTACCACCACAAGTGGATTAACGAGTTTTTTTTTTCACTTTTGATTAAAAATATTCATATTAGTTTGGTTTTCAATTAATTAACATTCATAATGATGAAGTAGGTCAATAATGATAATAAAAACACTTAAAAGAATATTTCCATTGAAAAAATGAGATTGCCGCACCGGTGATTCCTATCATCACCTGTGTTACTTGGTGGCAGTCACTGTGGTTTAAAGACGCGAAGCGTGACGTAACAGCCACAAGAAGTATGACTATTGGTTTAAAATGGATCTAGCCATGAATGGAGGACGGCGGAGTTTAATTTTTCTCTATTATAATCTGGAAAGTTGCATCAAATAATACTTTTAAATTTTCGATGTTGCTAATGTATTAAATAAAAATGTTATTCATCTGTCAGATATCAACGAATGTGACGTCAGTCCTCCCTGGTGTGAATACGGTGGCACCTGCCTCAACACGGTTGGCTCATTCGAGTGCTCATGCGTAGAAGGACGCACAGGGGAACGTTGTGAGCAAGGTGTGCATGACGTCATCTTATTGTTCATCAATAGTTCTTTATTATGATGCACATTTCTTTTGTGGAGCTTGCAAAAGCTACCGTGTTCGGGTTGAAGTTTTATGAATGAGTACTAGTATATTGATCTATGTCCACCAAAGAGGTAAAACTATAAATTATTGTCAAAATGTAATGGCAATGGTAAAATTCAAGCCGAAATACAAAATGAATGTTGCATTAGTAAATACATGTAGTATACAATCTGATACTAAACTGTGCGGTTATTGCATTGGATGCCTGTCGATGATAATACCAAATAATGTGTTCAAATTGACTTGTTCGTTACATTTGATATAATAGTTTATGCACAATAATATTACGTGATGATTAGTTTTTAATGGTTCATGTTACTTTCACTCCAATATATAGATATCGATATATGCAGCCGTGACCAGCCGTGTAGGAACGGTGGCACATGTATTGAGTCTGTCCTCTCCTATGAATGTTTCTGTCCTCCGGGATGGACAGGAATAAACTGTACCGAAGGTAAGCGTTTGTATGATGTTAAATTAATATTTGAAAAAGAAATAATATAGTTATTGATATAATACACACATTGTGGTAGCAAATGGTCTACCTAAATCCATTAAAAATCCTAACCCTTTTTTTTCTATAAGATGCGTTATATGTCTCTGATCAATCTATATGTGATTTTCTGTATAATTAATTTATATGTATTAAATGTTTGTAGATGTGAACGAGTGCTCACAGGACGTGTGTATGAACGACGCCACGTGCATCAATACGCCCGGCAGTTACACGTGCATCTGTACCGCCCAGTGGTCCGGTCCAACATGCAACATAGGTTAGATCCTTGTTCTCACTCTTCTTTATCATATGATGTTTTTGCAATAACTAAGCTTTGTCTATCCAGATTGATATTAGCTATTGCATGTATAGAGATCATTGCTGTATGTTGTCTATCCAGATTGATATTAGCTATTGCATGTATAGAGATCATTGCTGTATGTCGTCTATCCAGATTGATTTTAGCTATTGCATGTATAAAGATCATTGCTGTATGTCTAGACCGTATCTTTGTCTTTCCCAGATCAAAATGAGTGTGAACCCACAAATCCGTGTCAGAATGGTGGACGATGCGTGAATACAGCGGGTAACTTCAGGTGCCTATGCCCATCCACGTGGAAGCCGTTTATCACCAGACGTAGAAAAAAATTCCTGTTTTCACAAGAAATGTACAAGTTAAAATATATAGGCTCCCAAGAAAGTACAGTGATCGGAAGTAGTAAGTGCGTATAATCGCAAGACAGGGTACACATTGAATTGTATAGGTTTGCAAGACATGGTACAGTGATTTCGTTTATCTACTGTGAGTAAACAGCGTTTCTAATCAGACCACTATCTAACATTTCCCCCCCAGGTTTGCTCTTTTATTCAATTCGATAATCTAATTATCAAGACCAGTTGTAAACGGCTGTAAGCGCGTTCTTGTGACAAACGCTTCCCTGTACTTTATTTCTGAATGTTCTTCACGTTTTTTTACCAAGACGTCGATGAGTGCATGGAACCAGATGCGTGCAATGGCCGCGGGTCGTGCTTCAACACCAACGGGAGTTTCACTTGCATATGCAGTCCGGAGTGGGAGGGAGACAGATGTGAACTAGGTAAATATGTATCCAAATTTTTTTGCTTGTATGAAAACAAAATTGTTATCAAAGCTTAGTAGGGCAAGTTTTATGTCAATTTATTTTGCTTGTCAGGATGTTAACCATTTTTGTCCCGTCAATCCAAATGCTTGAAAATATCATCTGAGAAAAATGTTTGAATACCTTAATTAGGATAATTTAAAAAAAATGCTATAGGAGAAACTTTGGAGGGCTAAACCTTATGAGGTTGAAATAGTTAAAACATTTTTTGTCCGTAGATCCAAATGCTTGAAAGAACCAATCTTTGAAAATCAGTTTTTATATGAATACCTTATCAGATTCAAATTTGATACAACTGAGAAGGATAATGACGTAAAATGAATCATGCAATGCACAACATATATTTCAGTAACAGACATATCCTGAATGTTGCAGTTTAGATTTCGACAAATAAAAGTTGAGCATCCATCATACAACTATTTTATAAGCACAACCATATCAGGTACCTACTTGATGCATGGGCAAGTTCATATGGAAGATCCAGTCTCATGTATATTAACCAGAGATCGTTCTGAACAATGTTGGGTAAAACACTTATTAAACCTTCATAACTGAAAAAAAGCTAAACTCTTCTAACACCACACTTAGCCGATCTTTATAAACACCCAGAATTTGCATGCTCTGTATATATTTACATTTTACGAAGGCAACGTCTGTGAATGGTTGTTTTATAAAGGTGGGAGTAAGCATTAATAACATCATAGCCAACCCCTTTCAGAGCTTCCATATGAATTCGCCCTGTGTAATATATGATAGGTTTCTTGCTGTGCTAATGAAAATACAGAATATCACTTAAGTCAACACGCTTCCCTGTCTTACTCCAAACAGTGTAAGAACGCATACGTATATAATCGATACGATTTCTTTTTTCAAATTCGATCAGATTACAATGAATGCGGGGACAGTCCGTCTGTGTGCTTCAACGGCGGCACGTGCATCAACCAGTTTGGATCCTATACGTGCGAGTGTCCCACGGGCTGGTTAGAGCCCAACTGTCAAGAAGGTATAACTATATTTTATTAATAATCGATACTACTTAGTCAGATACACGTCAATCTTCTTCTTTTCACATGCTTTACACAACCTGTCAAATGACAACTGTGTGGTTTTTTTTTAAATAAACGTACGTTTTTGCTCTCCTTGAGTCGCAGACTGCCACACTGCAGGCCCAACCAGATGGAACCGAATGAAGAGTTTCTATGTATATATTTGTGCATCTATCCGAACGTAATTTAATGAAAATATATAATAATACTGTAGCTGTTATGTTACTTCTACAGTATCTTGACATTTTATAGTTAAATTATATGAAAACATTATTTATATATATATATTTATAAAACATAATGCAATTCTCTGTTTTACGTAGATAATGACGAGTGTCTTGCCACAACGTCCCCTTGCTTTAATGGCGGAACGTGTGAAAAACACACTAGGTGCATTCCAGTGTGACTGCCCATCTGGATGGATGGGACAGAATTGTGAAATAGGTACAACATTTTTGTGAAATAGCACAACACGTTTTTATCAGTGACATAGGCACAGCACTACATTATGTGTATGAAATATACAGTGGGAAATAGTCACGCTACTTCATTACGTATATGAAATATTAAATGCGAAATCTGTACAAAAATTAAATAAATAGTGCCAAATAAAATATAAGAAAGATATAGCAGTAAATACATATAATAATGCATAGACTATATGAAATATATCTTGTGAAATAGGCATATAACAATAATAGGAGCATGTAATTTCTTCTTTTCAAATTGTTATGATGAGAATCAAAAATGAACCAATAATGTAATTGTACATGTTTCATTTCCACAGACATCCGCTGTATAATACACCTATTTATATATACACGTATACATGTGTTTAAATCAAAGACAACAAAAGGGAATCAAAGGGACACGTTTAGATATTGTATTTCTTCCATATCTTGCTGCGTGTTTTATTCATGAAGCATACACATATTACCTATTTTTCTTTCTTTTTTTTTTTTTGCTATCTACAGTTTGAAATTAAGCATGTGTAACATGTATTGTATTGTAAATAAATTCCAATATAATAAAAATATTATATTCCAGATGTCAATGAATGCTTGTCATCACCCTGCGATAATGGCGGTGTCTGTAGGAACAATGTCGGCTCCTACTTATGTCTGTGTAAAGCCGGGTGGACGGGGAAGACTTGTGAAACAGGTTTGTCAGTGTTTTAATTTTCTAACTTCTGCCGCCATACTTGAAACAAGTGTTCTTAAGACACCTTTAATATGATTAAAGAATAAATTAAAAATACACGTTTTTCGCTAGGATCTTTTTTATTCTAAATATATTTTTTCAGTAAATATGTCAATTGATTCTATCACATAAAAACATAATATTTAGAATAAAGCAAGCACTAAAACGACGGCAGGCATAGTCTATGTTTTCATAATTGCTTCCGACACATCACTACTTCTTCCCTTATTGTTTATAATTCGATTGAAATGGACGTATAGGTTTAACGAAGAGTTACACCAATAACACTGTTGATGTGCTCCGTTTACAAGGCCACAACGGTACTCAGGGTAGAAATGTCAATTTTTGTCAGACTATTGTCCAATCTCCACGCATCTCCCCTTCATTCTACGGCATAGATCTCTGCCACCACGAGTGGCATTTATCAGGATTTCTGATATATAATTTTTTTTTGTTAAAAAACTATTTCTATGTATCAGCTTAGTTTTCTCCCATTCATATATGATGAAATAAATAAAAATGGTGACAAATAAAACTTTTTTTTTTAATTATGAAAATAACCGTTATGTTTTTTTTTATTATTTCAAATTATTTTTATTTATAAGCGAGTGGCATTTTCCTAAGTATGTTTTCTTAAATAAACATCAATTATCGCCTTTTAGTAAAAAATAATCTGTTCAGAAAATAGTTTTTTCTGTGCATGGGGATCTATAAATAATAAATCTTCGCCATTTTGTAAGCCTACCATCATCATATGACATTTGTGACAGCAGTGATTCTTTTTGCTAAGTGAGCGTGCAAGGGAGATCACTGTGTGGTTTGACTATTGTCAGAATATTGTGTCTAAGCGTGGAACGGTTCGAAAACGCAATGAGACAACGTTATTGATGTCTTTAGTTCGAATTTCGAACTAAATCATATTTTAGAAATACAGACTAATAGCAATTAACGAAATTATTAAAAATGAAATCATACATTAATGCAGTACATTGACGATTGTCTGATCAAGGTCCGTTCTATTAGCTAATGCGTCAAAAATGAGTCTGGCTAAACTATTCAGTGTATTTTACTTTTTAAGTAGTATACTATGACAACACAAAACAATGCTACAACAGGGAAGTGCAAAAGTTATGGTTTTTATTTGAATACTTATTTAAGGACTTTAAGTCGTAATGTGTCTCTGTGTTTCCTATTTTAAGATCACATTGGTTTAAAATGAAATGTGACAGTCTCACCTTAATTGGTTGATTTTTCGTATTTTATAAGCCAATGTATATTTTTTCATAATTTGTAATTACATTTAATATTTAAAAATGATAGTAATTTGACATAGCGCTCAATTACTTTAATTCCCTTGATATAATAATTTGTTACAGCATATAATGAAATAAGTAAATGTGTAATAAAAATGTTTTTTCGCACAATTAAAACATATCCTAAAACCTGCATCATCAACGTTCCGCATGACTTTAAGGCAAATCAGATTTTATGTTTTGTTAATGTTACATTTATAAATCATATACATGTATATATTTTGTTTGATAAGATACTTACAGTGATATGCAGGGTGTCTCATATTACCTTTTATCAGTACGTATGGTATACCTCCTCCCGGGTCTGGGCACAAAGCAGGTTTTCTGAGCGGGCGGACCCTATTTAAACCCGATATATCATCATCGATATTTCTAATTCGGTGTAAATAACAT
>CM037779.1:18482396-18528190 GCA_021229015.1 Solen grandis
CGTCACTTTTTGAAATTGACTACAAAAGTTTGTACACGGTCCAGAGCCATTATTAATGGGCCGATTTTCATCAAATTTTCACAGAATGTGTATATTACGTTCTTATTGTGTATACCGGTGTCCGTTTTTCAAAATTCGAAAAGTCCAAGCATATATGGCGGATCCAAGATTCGAACCAATGACGTCAATATTTAAATGCTTATAAAAACTGTCCTATTTGAGATAGAAAGTTGAAATTTTGTCAGTTAGTAGGTCTCTGGATGTCTTAACAATTATGTGAAAATAAACGTCATATGACGTCACGTGACGTCATTTGTTTATTATTATTATTCTTTTCTTCTTCCTAACTAAACGCTTATTTTAATATGTTGCAATAGTCCTAGGACGATGAAATTTTTATGGGTTATTAGGCACGTGAGGAAATTTTGATTTCACCCCTACTGCATATATGTAGCCATATCTCAATAAATATCGATTTTTGTTAATATATATATGAATAAGAATTATAGCTGAATAATTGAGTTTCCAAAGATATTTAGTTTATTAAAATTTTTAACAAAGTTATAAGCAAAAAAACTAAATGAAATTAAGCTAATTTTGCTGATAATATGCTGTTTTCTTGAGGTTTAACAGTCAATATCTCAGAAACGACTGAAGATAAGTTTATACATTATGCGTATAAAATGTAGCATGTTTTAAGAGCTTTCTAACGGTACCAAGTTTATTGAAATTGGACTTCATATAAGAAAGTTACATGGAAAATAAGATATTTCATAATCATGCATCATAAAAATATGGAAAAGGTCACGCGCAGGGGTCACCAAGCTTAAATACTTGCGCAACGACTTAAAAAAAAAATTGATGGGCTATATCTTGATTTTGTTTTTGTTTTTTTGTCGAATGTTGACTGTTTCCAAAATAAGCATTGAAGTTAATACATGTACAACGGCACAAGACAAAAATCCGTATTTGCAACACTATGTAGCTAGCGAGCAGATTGCAAGCCTTGAAAAATTCACACGCAGCCCCACATTTTAGACCATCTAAAAACTGCATTGTTATGCTAACGATATCATATTGCATCAGTTTGTAGGCTGGGATGTTACCTTTCAAAATATCACCATAGTTCGAAATTCCAGGAATTTATGGCAAAACTACGGAAGCCCAAACACGCCAAAATCGCTAAATACGTTTAACTACGTTACAGGTGTCGAAAGGATATAGCACTATACAAATATTCAATACTTCTTCCTACTGAGGCTAAATTAAACAAGGTTACAACTGAGCTGGAGTGATGAAATTCTATGTGTGATGAAAGTTAGAAACTTACATTTGAACACTGTTTCATTTTTCTTTCATGTCATATGACATAGTATAAATTTTGTATGTAAACTACATGTGCAAGATATGGGCGGACTTTTATTAAAATTCACAGAATGTGTTCTATTTGTGCTATTTTATATAGAAATAGAGGAGATAGAAAGTTGCAATTTGGACAGATTATCTATTATGTCATCTTCTATATATACTATATAAAGCAGATGTTGCAGAAAGTCCTATCATTCGTTTAAACGAATGACATCTAGTTATTATTATTATTATTATTATTTTTTTTTTTCCCGGAAAAATTTTGGATTATTCATATGCGTAATTAAAAAATTATATAATTTTCATATCCGTCATATGACGTCACACTTGGCAATTGCTATAAAAGTTTGTACGCGGTGTACAGCCATAATTAATGAACCGATTTTTATCAAATTTTCACAGAATGTGTATATTAACTTTAAATTGTGCAACCCGTTGTCCGTCTTTTAAAATTCGAAAAGCCCAAGGTTCTGTGGCAAATGCAAGATTCAAACCAAGGACGTCAAATTGATTAATGCTCATAAAATCGTCCCTAAATGAGACAGAAGGTTGATATTTTGTCAGTATATAGATCTGTGATATATTTAAATATTTTGTGAAAATGGACGTCTTGTGACGTCAAATGACGTCATCAAATTTCTAATTTTTAAACACATAATTATATATGTTAATATGGTCCAAGGACAATGAAATTTTGATGTAATATTCTCCAAGAGATGTTATTTTGATTTCTATGATTTTCATATCTCTATGACGTCATATAACGTCACAAGTGAAATAAGCTACAAAAGTTTGTACGCGGGCTAGAGCCATTATTAATGAACCGATTTTCATCAAATTTTCACAGAATGTGTATATTAAGTTCTAGTTGTGCATCCCGGTGTCCGATTTTTAAAATTCGAAAAGTCCAAGGTTCTATAGCGAATTCAAGATTCGAATCAAGGTCGTAAATTTTCAAATTCTTATAAAATCGGTCCTATTTAAGATAGAAAAGTGATATTTGGTCAGTATATAGGTCTCTAAGAGTCTTAAACATTTTGTGAAAATAAATGTCATATCACGTGACGTCATTATATGATGGGAAATAAATATTCATAAATTTCGATTTCAATGATATTCAGAAGCTTATGACGTCATATGACGTCACATTTGAAATTGACTACGAAAGTTTGTACACGGTCCAGAGCCATTATTAATGGGCCGATTTTCATCAAATTTTCACAGAATGTGTATATTGCGTTCTTATTGTGTATACCGGTGTCTGTTTCTTAAAATTCGAAAAGTCCAAGCATCTATGGCGGATCCAAGATTCGAACCAAGGACTTCAATTTTTAAATGCTTATATAAACTGTCCTATTTGAGATAGAAAGTTGAAATTTTGTCAGTTAGTAGGTCTCTGGGTGTCTTAACAATTATGTGAAAATAAACGTCATATGACGTCACGTGACGTCATTTTTATTATTATTATTCTTTTCTTCTTCCTAACTAAACGCTTATTTTAATATGTTGCAATAGTCCTAGGACGATGAAATTTTAAGGGGTTATAAGTCAGGTAAGGAAATTTTGATTTCATTGATTGTCAGCACCCTTTGACGTCACATGACGTCACAGCTAAAAATAGTGAAAAATGGTGTTCGCGCTATAAAACCGTTATTTATGGTCGGATTTTCTTCATATTTTCACAGATGGTACATCTTGAAACTAAGGTGTGCATATCCTGTCAGCTAACCGAAATTCCGAAAGACCGAAGTTCTGTGGCTGAAATAAGATTCGAAGATAGGACCGAACATTTCATTTTAGGATTAAAGAGCTTCAGGATGAGATAGAAAGTTGAAACTTACACAGTTTGCACTTCTGCATAATTTCTTAATATATTTTGAGTCGTGACGGCATATGACGTCATAAGCATACTACTACTACTGCTACTTATTATTTTTTTTCTTCGTAACTAAACGCTTATTTTTCGCGGAATATAATGTCAATTGTTCAGCATGAACATGAAATACTACCAGAGGTGAGTCATTACATGAAACTTCTATCTCCTGCTTTTTGCATTAACACAGGTTGCAGAAAGTCCTATCATTCGTTTAGACGAATGACATCTAGTTATTCTTCTTCTTCTTCTTCTTCTTCTTATTAGGACTTTTTGCCTAAAGCAGAAAGTCCTATTGGGTTTGTACTGTTTATTAGGACTTTCTGCCTAAAGCAGAAAGTCCTATTGGGTTTGTTATGTTTATTATTATTATTATTCTTTTCTTCTTCCTAACTAAACGCTTATTTTTATATGTTGCAATAGTCCTAGGACGATGAAATTTTTATGGCTTATTAGTCACGTGAGGAAATTTTGATTTCAATGATTTTCAGCACCCTATGACGTCACATGACGTCACAGCTAAAAATAGTGAAAAATGGTGTTCGAGCTCTACAGCCGTCATTTATAGTCGGATTTTCTTCAAATTTTTACAGATGGTACATCTTGAATCAAAGGTGTGCATATCCTGTCAGCTAACCGAAATTCCGAAAGACCGAAGTTCTGTGGCTGAAATAAGATTCGAACATAGGACCGAAAATTTCATTTTAGGATAAAAGAGCTTCAGGATGAGATAGAAAGTTGAAAACTTACACAGTTTGCAGTTCTGCAGAATTTCTACAAATATTTTGAGGCGTGACGTCATATGACGTCATGTGACGTCATAAGCATACTTCTTAATTTTCATTTTAGGGCAATGATTTCGACATGATGCCAGTTGTTCAGAATAATGAAAATTTCAGAGTTATGAAAGCAAAGTATGCGCTTTTGAACAAAAGCATCTTCAGCACCCTATGACGTCATGTGACGTCACAGCTAAAAATAGTGAAAAAAGGTGTTCGCGCTCTACAGCCGTCATTTATGGTCGGATTTTCTTCAAATTATCACAGATGGTACATCTTGAATCAAAGGTGTGCATATCTTGTCAGCTAACCGAAATTCCGAAAGACCGAAGTTCTGTGGCTGAAATAAGATTCGAACATAGGACCGAAAATTTCATTTTAGGATAAAAGAGCTTCAGGATGAGATGGAAAGTTGAAACTTACACAGTTTGCAGTTCTGCAGAATTTCTACAAAAATTTTGAGTCGTGACGTCATATGAAGTCATGTGACGTCATAAGCATACTTCTTAATTTTCATATTTGGACAATGATTTCGACATGATGCCAGTTGTTCAGAATAATGAAAATTTCAGAGTTATGAAAGCAAAGTATGCGCTTTTGAACAAAAGCATCTTCAGCACCCTATGACGTCACATGACGTCACAGCAAAAAATAGTGAAAAATGGTGTTTACGCTCTACAGCCGTCATTTATGGTCGGATTTTCTTCAAATTTTCACAGATGGTACATTTTGAAACTCAGGTGTGCATATCCTGTCAACTAACCGAAATTCCCAAAGACCGAAGTTCTGTGGCTGAAATAAGATTCGAACAAAGGACCGATAATTTCATTTTAGGATTAAAGAGCTTCAGGATGAGATAGAAAGTTGAAACTTACACAGTTTACAGTTCTGCAGAATTTCTACATATATCTTGAGTCTTGACGTCATATGACGTCTTGTGACGTCATAAGCATACTTCTTAATTTTCATTTTTGGGCAATGATTATGACATGATGCCAGTTGTTCAGAATACGTAAAATATGCCCTTTTGAACAAAAGCATCTTTAGCACACTATGACGTCATGTGACGTCAGAGCTAAATATAGTGAAAAATTGTGTTCACGCTCTACAGCCGCTATTTATGGTCGGATTTTCTTCAAATTTTCACAGATGGTACATCTTGAAAGTTAGGTGTGCATATCCTGTCAGCTAATCGAAATTCCGAAAGACCGAAGTTCTGTGGCTGAAAAAAGATTCGAACATAGGACCGAAAATTTCATTTTAGGATTAGAGAGCTTCAGGATGAGATAGAAAGTTGAAACTTAAACAGTTTGCAGTTCTGCAGAATTTCTACATATGTTTAGAGTTATGATATCATATGACGTCATGTGACGTCACAGACTAATACTTAGTTCTTATCATTTGCACTAATTTCGGAATATAATGTCAATTGTTCAGCATGAACATGAAATACTACCAGAGGTGAGTCATTACATGAAACTTCTATCTCCTGCTTTTTGCATTAACACAGCTTGCAGAAAGTCCTATCATTCGTTTTCACGAATGACATCTAGTTCTTCTTCTTCTTATTATTATTAGGACTTTCTGCCTAAAGCAGAAAGTCCTATTGGGTTTGTACTGTTTATTATTGGGACTTTCTGCCTAAAGCAGAAAGTCCTATTGGGTTTGTACTGTTTATTCTTCTTCTTCTTCTTCTTCTTATTATTAGGACTTTCTGCCTAAAGCAGAAAGTCCTATTGGGTTTGTTATGTTTATTATTATTATTCTTTTCTTCTTCCTAACTAAACGCTTATTTTTATATGTTGCAATAGTCCTAGGACGATAATATTTTTATGGCATATTAGTCACGTGAGGAAATTTTGATTTCAATGATTTTCAGCACCCTATGACGTCACATGACGTCACAGCTAAAAATAGTGAAAAAAAGTCCTATTGGGTTTGTTATGTTTATTATTCGCGCTCTACAGCCGTCATTTACGGTCGGATTTTCTTCAATTTTCACAGATGGTACATCTTGAATCAAAGGTGTGCATATACTGTCAGCTAACCGAAATTCCGAAAGACCGAAGTTCTGTGGCTGAAATAAGATTCGAACATAGGACCGAAAATTTCATTTTAGGATTAAAGAGCTTCAGGATGAGATAGATAGTTGAGACTTGCACAGTTTGCAGTTCTGCAAAATTTCTACATATATTTTGAGTCGTGACGTCATATGACGTCATGTGACGTCAAAGGCATACTTCTTACTTTTCATTTTAGGGCAATGATTTCGACATGATGCCAGTTGTTCAGAATAATGTAAATTTCAGAGTTATGACAGGAATGTATGCGCTTTTGAACAAAAACATCTTCAGCACCTTTTGACGTCTCATGACGTCACAGCTAAAAATAGTGAAAAATGGTGTTCGCGCTCTACAGCCGTCATTTATGGTCGGATTTACTTTAAATTTTCACAGATGGTACATCTTGAAACTAGGTGTGCATATCCTGTCAGCTAACCGAAATTCCGAAAGACCGACGTTCTGTGGCTGAAATAAGATTCGACATAGGACCGAAAATTTCATTTTAGGATTAAAGAGCTTCAGGATGAGATAGAAAGTTGAAACTTACACAGTTTGCAGTTCTGCAGAATTTCTACAAATATTTTGAGTCGTGACGTCATATGACGTCATGTGACGTCATAGGCATACTTCTTAATTTTCATTTTAGGGTAATGATTTCGACATGATGCCTGTTGTTCAGAATAATGAAAATTTCAGAGTTATGACAGTTAAGTATGCGCTTTTGAATAAAAGCATCTTCAGCACCCAATGACGTTATGTGACGTCACAGTTTAAAATAGTGAAAATGGTGTTCACGCTCTACAGCTGCCATTTATGGCCGGATTTTATTCAAATTTTCACAGATGGTATATCTTGAAACTAAGGTGTGCATACCCTGTCAGTTAACAGAAATTTCGAAAGACCGAAGTTCTATGGCTGAAATAAGATTCGAACATAGGACCGAAAATTTCATGTTAGGATTAAGAGCTTCGGGATGAGATAGAAAGTTTAAACTTAAACAGTTTGCAGTTCTGCAGAATTTCTACATTATTTTGAGTCGTGACGTCATATGACGTCATGTGACGTCATATGCATACTTCTTAATTTTCATTTTAGGGCAATGATTTCGACATGATGCCAGTTGTTCAGAATAATGAAAATTTCAGAGTTACGACAGTAAAGTATGCACTTTTGAACAAAAGAATTTTCACCATCCTATGACGTCATGTGACGTCAGAGCTAAAAGAAGTCCATACGAAAAAGAAAAATAAGTAAAAGGTAGAGAATTTAATATACAGTCTTTCTAACGGAATTAATCTTAATATTTTTCAATTTTAGCAGAAAGTCCTATCATTCGTATCAACGAATGAAATCTAGTTATTATTCTTTTTTTCCAACCTTTTCATGTTGTTATTTCATTAAGTTGCTGAAGGTCTAGGACAAAGAAATTCTATCAACAGACACCTGAAGCAATGGCATTTTGGAATATGTTATTTTTATCTTCACATGACGTCACATGACGTAAGAATAAAAAATTTCTACCAAAGTTTGTACGCACTGTACAGCCGTTATTTAGGGACGGATTGTCATGGAATTTTCACAGAAGTTATATATAAGACCTCATTGTGCAGGATTATATAGGTTTGCCAAGATTCGAAAGAACTAAGGTTCTATGGCGAATCCAAGATTTGAACCAAGGACGTCAAATTTCAAATCCATATAAAATCGATTCTAGATGAGATAGAAAGTTGATATTTGACGAGATTATTTCTCTCTGTGTTTCCTTTGCATTTTGTAAAGATAAACGTCATATGACGTCATATGACGTCATCAAGTTGTATAGAATTTCCGTTCTTGATGTCAATTTACTCATGTTGCAAAGCTTCATAGACAATGAAAATTAAATGTCCTATGTAGGTAATCATGAACATTTAGATTCAATGTTTAAAAATTTCAGATGACGTCACATGACGTCAGAACTAAAAATAGCAACCAAAGTTTGTACGCGCTGTACAGCCGTCATTTATGGACAGATTGGCATGGAATTTTCACAGAAGTTATATATTACGATCTCATTGTGCAGGATTATATAGGTTTGCCAATTCGAAAGAACAAAGGTTCTATGGCGAATCCAAATTCGAACCAAGGACGTCAAATTCAAATACGTATAAAACCGTTTCTAGATGAGATAGAAAGTTGATATTCGGCGAGCTTATACGTCTCTGTGTTTCCTTTGCATTTTGTAAAGACGAACGTCATATGACGTCATCAAGTTGTAAAGAATTTCCGATTTCTTGATGTCAATTTTACTCATGTTGCAAAGCTTCAGAGATAATGAAAATTAAATGTCCTTTGTACTTAATCAGGAACATTTAGATTCAATGTTTAAAATTTTCATATGACGTCACATGACGTCAGAACTATAAATAACTACTAAAGTTTGTCCGCTCTGTACAGCCGTCATTTATTGATAGATTTGGCATGGAATCTTCACAGAAGTTATATATTATGACCTCATTGTGCAGGATTCTATAGGTTTGCCAAGATTCGAAAGAACTAAGTTTCTTTGGCGTAACCAAGATTCGAACCAAGGACGTCAAATTTTAAATACGTATAAAATCGTTTCTAGATGAGATAGAAATTTGATATTTGGCGAGCTTATACGTCTCTGTGTTTCCTTTGCATTTTGTAAAGATGAACTTCATATGACGTCATATGACGTCATCAAATTGTAGATAATTTCCGATTCCTGAATGTCAATTTACTCATGTTGCAAAGGTTCATAGACAATGAAAATTTAATGTCCTATGTAGGTAATCATGAACATTAAGATTTAATGATTAAAATTTTCATATGACGTCACATGACATCAAAACTTAAAAAAGCTACCAAAGTTCATCCGCGCTGTACAGTCGTCATTTATGGACGGATTGGCATGGAATTTTCACAGAAGTTATATATTACGACTTCATTGTGCAGGAATATATAGGTTTGCCAAAATTCGAAAAACACCAGGTTTGTCATGGTTTGCAGAGCAGAAAGCCCTATCTTTTGTTCAAAACAAAAGAAGTCTAGTTAGGACTTTCTGCCCTTTCGGCAGAAAGTCCTATTGGGTTTGTACTGTTTATTCTTCTTCTTCTTCTGCTTCTTCTTATTATTCTTTTTTTCTTCCTAACTAAACGCTTATTTTTCTTTTGTTGCAATACTCCTAGGACGATGACATTTTCATGACTTTTTAGTCCGTGAGGAAATTTTGATTTCTATGATTTTCATATGCCTATGACGTCATATGACGTCACATTTGAAATATGCTACAAAAGTTTGTACGCGGTCTACAGTCATTGTTTGTGAACCGATTTTCATCAAAATTTCACAGAATGTGTATGTTATGCTCTAGTTGTGCATCCCGGTGTCCGTTTTTCCAAATTCGAAAAGGCAAAAGTTTCATGGCGAATCCAAGATTCGAACTAATGACGTCAAATTTCAAATGCGTATAAAATCGCTTCCAGAAGAGCTAGAAAGCTGATATTTGGACTGAATATTAATCTCTATGTCTTCTTTATATTCTGAGAAGATGAACACAAATGACGTCACATGACGTCATAATGCTATTAAAACTTTCGTATTAAAACTTAACGGTTTTTAAGCCCTGTAGGCTTCATTTTTTTTATGATTTGCTTGAAATTTTGTCTGAAGATGCAGTATTAGATGCTATGGAGCCATGTCACTTTTGTTTCCGACAAATCCCAAAGGTCAAGGTCATATATCAATTATCGGCTTTTTCTTCGGCCTTAAATATCTCAAAAAACGGTAAATATTCTATCGAGACACTATGCGTATAATTTGTAGTGCTTAGAAAGACCTTTCAGATGATATTTAGTTTTTGATGATCGGGGTTGAATTGGTTGAGTTATTGGCGGGAAAAATGAAAATTTGGTAACCCCCAGTGTGTTTAACAGTTTATACCTCGAAAACCTTTGATTTTGAAAATATGATGATGAATATTATTTGTGAGCAATGTTTGGCCGTTCTTTTGATGCCTAAACTTTAATGATTGGCCAAAGATTGATGGAGGAATGGGGAAAAAAACGAAATTCGTGTATGTAGCTTTGGTGAATTTTTCATTTTTCAGGTGGTTTAAGAGCTTGTATCTCAAAAAGTATTAGTAATATTCCTAAACATAAGCATGTGAAATTGTAGAGAATTTTCAGACGATTATTTTGGTACCTTAAGTTTTGAAATTGAACAAAGAATAAGGAAGTTACATCAAAAATAAGAATTTAAACATGTAGAATTTCAGCGATTCTGCCGTGTTGTCAAAGTTCTACGGCTAATATCTCAAGCTATTAGAAATAAGTCCACACCTTAAGCAAGTGAGATGTAGAGAATTTTAAGACGATTATTTTGGTACCTAGAGTTTTAAAATTGATTAAAGTATAAGGAAGTTACATAAAAAATACGAATTTAAACCAAGTGTAAGAATTTTCGAGAAATATCCTACTTTCGCTTTCACGTTAATTGAAGCATTTTCGGAAAATATGTAAGTTTACAGCTATGTATTAGTCATATAAATTGCAAAAAAGTTTTTACTTATATCATATTGATATTACTAGCTAAACAAACGTACCCTTTCCGGTGGCCGAGTGGTTAGAGCGTCCGCCTCGGGGAGCGGAAGGTCGTGGATTCGATCCCCGACCCGACATACCAAGTCGTAAAAAATGGTACTGTTATAGCTCCCTTGCTTGGCGCTCAGCATATAAGGGTATTTGCAGGACTGGTTAGCGCGGTATCAGGATGATGTGACTGGGTGTGGTATCATGCACACATGTCTACGGCGTGATACTGCAGTGTGGTAGTCCTATACCCGCATGAAGTAGACATCGTGACTGGCTGAATTTACTGTTGGTGGGACGTTAAACCCATCAAACAAACTGATATCATATATAGCAGTGTTTACTACACCGATCCCTACACACGAGGTGTGCACACAGGCGCATGTTGACGTCTTTTGTAAACATTTATTAAAGTTGCTTAAATAATCATGTTTATAGATAAAAATTTACATAAGAATGAGGAGTTTCGGAAATATTTTTTGCAAAGGGACTCCTAAGGAAAGAAAAAGATGCTAAATTAAATACTAAAATACAAGTATTAGTTTCTTAGGTTTAACGTCCCACGACAGTATTTAAGTCTTTTGGAGACAATGTCTACTTGAGACAAATGTAGTGTTGTCACACTGCACAGTATCACGTCGTAGACAGTTGGCATGATACCACACCCAGTCACATTATCCGGACACCGGGCCATCAGTCCTAGAACTACCCTTATTAAGCTGAGCGCCAACCAAGGGAGCTATACCAGGACCTATGTTTACGAATTTGGTAAATACAAGAATTGAATAATTGATATAACGTTTTTAAACAACTTACAGATCATGTGTTATCTCGTTTGATTTGGTATTTCCGGGTATTTCCTAGCCTTGATATCTTCCGCTGACACCGACTTTTTTAAACGATTATTTTTTTTACATATTTCGTTCTTTCCTTAATGTCAATCAGTTGATATTTTCTGATTTCTCAACTAATTCAAACAAGATAAATAAAAAAACAGCCATCACATAAATTGATTGAAATCTGAAAAAGAAATGAGCCGGCGGTCAAAAAATGCGCGAAATTTATGTGTTACATCCATATTTGGAAAGCACGTGCACGTGTGTGAATACTTTAACAACACGCTGACGTAGCACTTATATGGCGCCATCTTCTAATATAGCAGCATAACGTAGTAATAGGGCGGGGCAAACTCTAAGTTAGTCAGTGTTAATTAAGTATAGGTTAGTGTTTTTTTAGTAAGCATTAAGTCCATTAAATCGGTTGTGGCGCGGCAAAGCAGCGCGACCGATTTAATGGACTTAATGCTTACTAAATAACACTAACCTACTTAGTGTTTGAAATTATGTTTTGAAATTTAACGCAGTCGCACATTCCAAATATAGTTTTGATTTTTTAGACTCCGCCCTATCAACCTGTTCCCGCGCGTGATTTACATCACGTGATATGTAACATGTTATGTCAAAGGTCAATGCGTCGCTCTAGCTGTGTATATCTGTGTAGATCTACGCTCCAAATGAGCATTGAACCGGAAGCCGACTTTGATCTCTTCGGCAAAAAAGTGGTGATTGAAATTTGAATAAAAGATACTGTTTAGAGAGGTTCATATATCTGCACCTATATATGTTGTGTTTTGGACATTATTTTTTTTTTATTTAATTAACCCTTGTTTGTAAGTTGTTTTTTTTTCTTCTCTTCTCATTATTTATATACATTTTTCAATTTGAATTTATTTAATCGGATATTTACTTAAACGCTTTGTTTAGTAATTAGTTATATATTGCCCATTCTGCGTTAACATGTGTAGACATTGAAATTACACAAGGGTCTTTAAAGCGATGACCGATACTAATGTTGTTAGAACTTGGAAACCCTTTTATATTTTTATTTTTCTTTTCAATGTTGTATCATCATTACTTAGGCAATAATACATGTTTAAACTAAACTAAGTGGAAGGGTAGAGTTCTTTTGTTATTTTAGATTAATCAGAATGCTGGGTGAGTAAATGTTTGTTCTTATGGTTGCTGTGTATTATTTTTTGTCGATGTTCATGCGTTCACATCAAAATCCCTGTAACATGTTACACATGCGTGGACTAAGACCACAATTTAAATTTACTATTGTACAAATGACAATTTCTGTAAGGGACATTGGCATCCAAACTTACCCTCATTAGATAGATCTATCAAGAGAAATAATTCTGTACATTTTAAACATGGAGTCACCCGACTACTTTTTGACCTATTTAAGGCCAAATAACATGCGTATGAATTTAGTGCACCGGTCGGCCATTTTCACGCCAATTTTCTCAAAAATTCCCCCTCAGTAATGCTAAACTTTTAAGATTGTTGTGCAATAAGGCCTCCAAATTGGGCATTTTTATGACTTTTTAACTGTTCTATAGAATTCAATCCTTTATTGCATGTCTTTCAGTCAAAATCTCACCTTAATTCAGCATTAATAGGGTCACTTTTTTTCTGTGTAGGCACATCCGGTAACCAAGGGCAGGTAATTGTGGTCTTAGTCTATTTTGGTGAACACATAAAGCTCCGCTTCTCGACACTTCTTGACGCACACGCGCGTGAAGGTGCTTGAAGCTGGTTTTAATTGATCAGTTGATTTAGCGGAATAGTGTTTATGACAAGTTGATGCCGATTAAATGATTAAATGGAGACAAATATTTTGAAAAAATGGAATGATTTCATTGGAACAAATTATAATTTCAAACACTAAGAGAGAATTTAACAGTTAAGAAGCGTCACTCGCTTCTTAACTGTTAAAATTCTCTCTTAATAAACACTAACTATACGAATACAGTCGTCTCCATCGTATGTACAAGCATTATTGAAATTTAACTCACGAGGCTACACGCGTCGACGATCTATTGCATGGTAGCATTTACGGTTTTATTCCCGCGACTGTACACGAAATTAAAAAAAATAATTTTGATATGCAGAATTAATGGTTTAAGTTTAATTGCTTATATTTTGAAAACCCTTTAAAAACTAGACCCAAATATGCTACAATTGAATTGTAGGGATTTTCAGGACATTTATTTTGGTACCTAGAATACTAAACTTGGAATCTCTCAGCCCCTAACCGCTGTGGGTTCGAATTCCGGTAGGGACTTCGGATTTTTCATGTGAGGAAGCCTTCCAGTGGCTTGCGGTAGGTCGGTGGTTATATCCGCGTATCTCTGTGTACTCGGGGTCTTCCTCCACCTGTAATTAGCTGGACGTCGCTATATGATTGAAATACTATCGCAGTGACGGTAAACCCCATTACAACAACAACAACAACAACAAACAACAACAACAACAACAATTAAAATTGGTCAAGTTATAAGAAAGCGATATCAAAATAAAGATTTATTTATTTTCGACATATGGCTTACTTCACAAAGTTCATGCATGAGAAGTCCATACGAAAAAAAAATAAAAGGTAGGAAATTATAATATATTCTTTCTAACGGTATTAATCTTTACATTCAAAATGTTGCAGAAAGTCCTATCATTCGTATCAACGAATGAAATCTAGTTAGGACTTTCTGCCCTTTTGGCAGAAAGTCCTATTGGGTTTGTACTGTTTTTTTATTAGGACTTTCTGCCCTTTCGGCAGAAAGTCCTCTTGGGTTTGTACTGTTTATTCTTCTTATTAGGACTTTCTGCCCTTTCGGCAGAAAGTCCTATTGGGTTTGTACTGTTTTTTATTATTCTTCTTCTTATTATTCTTTTTTTCTTCCTCTTATATTTGTGTTAATTTCGATATGTTGCCATTGACTCAGAACAATGAAAATTTTATGGCATATATTTCAAACCATGAGCTTCCGGATGCAATGAATATCATATTTATATGACGTCACATAACGTCAGATTTGACGTCAGGTGAAAAAGTTTGTACGCGGTCTAAAGCCATTATTTCTGGACCGATTTTCATCAATATTTCACAGAATGTGTATGTTAGGCTCTAGTTGTGCCTTCCGGTGTCCGTTTTTCAAAATTCGAAAAGGCAATGGTTCTATGGCGAATCCAAGATTCGAACCATTGACGTCAAATTTCAAATGCGTATAAAATCTCTTACAAATGAGCTAGAAAGATGATATTTGGACAGAATATAAGTCTCAAGGGTTACTTTACATTCTCTGAAGATGAACGTCATATGACGTCATGAGGTGAAAGGTAATTTCTAATATTTACGTGTTAATTTTTACATGTTGTACAAGTCCGAGCACCTTGAAAATTTAAATAGCATATGCTTCAGATTGAACTGTTTGCATTTCAATAATTTTCATTTGACTATGACGTGCTTTGACGTCAAACTTGACGTCGTCTAAAAATGTTTGTACGCGGTCTACAGCCATTATTTCTGGGCCGATTTTCATCAATATTTCACAGAATGCGTATGTTAAGCTCTAGTTGTGCCTTCCGGTGTCCGCTTTGAAAATTCGAAAATGCAATAGTTCTTTGGCGAATCCAAGATTCGAACCAATGACGTCAAATTTAAAATGCGTATTAAAATCGCTTACAAATGAGCTAGAAAGATGATATTTGGACAGAATATAAATCTCAAGGGTTACTTTACATTCTCTGAAGATAAACGTTATATGACGTCATATGACGTCATGAGGTGAAAGGTAATTTCTAATTTTTATGTGTTAATTTTTATATGTTGTTTACGTCCGAGCACCTTGAAAATTTTATAGCATATGCTTAAGATAGAAATTTTTCCATTTCAATATTTTTATTTGACTATGACGTGTTTTGACGTCAAACTTGACGTCGTCTAAAAATGCTTGTACGCGGTCTACAGCCATTATTTCTGGGCCGATTTTCATTAATATTTCACAGAATGTGTATGTTAAAGTCTAGTTGTACATTCCGGTGTCCGTTTTTCCAAATTCGAAAATGCAAAGGTTTTATGGCGGATCCAAAAATTCGAACCCATTGACGTCAAATTTCAAATGCGTATAAAATCGTTTCCAGATGAGTTAGAAATATAATATTTATATTTGGTATAGTATATAAGTCTCCAAGAGTGCTTTACATTTCATGAAGATGAACGTCACATGACGTCATATGACGTCATAAGGTCAAAAATAATTTCTGATATATACGCGTTAATTTAAATATGTTGTTTACTTCCCAGGACCATGGAAATCTAATGGTATGTACATCAATCCATGTGCTTTAGAAGCAATGTAATTCATATTAATGTGACGTTATATCACGTAAGATTTGACGTCAGGACAAAAAGGTTTTACGCGGTGTACAGCCATTATTTTTGGACCGATTTTCATCTAAAATTTCACAGAATGTATATGTAACGCTCTATATGTGTATCCGGGTCCCTTTTTACAAATTCGAAAAAGCAATGGTTCTATGGCGAATCCAAGTTTCGAACCATTGACGTCAAATTTCAAATACATATAAAATCGCTTCCAGATGATTTAGAAAGTTGATATTTGGACTGAATATTAGTCTTTGAGACTTATTCATATTCTGTAGGATTAATGTCATTTGACATCATAAGGTCAAAAAGAATGTTAATATATCTACGCGTTAATTTCTATATGTTGCAAAGTTGTAAGGAGCATGAAAAACATTACTTGATATATTCAAGATACTTAATATTTCATTTCATTGATTTTCTTATGCCTATGACGTCACATGACATCAAACTTGACGCTGTCTACACAAGCTTTTACGCGGTCTTCGGACAATTTATTACAGGATGAAATTCGAATTGTAAGCATTTTAAATAAATTTGATTTGTAACATAGATTATAAAAATAGTCCAAGTTAAATAAATCGATATAAAAAAAATGATTTTCAGTTACTTTTGCCATATCCTCCAAGTTAAACGGTTATTTTTTTCAAAGTTTATTTAAGTTATGGCCATACAAAAGCAAGTTAATGGTTGGAATTTCATATCCTTTTACTTTTTTGCTTTTAAGTGTTTAACAAATGTAGCAGAAAGTCCTATCATTCGTATCAACGAATGAAATTAGTTATTATTCTTTTTTTTTTCCTAACTAAACGCTTATTTTTCTATGTTGCAATACTCTAGGACGATGAAATTTTTATGACTTATTAGCCACGTCAGGAAATTTTGATTTCTATGATTTTCATATGCCTATGACGTCATATGACGTCACATTTGAAATATGCTACAAAGTTTGTACGCGGTCTACAGCCATTGTTTGTGAACCGATTTGCATCAAAGTTTTACAGATTGTGTATATTAAGTTCTAGTTGTGCATCCCGGTGTCCGTTTTTCAAAATCCGAAAATTCCATGGTTCTATAGCGAATCCAAGATTCGAACCAAGGTCGTAAATTTTTAAATGCTTATAAAATCTGTCCTATTTAAGATAGAAAGTTGATATTTAGTCAGTATATAGGTCTCTAGAAGTTTTAATCATTTTATCAAAATATATGTCATATGACGTCACGTGACGTCATTATATGATAATGTATTTCTAATATTAACAAGAATATTTCTATATGTTGAAATTGTCGAAAGGCAATGAAAATTTAAAGACACATGCTTCAAACGGCTGAAATTTTGATTTCCATGATATTCATATGCTATGACGTCATATGACGTCACACTGGAAATATGCAACAAAAGTTTTACGCTGTCTACAGCCACTGTTTATGAACCGATTTTCATCAAATTTTCACAGAATGTGTATATTAAGTTCTAGTTGTGCATCCCGGTGTCCGTTTTTCAAAATTCAAAAAGTTCAAGGTGCTATAGCGATTCCAAGATTCGAACCAAGGTCGTAAATTTTCAAATTCTTATAAAATCGGTCCTATTTGAGATAAAAAGATGATATTGGGTCAGTATATAGGTCTCTGGGAGTTTTAAATATTTTTGTGAAAATAAATGTCATATGACGTCACGTGACGTCATTATATGATAATGAATTTCTAATACTAACAAGATTATTTCTATATCTTGAAATTTTCGAAGGGCAATGAAAAATTATTGCCGCATGCTTCAGATGCTGAAATTTCGATTTCAATGATTTTCAGAAGCCTATGATGTCATATGACGTCACATTTGAAATTGACTACGAAAGTTTGTACACGATCCAGAGCCATTATTAATGGGCCGATTTTCATCAAATTTTCACAGAATTGTGTTATATTAAGTTCTTATTGCGTATACCGGTGTCCGGTTTTCAAAATTCGAAAAGGTCCAAGCATCTATGGCGGATCCAAGATTCGAACCAAGGACGTCAATTTTTAAATGCTTATAAAAACTGTCCTATTTGAGATAGAAAGTTGAAATTTTGTCTGCTAGTAGGCCTCTGGGTGTCTTAACAATTATGTGAAAAAAAATCATATGACGTCACGTGACGTCATTTTTTATTATTATTATTCTTTCCTTCTTCCTAACTAAACGCTTATCTTAATATGTTGCAATAGTCCTAGGACGATGAAATTTTTATGGGTTATTTAGTCACGTGAGAAAATTTTGATTTCAGTGATTGTCAGCACCCTATGACGTCACATGACGTCACAGCTAAAAATAGTGAAAAATGGTGTTAGCGCTCTACAGCCGTCATTTATGGTCGGATTTTCTTCAAATTTTCACAGATGGTACACCTTGAAAACTATGGTGTGCTTATCCTGTCAGCTAACCGAAATTCCGAAAGACCGAAGTTCTGTGGCTGAAATAAGATTCGAACATAGGACCGAAAATTTCATTTTAGGATTAAAGAACTTCAGGATGAGATAGAAAGTTGAACTTACACAGTTTGCAGTTCTGCAGAATTTCTCAATATATTTTGAGTCGTGACGTCAAATGTCGTCATGTGACGTCATAAGCATACTTCTTTATTTTCATTTTAGGGCAATGATTTCGACATGATGCCAGTTGTTCAGAATAATGAAAATTTTAGAGTTATGACAGTAAAGTATGCGCTTTTGAACAAAAGCATCTTCAGCACCCTATGAAGTCATGTGACGTCAGAGCTAAAAATATTGAAAAATGGTTTTCGCGCTCTACAGCGGCCATTTATGGTCGGATTCTCTTCTTATTTTCACAGATGGTACACCTTGAAACTAAGGTGTACATATCCTGCCAGCTTACCGAAATTCCGAAAAACCGAAGTTCTGTGGCTTAAGTAATATTCGAACATAGGACCAAAAATTTAATTTTAGGATTGAAGAGCTTCAGGATGAGATAGAAAGTTGAAACTTACACAGTTTGCAGTTCTGCAGAATTTCTCAATATATTTTGGTCGTGACGTCAAATGTCGTCATGTGACGTCATAAGCATACCACTTATTTTTAATTTGAGGCAATGATTTTGACTGATGCCAGTTGTTCAGAATTATGAAAATTTCAGAGTTATTGCAGTAAAGTATACGCTTTTGAGCAACAGCATTTTCAGCACCCTATGACGTCACGTGACGTCAGAGCTAAAAATAGTGAAAAATGGTTGTTCGCGCTCTACAGCCGCCATTTATGATCAGATTTTCTTCAAATTTTTACAGATGGTACATCTTGAAACTAAGGTGTGAATATTTTGTCAGCTAACCTTAATTCCGAAAAACCGAAGTATTGGTGGCTGAAGTAAGAATCGAACATAGGACCAAAAATTTCATTTTAGTGTTTAAAGAAGTTCGGGATGAGATAGAAAGTTGAAACTTACACAGTTTGCAGTTCTGCATAATTTCTACATATATTTTGAGTCGTGACGTCATATGACGTCATAAGCATACTACTACTACTGCTACTTATTTTTTTTCTTCGTAACAAAACGCTTATTTTTCGCGGAATACAATGTCAATTGTTCAGCATGACATGAAATACTACCAGAGGTGAGTCATTACATGAAACTTCTATCTCTGCTTTTTGCATTAACACAGGTTGCAGAAAGTCCTATCATTCGTTTAGACGAATGACATCTAGTTATTATTCTTTTTTTCTTCCTCTTATATTTGTGTTAATTTCGAGGTGTTGCCATTGACTCAGAACAATGAAAATTTTATGACCTATATTTCAAACCATGAGCTTTCGGATGCAATGAATTTCATATTCATATGACGTCATATGACGTCAGATTTGACGTTGGGTGAAAAAGTTTGTACGCGGTCTACAGCCATTATTTCTGGACCGATTTTCATCAAAATTGCACAGAATGTGTATGTTAGGCTCTATTTGTGTATCCCGGTGTCCGTTTTTCCAAATTCGAAAAGGCAAATGTTTTATGGCGAATTCAAGATTCGAACTAATGACGTCAAATTTCAAATGCGTATAAAATCGCTTCCAGAAGAGCTAGAAAGCTGATATTTAGACTGAATATTAGTCTCTAGGTCTTCTTTATATTCTAAAAAGATGAACGCCATTTGACGTCACATGACGTCATAATGCTAATAAAACTTTCGTATAAAAACTTAACGGTTTTTTAAGCCTGTAGGCTTTATTTTTTGTATGATTTGCTTGAAATTTTGTCTGAAGATGCAGTATTAGATTCTATGGAGCCATGTCACTTCCGTTTCGGAAAATCCCAAAGGTCAAGGTCATATATCAATTATCGGCTTTTTCTTTGGTCTTAAATATCTCAAAAACGGTAAATATTCTATCGAGACACTATGCATATAATTTGTAGTGCTTGGAAATACCTTTCAGAAGATATTTAGTTTTTGATGATCGGGGTTGAATCGGTTGAGTTATGGCGGAAAAAATGAAAATTTGGTAACCCACAGTGTGTTTTAACAGTTTATATCTCGAAAACCTTTGATTTTTGAAAATATGGATGATGAATATCATTTGTAGAGCAATGTTTGACCGTTCTTTTGATGCTAAAAGTTTAATGATTGGCCAAAGATTTATGGAGTTATGGGAAAAAACGAAATTCGTGCATATAGCTTTGGTGATTTTTTCATTCTTCAGGAGGTTTAAGAGCTTGTATCTCAAAAGTATTAAAAATATTCCTAAACATAAAAGCGTGTGAAAGTAGAGAATTTTCAGACGATTATTTTGGTACCTTAAGTTTTGAAATTGATCAAAGTATAGGAAGTTACATCCAAAATAAGAATTTAAACATGTAGAATTTCAGCGATTCTGCCGTGTTGTCAAAGTTGTACGGCTAATATCTTAAAAACTCTTCGAAATAAGGGCTCAACATTAAGCGAGTGAGATGTAGAAAATTTTAAGACGATTACTTTGGTACTTAGAGTTTTAAAATTGATTTAAGTATAAGGAAAGTAACATCAAAAATAGGAATTTAAACCCTATTGTAGAATATTCGAAAAATATCTACTTTCGCTTTCAACCTTAATTGAAGCATTTTCGGAAATATATAAGTTCACAGATATGTATTAGTCATATATAAATTGCAAAATAAACTTTTTACTAATATCATATTGATATTACTAGTAAACAAGTGTGACAATAATTTAATGGTGTTTCAATTCTATTCTTTATCAATATCTAGTATACCCTAGTACTTTTCAGTACAGTACACAGAGCTACCCAAGATGTAAACAAAATGGTCGCCCTCGTTGTTAAAAGGGGGTTTGCAGATTAAAACTTTTAAAAATACAATGTTCTACCAATAATTAAACGGATTTACTTGGCATAAAACTTAATTATAACTTGTAAAAGTGAATCAAGCTGGAAATGACATCTAAATCACACTGAAAATCTAATTACAGACATTACAGAAATGGATTACTGTAGCCTACATCAGTACTTGGCATGTTTACATCGAGACAGATTGCAAATGTGACACGGAGGTGAAGAGAATATTCTGGGCGTAATGCATTAATTTGGCTAGTTTGCTGGCAGACAAGTCAGTCAACTGTCAAAATTTATGTGATTTGTCAGAGACGCTGAAAAATAGCAGATTACAAATTGATCCAACCCAAAGACAAAAACAAAGGTAAGAAAAAATTAGTAATGCTTGGGCATTACATTATTGTCTTTTTCAAAACCTGAATTCATTTTTTCTTATATATTCTTATATGGTAGATTCTTTTTTAAATTTGTTTATTTTTGTTTATCAAAAAATAGGACAAGAATGCTGAACAGATGTAGAAAAGATGGTATGTGTAGGCAATTTGAAATAATGTTTAACCCAAAAACAGCATTGGTCTTTCTTTTTTACATCTTGTAGGTTTTGATTTTGAACATATTCTGTCGTAATGCGACAACCATCAAATTACAGGTCATCTTTACTTAACAAATGTCCAATTATACTGCTAGTTCATTGGTTGTTAAAATTTACATGAACTAAGTTTACTCCAAAATGTAACGAAAACAGTCAAATCTCTATTGAAATACAGCTCCGTTAAGATTATTAATAGCAAAGGATTTCAATCATGTACTTGGAGAATATATACACACGCGTGTGTATTTCAGTGCATGTAAACATAGGTCCCAGTGGGATTATGATATGTTGGCAAATAAAAAGCATGTTGCACATCAACAGGCTAGTCGCAAGCGCATGGGGAAAATCCATTATGAAACCATTATGAAGTTGAACTGAGTAAACGGTTAAGACAAATCATTAACACTTGATAATTTGAGTTTCAATGTATGAAATATTCATGCGTCCGAGGAGACGCACATAATTTTAATTTTTAAAGTGTGTGTCCTCGAGAGAGATCTGATTTACATGTAACTTAGTGTTTTTATATATTTACGCACACATGTACTTGAATTACTGATTTCATTATGGCAAAAATATGTATGCTTAATATTGCAAAAGAAATTAAAAAAAACAACAATTAGCTGTAAAAAAACAAAAGGAAAAAAAAAAGACTGGGACCCAAACCTTCAATTTATATATTGTCGGCTATTGCTGGAATATATTTCCAGCCAGTTATGGTTCGAAATATCTAAGCATGAATTGGGAATTTGCCTTCTGCATAATTATTATCTGTTTTCATTACAGTTTATTAAATACAATATCTCCAGCATCTATTTTCAATACATTTTTATTTAGTTTTAATCGCAATCGTTCTGAGTCTGAATAATAAACATGAAATTGTCACCATAAAGTGTTAAGAGAGAAAATAAATTTTGGACTTTTTTTCTGTGTAGTAAAAAAGAGGGAAATCTAAAATAAAAAATTTCTTAATATAGCCCCAAACTGTTGTCAAATCCAAAATGTGTGCTTCCTTAGAAAAAGTTTTGCAAGCAACCCTGTTCTAAAAACCTTAAGATTTTATATTAATTAATATGATACTAGGTTTTTATTGATTTATTTTTGTTTTGAAATGAAAACCCCCGTATACCAGCACAAATGGAAGAGAATCACCCCGTTGGTGGGTTGGTTGGTCAGTCAGTTGGTTGATCAGTCGGTCATGCGGTATTTAAGCAAAATCTTGTCCGGTACTTTCAGCCATTTCACCTGATACTTGGCATAGATATTTTATCAGAACAGGGCTACAGATAAGGTTTGAGGTCAATTGGGTATTTAACTCATCAATTTTTCAAGGAATTGGGTTTTCACAATTTTAATTGAGTAAAGAAAATATGGTTACTCCATCAAAATTAAGTCAATTGCTTTTTTTTCATCAACTTAATTTTGGAATTGAAATAACAGTACATGTTCTTACTTTGGGATATATGCCTGCTGTTCTTGTATGCAACAATGTCAATTTAACAATTATCATAAGCAGGATTTATCATTAGCTCCTCAACAATTAAATAAAACAAAAACATTCAATCATATTTGATCTTCCTGATCCAAAGATTTAGCACTTTAAAAAATTGAATTAAAACAAATTATTTACTGGTTAACATGGATTGGATGCTATCAACTCTATCTCAACTTCCAGATCTCAATTATTGTGACACAAATGCCTGATGTTTGGTTTGCAGTGCTAGGTATCTACTCAGTGTTGTTTTTAAACGTTTACCCGTTTCTTCCTGCCTTATGTAACCATATTTGAAGCAAACAAATAGAAAAGAGCAAACAAATAGAAAAGCGTCAGATGAAACAAATAAGACAGACTGGATTTATGTTTTACTTGAATGGAACCCAAAGTAGGAAATTACCGGAAATCGTTTGAAGACTATTTTGCGGATTCGCAAGTAACCAGTCAAACATATTCGAGTATTTGAAAAACATCACTGGGTTTCAAAATGTTGCGTACCAGTACGCTTTTTAATATTTTGGATATTTGAGTAATCTAATTTTAATTGCTTTTTGATAGGCAAGAATTTTAAAGAATTGGGTTTTTATCTATTTTATTTGTGTAATTACGCAAATACGCAGCTTATCTTGACCCCTGACAGAAGAACTAAATGTGCAAGACGCAAATTTCACTTCATTCCACAAGGATTACGTGTTATTGCCCTGAATCAACTTGAATGTCTTGTCCAGTGAATTCCTCTTTCAATTTCAGTCTGATTCATCTAATACTTTGCAAAAAATGTTCTTCATTAGCACTAGATGAAACAAGACGCAAAATTCACTTCGTTCCCACGAGGGTTACGGAGTTATTGCCCCTGATTTGACTTTAAATTCTTGTGTTTGTGAACTACATTTCTTAACCAACTCGGTTCAAATTTTGTGTGTGAATTGATAATCAGGTGGATAGGTGCATGTCATAAATTTCACTTGAGTTGTTTCAATTATTGCCCTGGTTTCATTTTTGCATTATCTCCCTTTGGTTAATTTTGTTTTTCTTGTCCGGAACATTGCTCAAATATTATACAATGTATTTACTTGAAATTTAAAATGTAACCAGAATCTGATGGCAAATAGGAAAACTGCAGTGCCCAAGTACTGTAACTCTACCTGGTCCCATTTTAGCCACCTGAGCACAACGGGCTCAATGGTGAGCTTTTGTGACGGCCCTTCGTCCGTCGTGCGTCGTCAACAATTTGGCTTGTTAACAATCTAGAGGCCATATTTTTAGGCCAATCTTCATGAAACTTGGTCAGAATGTTTGTCTCAATAAAATCTTGGACAAGTTCGAAATTGGGTCATGAGGGATCAATAAGAAGGTCACGAGGTCAAATCTTAGAAAAATCTTGTTTACACTCTAGAGGCCACATTTTTAGCCCAATCCTCAGGAAACTTGGTCAGAATGTTTCTCTCCATAAAATCTTGGACAAGTTCGAAATTGGGTCATGTGGGGTCAAAAAGTAGGTCCAAGGTCAAGTTTATAAAAACCTTGTTAACACTCTAGAGGCCACATTATTGGCCAAATCCTCAGGAAACTTGGTCAGAATTTTTCTCTCCATAAAATCTTGGACAAGTTCGAAATTGGGTCATGTGGGGGTCAAAAAGTAGGTCATGAGTTCAAATCTTATAAAAACCTTGTTTACACTCCATATGCCACATTTTTGGCCATATCTTCATGAAACTTAGTCAGGAATGTCTGTTTCCTTAAAATCTTGGACAAATTCAAAAGTGGGTCATGTGGGGGTCAAAAAGTAGGTCAATATGAAAAATCCAAATATGTTGCTCATTTATAATCAGGTGAGCGATTCAGAGCCATCATGGTCCTCTTGTTAAATTATCTCCCTTTGTTAAATAGCTTTTTTTTTCTTGTCTCAACATTAACTTGAATATTATACATGGTATTTACTTGAACATAAAATGTAAACAGATGGCGACTAAGAGAAGTGCAATGTCTAAGAATGTGCCTACACTTTTATACTGCTGTGCCAAATAACCATAACTGATTCTCTACCCACTTTAAAAAATGACTTTATTTACTTATTGATTGCTATCATATATAATTACTATGTATCAAGTGCTTATCTTTTGCTCTGCCTGGAGTCTGGCTTTCCTGTATCAAAGCATTTTTTTGGAGGTATTAATCATCCACAGTGCAGACATAGGTGCCGATATCAGTGCTATATTGGCCCCATAACTTCTGCCAATGGGTATATTCTGTAGTTAAAGACAACTAGCATATCATATGACATCATAGACGCTAGATTTGGGACGTCAATTTAAAACGTTTGTACGCGCTCTGTAGAATTTATTTTTGAATGGATTTTCTAGTAAATTCACAGAAGGTATAAGTTAGGATTTTGTTGTGCATCCTTTCTTTCGTTTCCAAAATATTGAAAGGACCGAGGTTCTGTGGGTGAAACCAAGTTTAAAAAAAATGTGACCTCGAAATTAAATTTAGTACAATTTTGGACTAAAGTACACGATCTTCCTACAGTCTTATGTAGCGTTTATATAGGAGATGACTTTAATCAGAATGAGTATTCCATATGAGATAAAAGCTGAAATTCACACATATTGTAATTTTAAAGGTTTTCTTCAGATTTTTTATAGGCCGGACGTCATTTGGGCATCATGGGGTTATTATTGTTTTCATTTCTGGTGAAAGAAAATTCAGTGTGATCCCAATGGTCCAGAACTAAAAAAAAATTTAGGGCATATATATTAAATTTGCTGAATTTTTATATGCAATTATATTCACAACCATATGACTTCAGAATAGACGTTGGATCAAAAAGTTTGTAAGCGATCTGAAACATAAATTGATGAATTTTTGAAATTTTTCAAAGAATGTATAGGTTACACTCTAGATACTTAATATTTTCTGCGTATTCCGTATTAATTAATTTTCAGTTTGATTGAGTTTTAAGCGGTTTGCAGAAAGTCCTATCGTTTGCCGTGCAAAACGAAATCTAGTTATTCTTCTTCTTATTCTTTTTTTCTTCCTCTTATATTTGTGTTAATTTCGAGGGTCGCCATTTGACTCAGAACAATGAAATTTTATGGCATATATTTCAAACCATGAGCTTTCGGATGCAATGAATTTTATATTCATATGACTTCATATAACGTCGGATTTGACGTCACGTAAAAAAAGTTTGTACGCGGTCTACAGCCATTATTTCTGGACCGATTTTTCATCAAATTTTCACAGAATGTGTATGTTAGGCTCTAGTTGTGCATCCCGGTGTCCGTTTTTAAAAAATTCGAAAAAGTCCATGGTTCTATAGCGAATCCAAGATTCGAACCAGGTCGTAAATTTTTAATGCTTATAAAATCTGTTTTATTTAAGATAGAAAATTGATAATTTAGTCAGTATATAGGTCTCTAGAAGTTTTTAAACATTTTGTCAAAATAAATGTCATATGACGTCATGTGACGTCATTATATGATAATGTATTTCTAATATTAACAAGAATTTCTATATGTTAAAATTGTCGAAGGGCAATGAAAATTTGAAGACAAATGCTTCAATCGCTGAAATTTTGATTTCTATGAAATTCACATCCCTATGACGTCATATGACGTCACACTTGAAATATGCAACAAAAGTTTGTACGCGGTCTACAGCCATTGTTTATGAACCGATTTTCATCAATTTTCACAGAATGTGTATATTAAGTTCTAGTTGTGCATCCCTGTGTCCCTTTTTCAAAATTCGAAAAGTCCATGGTTCTATAGCGAATTCAAGATTCGAACCAAGGTCGTAAATTTTTAAATGCTTATAAAATCGGTCCTATTTGAGATAGAAAAGTGATTTTTTGGTCAGTATATAGGTCTCTGGGAGTCTTAAACATTTTGTGAAAATGAACGTCATATGACGTCACGTGACGTCATTATATGATAATGTATTTCTAATATTACCAAGAGTATTTCTATATGTTGAAATTGTCGAAGGGCAGTAAAATTTAAAAGACAAATGATTCAGACGATGAAATTTCGATTTCAATGATTTTCGAAGCCTATGACGTCATATGACGTCACATTTGAAATTGACTACGAAAGCTTTTACACGGTCCAGAGCCATTATTAATGGGCCGATTTTTATCAAATTTTCACAGAATGTGTATATTACAATCTTATTGTGTATACCGGTGTCCGTTTTTCAAAATTCGAAAAGTCCAAGCATCTATGGCGGATCCAAGATTCGAACCAAGGACGTCAATTTTTAAATGCTTATAAAAACTGTCCTATTTGAGAAAGAAAGGTGAAATTTTGTCGGTTAGTAGGTCTTGGGTGTCTAACAATTATGTGAAAAAAAACGTCATATGACGTCCGTAACGTCATTTTTTTATTATTATTTATTCTTTTCTTCTTCCTAACTAAATGCTTATTTTAATATGTTGCAATAGTCCTGGGACGATGAAATTTTTATGGGTTATTAGTCACGTGAGGAAATTTTGATTTCAATGATTATCAGCAGCCTATGACGTCACATGACGTCACAGCTAAAAATAGTGAAAAATGGTGTTTTACGCTCTACAGCCGCCATTTATGGTCGGATTTCTTCAAATTTTCACAGATGGGTACATCTTGAAACTAAGGTGTGCATATCCTGTAAGCTAACTGAAATTCCGAAAGACCGAAGTTCTGTGGCTGAAATAAGATTCGAAAAATAGGACCAAAAATTCATTTTAGGATTAAAAGCTTCAGGATGAGATAGAAAGTTGAAAATTACACAGTTTGCAGTTCTGCAGAATTTCTTAATATAGTTTGAGTCGTGACGTCAAATGTCGTCATGTGACGTCATTAGCATACTTCTTAATTTTTTATTTTAGGGCAATGATTTCGACATGATGCCAGTTGTTCGAATAATGAAGATTTTAGAGTTATGACAGTAAAGTATGCGCTTTTGAACAAAAGCATCTTCAGCACCCTATGATGTCATGTGACGTCAGAGCTAAAAATATTGAACAATGGTTTTCGCGCTCTACTGCCGCCATTTATGGTCGGATTTTCTTCAAATTTTCACAGATGGTACACCTTGAAACTAAAGTGTACATATCCTGCCAGCTTACCGAAATTCCGAAAAACCGAAGTTCTGCACGGCTGAAGTAATATTCGAACATAGGACCAAAAATTTCATTTTAGGATTGAAGAGCTTTAGGATGAGATAGAAAGTTGAAACTTACACAGTTTGCAGTTCTGCAGAATTTCTACATATATTTTGAGTCGTGACGTCATATGACGTCATGTGACGTCATAAGCATACTTCTTAATTTTCATTTTAGGGCAATGATTTTGACATGATGCCAGTTGTTCAGAATAATGAAAATTTCAGAGTTACGAGAATAAAGTATGCGCTTTTGAACAAAAGAATTTTCAGCACCCTATGAATTCATGTGACGTCAAAGCTAAAGAAGTCATACGAAAAAAAAAAGTAAAAGGTAGAGAATATAATATATATTCTTTCTAACAGAATTAATCTTAATTATTTTTCAATTTTAGCAGAAAGTCCTATCATTCGTATCAACGAATGAAATCTGTTATTCTTATTATTCTTTTTTTCTTCCTCTTATTTTTTGTGTTAAAATTTTGAGGTGTTGCCATTGACTCAGAACAATGAAAATTTTATGGCATATATTTCAAACCATGACCTTTTGGATGCAATGGATTTTTATATTCATATGAGTCATATAACGTCGATTCGACGTCAGGTGAAAAAGTTTGTACGCGGTCTACAGCATTATTTCTGGACCGATTTTCACCAAATTTCACAGAATGTGTATGTTAGGCTCTAGTTGTGCACCCCGGTGTCCGTTTTTCCAAATTCTAAAAGGCAAAGGTTTTATGGCGAATCCAAGATTCGAACCATTGACGTCAAGTTTCAAATGTGTTTTAAAATCGCTTACAGATGAGCTAGAAAGTTGATATTTAGACAGAATATATGTCTTTAGGTTTTCTTTAGATTACCAGAAGATGAATGTCGTATGACGTCATATGACGTCATGAGTTGAAAAGTAATTTCTAAATTTTACATGTAAATTTTTTATATGTTGAAAACATTCGAGCACCTTAAAAATTTTATGGAAATATGCTTCAGATGAACATTTTGCATTTCAAAAATATTTATTTGACTTTGACGTGTTTTGAGTCTAACTTGAGTCGTCTAAAAATGTTTGTACGCGGTCCACAGCCATTATTTTGGGCCGATTTTCATCAAAATTTCCAGATTATGTATGTTAGGCTTCTAGTTGTGCATCCCATTGTCCGTTTTTCAAAATTCGAAAAGACAATGGTTTTATAGCGAATCCAAGATTCGAACCATTGACGTCAAATTTCAAATGCGTATAAAATCGCTTACAAATGAGCTAGAAAGATGATATTTGGATAGAATATAAGTCTCAAGGGTTTCTTTAAATTCTCTGAAGATAAACGTCAAATGACGTCATATGACGTCATGAGGTGAAAAGTAATTTCTAATTATTACGTTTTATTTTTATATGTTGTACACGTTCGAGCACCTTGAAAATTTAATAGCATATGCTTCAGATAAAAACAGTTTGCATTTCATAATTTTCATTTGACTATGACGTGTTTTGATGTCAAAACTTGACGTCGTCTAAAAATGTTTGTACGCGGTCTACAGCCATTATTTCTGGGCAGTTTTTCTTCAAAATTTCACAGAATGTGTATGTTAGAGTCTTTTTGTGCAGGCCGGTGTCCGTTTTACCAAATCGAAAATGCAAAGGTTTTATGGCGGATCAGTATTCGAAACCATTGACGTCAAATTTCAAATACGTATAAAATTGTTTCCAGATGAATTAGGAATCTAATATTTGGATAGTATATAAGTCTCTAAGAGTGCTTTACATTCTATGAAGATGAACGTCATTTGACGTCATATGACGTCATAAGGTAAAAAATAATTTCGATATATACGCTTTAATTTAAAAATGTTGTTAACTTCCCAGGACCATGGAAATCTAATGGATATACACCAATCCATGAGCTTCAGAATGCAATGTAATTCATATAATGTGACGTTATATCACGTCAGATTTGACGTCAGAACAAAAAAGGTTTAAAGCGGTGTACAGCCATTTATTTTGGACCGATTTTATCAGAATTTCACAGAATGTATATGTAACGCTCCAGTTGTGTATCCAGGGTCCTGTTTTACAAATTCGAAAAGGCAATGGTTCTATGGCGAATCAAAGTTTCGAATCATTGACGTCAAATTTCAAAATACATATAAAATCGCTTCTAGATGATTTAGAAAGTTGGTATTTGGACTGAATATTAGTCTTTGAGACTTATTTATATTCTGTGAGGATAAACGTCATTTTGACGTCATAAGGTCAAAAAGAATGTAAATATAATTACGCGTTAATTTCTATATGTTGCAAAGTTGCAAGGAGCATGAAAAAAATACTTGATATATTTAAGATACTTAACATCAAACTTGACGTTGTCTACAAAAGATTGTACGCGGTCTACAGCCATTATTACAGGATGAAATTCGAATTGTAAGCATTTTAAATAAATTTGATTTGTAAATAGATTATAAAAATAGTCCAAGTTAAAAAATCGATATAAAAAATGATTTTCAGTTACTTTTGCCATATTCTCCAAGTTAAACGCTTTATTTTTCAAAGTTTATTTAAGTTATCGCCATACAAAAGCAAGTTAAAGGCTGGAATTTCATATCCTTTTACTTTCTTGATTTTAAGTATTGACAAATGTAGCAGAAAGTCCTATCATTCGTATCAACGAATGAAATCTAGTTATTTTATTATTATTCTTTTTTTCTTCCTAACTAAAACGCTTATTTTTATATGTTGCAATGGACCTAGGACGATGAATTTTTATGGCTTATTAGTCAGGTGAGGAAATTTGATTTCAATGATTTTCAGCACCCTATGACGTCACATGACGTCACAGCTAAAAATAGTGAAAAATGGTTGTTCGCGCTCTACAGCCGTCATTTATGGTCGGATTTTCTTCAAATTTTCACAGATGGTACATCTTGAATCAAAGGTGTGCTTTCCTGTCAGCTAACGAAATTCCGAAAGACCGAAGTTCTGTGGCTGAAATAAGATTCGAACATAGGACCGAAAATTTCATTTTTAGGATTAAAGAGCTTCAGGATGAGATAGAAAGTTGAACCCTTTCACATTTTGCAGTTCTGCAAAATTTCTACATACATTTTGAGTCCTGACGTCATATGATGTCATGTGAGTCATAAGGATATTCTTAATTTTCATTTTAGGGCAATGATTTCGACATGATGCAAGTTGTTCAGAATAATGAAAATTTCAGAGTTATGACAGTAAAGTATGCGATTTTGAACAAAAGCATCTTCAGCACCCTATGACGTCACATGACGTCACAGCTAAAAATAGTGAAAAATGGTGTTCGCGCTCTAGAGCCGTCATTTATGGTCGGATTGTCTTCAAATTTTCACAGATGGTACATCATGAAACTAAGGTGTGCATATCCTGTCAGCTAACCGAAATTCCGAAAAAGCGAAGTTCTGTGGCGGAAATAAGATTCGAACAAAGGACCGAAAATTTCCATTTAGGATTAAAGAGCTTCAGGATGAGATAGAAAGTTGGAACTTACACAGTTTGCAGTTCTGCAGAATTTCTACATATATTTTGACTCGTGACGTCATATGACGTCATGTGACGTCATAAGCATACTTCTTAATTTTCATATTTGGGCAATGATTTCGACATGATGCCAGTTGTTCAGAATAATGAAAATTTCAGAGTTATGACAGTAAAGTATGCGCCTTTGAACAAAAGCATCATCAGCACCCTATGACGTCATGTGACGTCAGAGCTTAAAATAGAGATAAATGGTGTTCGCGCTCTACAGCCGTCATTTATGGTCGAATTTTCTTCAAATTTTCACAGATGGTACATCATGAAACTAAGGTGTGCATATCCTGTCAGCTAACCGAAATTCCGAAAGACCGAAGTTCTGTGGCTGAAATAAGATTCGAACATAGGACCGAAAATTTCATTTTAGGATTAAAGAGCTTCTGGATGAGATAGAAAGTTGAAACTGACACAGTTTGCAGTTCTGCAGAATTTCTATATACATTTTGTGTCCTGACGTCATATAACGTCATGTGACGTCATAAGCATACTTCTTAATTTTCATTTTAGGGCAATGATTTCGACATGATGCAAGTTGTTCAGAATAATGAAAATTTCAGAGTTATGACAGTAAAGTATGCGATTTTGAACAAAAGCATCTTCAGCACCCTATGACGTCACATGACGTCACAGCTAAAAATAGTGAAAAATGGTGTTCGCGCTCTAGAGCCGTCATTTATGGTCGGATTGTCTTCAAATTTTCACAGATGGTACATCATGAAACTAAGGTGTGCATATCCTGTCAGCTATCCGAAATTCCGAAAAAGCGAAGTTCTATGGCTGAAATAAGATTCGAACATAGGACCGAAAATTTCATTTTAGGATTAGAGAGCTTCTGGATGAGATAGAAAGTTGAAACTTACACAGTTTGCAGTTCTGCAGAATTCCTACATATATTTTGAGTCGTGATGTCATATTACGTCATGTGACGTCATAAGCATACTTCTTAATTTTCAATTTAGGGCAATGACTTCAACATGATGCCAGTTGTTCAGAATAATGAAAATTTCAGAGTTATGACAGTAAATTACGCGATTTTGAACAAACGCATCTTCAGCACCCTATTACGTCATGTGACGTCTGAGCTTAAAATAGTGAAAAATGGTGTTCGCGCTCTACAGCCGCCATTTATGGTCGAATTTTCTTCAAATTTTCAGAGATGGTACATCTTGAAACTAAGATGTGCATATCCTTTCAGCTTACCGAAATTCCGAAAGACCGAAGTTCTGTGGCTGAAATAAGATTCGAACATAGGACCGAAAATTTCATTTTAGGATTAAAGAGTTTCAGGATGAGATAGAAAGTTGAAACTTACACAGTTTGCAGTTCTGCAGAATTCCTACATATATCTTGAGTCGTGACGTCATATTACGTCATGTGACGTCATAAGCATACTTCTTAATTTTCATTTTAGGGCAATGATTTTGACATGATGCTAGTTGTTCAGAATAATGAAAATTTCAGAGTTAGGAAAGTAAAGTATACGCTTTTGAACAAAAGAATTTTCAGTACCCTATGACGTCATGTCACGTCAGAGCTAAAAATAGTGAAATACTTAGTTCTTATCATTTGCACTTATTTCGGAATATAATGTCAGTTGTTCAGCATAAACATGAAATACTACCAGAGGTGAGTCATTACATAAAACTTCTATCTCCTGCTTTTTGCATTAACACAGCTTGCAGAAAGTCCTATCATTCGTTTTCACGAATGACATCTAGTTATTATTATTATTAGGACTTTCTGCCCTTTCGGCAGAAAGTCCTATTGGGTTTGTACTGTTTTTTTATTATTAGGACTTTCTGCCCTTTCGGCAGAAAGTCCTATTGGGTTTGTACTGTTTTTTATTTTTGTCATTTGGGTTTTTTTTTTTTTTTTTTTTTTTTCTTCCTCTTGTATTTGTTTAATTTCGGTATGTGCCAATGGCCCAGAACAATGAAAATTTTATGGCAATTTTCAAACCATGATTTGGAAATTTCATATTCATATGACGTCATATAACGTCAGATTTGACGTCAGGTGAAAAAGTTTGTTCGCGGTCTACAGCCATTATTTATGGACCGATTTTCATCAAAATTTCACAGAATGTGTATGTTAGGCTCTAGTTGTGCATCCCGGTGTCCGTTTTTCAAAATTCGAAAAGTCCATGGTTCTATAGCGAATCAAAGATTCGAACCAAGGTCGTAAATTTTTTAAATGCTTATAAAATCTGTCCTATGTAGGATAGAAAGTTGATATTTAGTCAGTATATAGGTCTCTAGAAGTTTTAAACATTTTGTGAAAATAAGTGTCATATGACGTCACGTGACGTCATTATATGATAATGTATTTCTAATATTAACAAGGGTATTTCTATATGTTGAAATTGTCGAAGGGCAATGAAAATTTAAGGACATATGCTTCAAATGCTGAAATTTGAGTTCTATGATTTTCATATGCCTATGACGTCATATGACGTCACACTTGAAATATGCAACAAAGTTTGTACGCGGTCTACAGCATTGTTTATGAACGATTTTCATCAAATTTTCACAGAATGTGTATATTAAGTTCTAGTTGTGCATCTCGGTGTCCGTTTTTCAAAATTCGAAAAGTCCATGGTTCTATAGCGAATTCAAGATTCGAACCAAGGTCGTAAATTTTTAAATGCTTATAAAATCGGTCCTATTTGAGATAGAAAAGTGATATTTGGTCAGTATATAGGTCTCTGGGAGTCTTAAACATTTTGTGAAAATAAACGTCATATGACGTCACGTGACGTCATTATATGATAATGTATTTCTAATATTAACAAGAGTATTTCTATATGTTGAAATTGTCGAAGGGCAATGAAAATTTAGTGACACATGATTCAGACGCTGGAATTTCGATTTCAATGATTTTCAGAAGCCTATGACGTCATATGACGTCACATTTGAAATTGACTACGAAAGATTGTACACGGTTCAGAGCCATTATCTATGGGCCGATTTTTATCAAATTTACACAGAATGTGTATATTACGTTCTTATTGTGTATACCGGTGTCCGTTTTTCAAAATTCGAAAAGTCCAAGCATCTATGGCGGATCAAAGATTCGAACCAAGGACGTCAATTTTTAAATGCTTATAAAAACTGTCCTATTTGAGATAGAACGTTGAAATTTTGTCAGTTAGTAGGTCTCTGGGTGTCTAACAATTATTTGAAAATAAACGTCATATGACGTCACGTGACGTCATTTTATTATTATTATTATTCTTTTCTTCTTCCTAACTAAACGCTTATTTTAATATGTTGCAATAGTCCTAGGACGATGAAATTTTTACGGGTTATTAGTCACGTGAGGAAATTTTGATTTCAATGATTATCAGCAGCCTATGACGTCACATGACGTCACAGCTAAAAATAGTGAAAAATGATGTTCGCGCTCTACAGCCGTCATTTATGGTCGGATTGTCTTCAAATTTTCACAGATGGTACATCTTGAAACTAAGGTGTGCATATCCTGTCAGCTAACCGAAATTCCGAAAGACCGAAGTTCTGTGGCTGAAATAAGATTCGAACATAGGACCGAACATTTCATTTTAGGATTAAAGAGCTTCAGGATGAGATAGAAAGTTGAAAATTACACAGTTTGCAGTTCTGCAGAATTTCTACAAATCTTTTGAGTCGTGACGTCATATGACGTTATGTGACGTCATAAGCATACTTTTTAATTTTTATTTTAGGGCAATGATTTCGACATGATGCCAGTTGTTCAGAATAATGAAGATTTCAGAGTTATGACATTAAAGTATGCGCTTTTAAACAAAAGCATCTTCAGCACCCTATGACGTCATATGACGTCACAGCTAAAAATAGTGAAAAATGGTGTTCACGCTCTACAGCCGTCATTTATGGTCGGATTTTCTTCAAATTTTCACAGATGGTACATCTTGAAATTAAGGTGTGCATATCCTGTCAGCTAACCGAAATTTCGAAAGACCGAAGATCTGTGGCTTAAATAAGATTCGAACATAGGACCGAAAAATTCATTTTAGGATTAAAGAACTTCAGGATGAGATAGAAAGTTGAAACTTACACAGTTTGCAGTTCTGCAGAATTTCTATATATATTTTGAGCGTTGCGTCATATGACGTCATGTGACGTCATAAGCATACTTCTTGATTTAATTTTAGCGCAATGATTTCGACATGATGCCAGTTTTTCAGAATAATGAAAATTTCAGAGTTATGAATGTAATGTATGCGCTTTTTAACAAAAGAATTTTCAGCACTTATGACGTCATGTGACGTCAAAGCTAAAAGAAGTCCATACGAAAAAAATTAAAGGGTAGAGAATTTAATATATATTCTTTCTAACGGTATTAATCTTAATATTTTTCAATTTTAGCAGAAAGTCCTATCATTCGTATCAACGAATGAAATCTAGTTAGGACTTTCTGCCCTTTCGGCAGAAAGTCCTATTGGGTTTGTTATGTTTTTTATTATTCTTATTCTTCTTATTCTTTTTTTCTTCCTCTTGTATTTGTGTTAATTTCGATGTGTTGCCAATGGCCCAGAACAATGAAAATTTTATGGCATATATTTCAAACCATGAGCTCTCGAATGCAATGAATTTCATATTCATATGACGTCATATAACGTCAGATTTGACGTAAGGTAAAAATGTTTGTACGCGGTCTACAGCCATTATTTCTGGGCCGATTTTCATCAAAATTTCACAGAATGCGTATGTTAGGCTCTAGTTGTGCCTTCCGGTGTCCGCTTTTCAAAATTCGAAAATACAATAGTTTTATGGCGAATCCAAGATTCGAACCATTGACGTCAAATTTCAAATGCGTATAAAATCGCTTACAAATGAGCTAGAAAGATGATATTTGGACAGAATATAAATCTCGAGGGTAACTTTATATTCTCTGAAGATGAATGTCATATGACGTCATATGACGTCATGAGGTGAAAGGTAATTTCTAATTTTTATGTGTTAATTTTTATATGTTGTTTACGTCCGAGCACCTTGAAAATTTAATAGCATTTGCTTCAGATAGAACTGTTTCCATTTCAATAATTTTCATTTGACTATGACGTGTTTTGACGTCAAACTTGACGTCGTCAAAAATGCTTGTACGCGGTCTACAGCCATTATTTCTGGGCCGATTTTCATTAATATTTCACAGAATGTGTATGTTAAAGTCTAGTTGTACATTCCGGTGTCCGTTTTTCCAAATTCGAAAATGCAAAGGTTTTATGGCGGATCCAAAATTCGAACCATTGACGTCAAATTTCAAATACGTATAAAATCGTTTCCAGATGAGTTAGAAATATAATATTATATTTGGATAGTATATAAGTCTCCAAGAGTGCTAAGGAAAAAAATTTTATTTTAAAGTTGATATCCCAGACATGGAAATCTAATGGTATGTACATCAATCCATGTGCTTTAGAATGCAATGTAATTCATATTAATGTGACGTTATATCACGTAAGATTTGACGTCAGGACAAAAAGGTTTTACGCGGTGTACAGCCATTATTTTTGGACCGATTTTCATCGAAATTTCACAGAATGTATATGTAACGCTCTATATGTGTATCCCGGGTCCCTTTTTACAAATTCGAAAAAGCAATGGTTCTATGGCGAATCCAAGTTTCGAACCATTGACGTCAAATTTCAAATACATATAAAATCGCTTCCAGATGATTTAGAAAGTTGATATTTGGACTGAATATTAGTCTTTGAGACTTATTCATATTCTGTGAGGATTAACGTCATTTGACGTCATAAGGTCAAAAAGAATGTTAATATATCTACTATATGTTGCAAAGAAAAAATTATTTGATATATTCAAGATACTTAATATTTCATTTCATTGATTTTCTTATGCCTATGACGTCACATGACATCAAACTTGACGCTGTCTACACAAGCTTTTACGCGGTCTTCGGCAATTATTACAGGATGAAATTCGCATTGTAAGCATTTTAAATAAATTTGATTTGTAACATAGATTATAAAAATAGTCCAAGTTAAATAAATCGATATAAAAAAATGATTTTCAGTTACTTTTGCCATATCCTCCAAGTTAAACGGTTATATTTTTCAAAGTTTATTTAAGTTATGGCCATACAAAAGCAAGTTAAAGGCTGGAATTTCATATCCTTTTACTTTTTAGCTTATAAGTGTTTAACAAATGTAGCAGAAAGTCCTATCATTCGTATCAACGAATGAAATCTAGTTATTATTATTATTATTATTCTTTTATACTTCCTAACTAAACGCTTATTTTTCTATGTTGCAATAATCCTAGGCCGATGAAATTTTTATGGCTTATTAGTCTCGTGAGGTAATTTTGATTTCTATGATTTTCATTTGTCTATGACGTCATATGACGTCACATTTGAAATATGCTACAAAAGTTTTTACGCGGCCTACAGCCATTGTTTGTCAACCGATTTTCATCATATTTTCACAGAGTGTGTATATTAAGGTTTAGTTGTGCATCCCGGTGTCCGTTTTTCAAAATTTGAAAAGTCCATGGTTCTATAGCGAATCCAAGATTCGAACCAAGGTCGTAAATTTTTAAATGCTTATAAAATCTGTCCTATTTAAAATAGAAAGTTGATATTTAGTCATTTTATAGGCCTCGAGAAGTTTTAAACATTTTGTGAAAATAAATGTCATATGACGTCACGTGACGTCATTATATGATAATGTATTTCTAATATTAACAAGAATATTTCTATATGTTGAAATTGTCGAAGGGCAATGAAAACTTAATGACACATTCTTCAATAGCTGAAATTTTGATTTCTATGATTTTCATATGCCTATGACGTCATATGACGTCACACGTGAAATAAGCTACAAATTTCCTTCCTTTTATCAAATTTTTTTATAATCGAAAAGGTGTAAATTTTCAAATGCTTATAAAATCAGTCCTATTTGAGATAGAAAGTTGATATTTGGTCAGTATGTAGGTGTATGGATGACTGAACGTTTTTGTGAAAATGAACGTCATGTGACGTCAGATGACGTCATTACATGAAAATCTATTTCTAATATTTACAAGAAAATTTCTATATGTTAAAATGGTCCATGGAAATGGAAATTATATGACATTTTGCTTCAAACGTTGATATTTTTAATTCTACAATTTTCATATGCCTATGACGTCATATGACGTTACAACTGCCATATGCTGCAAATGTTTGTACGCGGTCTACAGCCATTGTTTATGAACCGATTTTCATAAAATTTCACAGAAAGTGTATATTAGGTTATAGTTGAGCATCCCCGTGTCCGTTCTTCCAAAATCAAAAATGCAAAGGTTTTATGGCGGATCCAATATTCGAACCATTGACGTCAAATTTTAAATACGTATAAAATCGTTTCCAGATGAGTTAGAAATCTAATATTTGGAAAGTAAATAAGTCTCCAAGAGTGCTTAACATTCTATGAAGATGAACGTCATTTGACGTCATATGACGTCATAAGGTCAAAAATTATTTCTGATATATACGCGTAAATTTAATATGTTGTTAACTTACCAGGACCATGAAATCTTATGGTATATACTTTAGAAATGCTTTAGATTGCAATGTAATTCATATTAATTTGACGTTATATCACATCAGATTTGACGTCAGGACAGAAAGGTTTTACGCGGTGTACAGCCATTATTTTTGGACCGATTTTCATCGAAATTTCACAGAATGTATATGTAACGCTCTATATGTGTATCCCGGGTCCCTTTTTACAAATTCGAAAAAGCAATGGTTCTATGGCGAATCCAAGTTTCGAACCATTGACGTCAAATTTCAAATACATATAAAATCGCTTCCAGATGATTTAGAAAGTTGATATTTGGACTGAATATTAGTCTTTGAGACTTATTCATATTCTGTGAGGATTAACGTCATTTGACGTCATAAGGTCAAAAAGAATGTTAATATATCTACGCGTTAATTTCTATATGTTGCAAAGTTGTAAGGAGCATGAAAAAATTATTTGATATATTCAAGATACTTAATATTTCATTTCATTGATTTTCTTATGCCTATGACGTCACATGACATCAAACTTGACGCTGTCTACACAAGCTTTTACGCGGTCTTCGGCAATTATTACAGGATGAAATTCGCATTGTAAGCATTTTAAATAAATTTGATTTGTAACATAGATTATAAAAATAGTCCAAGTTAAATAAATCGATATAAAAAAATGATTTTCAGTTACTTTTGCCATATCCTCCAAGTTAAACGGTTATATTTTTCAAAGTTTATTTAAGTTATGGCCATACAAAAGCAAGTTAAAGGCTGGAATTTCATATCCTTTTACTTTTTTAGCTTATAAGTGTTTAACAAATGTAGCAGAAAGTCCTATCATTCGTATCAACGAATGAAATCTAGTTATTATTATTATTATTATTCTTTTTATCTTCCTAACTAAACGCTTATTTTTCTATGTTGCAATAATCCTAGGCCGATGAAATTTTTATGGCTTATTAGTCTCGTGAGGTAATTTTGATTTCTATGATTTTCATTTGTCTATGACGTCATATGACGTCACATTTGAAATATGCTACAAAAGTTTTTACGCGGCCTACAGCCATTGTTTGTCAACCGATTTTCATCATATTTTCACAGAGTGTGTATATTAAGGTTTAGTTGTGCATCCCGGTGTCCGTTTTTCAAAATTTGAAAAGTCCATGGTTCTATAGCGAATCCAAGATTCGAACCAAGGTCGTAAATTTTTAAATGCTTATAAAATCTGTCCTATTTAAAATAGAAAGTTGATATTTAGTCATTTTATAGGCCTCGAGAAGTTTTAAACATTTTGTGAAAATAAATGTCATATGACGTCACGTGACGTCATTATATGATAATGTATTTCTAATATTAACAAGAATATTTCTATATGTTGAAATTGTCGAAGGGCAATGAAAACTTAATGACACATTCTTCAATAGCTGAAATTTTGATTTCTATGATTTTCATATGCCTATGACGTCATATGACGTCACACGTGAAATAAGCTACAAAAGATTTTACGCCGTCCAGAGCCATTATTAATGAACCGATTTTCATCAAATTTTCACAGAATGTGTATATTAAGTTCTAGTTGTGCATCCCTGTGTCCGTTTCTCAAAATTCGAAATTGCCAAGGTTCTATAGCGAATCCAAGATTCGAACCAAGGTCGTAAATTTTCAAATGCTTATAAAATCAGTCCTATTTGAGATAGAAAGTTGATATTTGGTCAGTATGTAGGTGTATGGATGACTGAACGTTTTTGTGAAAATGAACGTCATGTGACGTCAGATGACGTCATTACATGAAAATCTATTTCTAATATTTACAAGAAAATTTCTATATGTTAAAATGGTCCATGGAAATGGAAATTATATGACATTTTGCTTCAAACGTTGATATTTTTAATTCTACAATTTTCATATGCCTATGACGTCATATGACGTTACAACTGCCATATGCTGCAAATGTTTGTACGCGGTCTACAGCCATTGTTTATGAACCGATTTTCATAAAATTTCACAGAAAGTGTATATTAGGTTATAGTTGAGCATCCCCGTGTCCGTTCTTCCAAAATCAAAAATGCAAAGGTTTTATGGCGGATCCAATATTCGAACCATTGACGTCAAATTTTAAATACGTATAAAATCGTTTCCAGATGAGTTAGAAATCTAATATTTGGAAAGTAAATAAGTCTCCAAGAGTGCTTAACATTCTATGAAGATGAACGTCATTTGACGTCATATGACGTCATAAGGTCAAAAATTATTTCTGATATATACGCGTAAATTTAATATGTTGTTAACTTACCAGGACCATGAAATCTTATGGTATATACTTTAGAAATGCTTTAGATTGCAATGTAATTCATATTAATTTGACGTTATATCACATCAGATTTGACGTCAGGACAGAAAGGTTTTACGCGGTGTACAGCCATTATTTTTGGACCAATTTTCAGCAAATTTCAAAGAATGTATATGTAACGCTCTAGTTGTGTATCTCGGGTCCTGTTTTACAAATTCGAAAAGACGAAAAGCAATGGTTCTATGGCGAATCCAAGTTTCGAAACATTGACGTCAAATTTCAAAAAACATATAAAATCGCTTCGAGATGGTTTAGAAAGTTGATATTAGGACTGAATATTAGTCTTTAAGACTTATTTATATTCTGTGAGGTTTAACGTTATTTGACGTCATAAAGTCAAAAAGAATGTTAATATATCTACGTGTTAATTTCTATATGTTGCAAAGTTGCAAGGAGCATGAAAAAATTACTTGATATATTTAAGATACTTAATATTTCAATTCATTGATTTTCTTATGCCTATGATGTCATGTGACATCAAACTTGACGTTGTCTACACACACTTGTACGCGGTCTACAGCCATTATTACAGGATGGAATTCGAATTGTAAGCGTTTTAAATAAATTTGATTTGTAACATAGATTATAAAAATAGTCCAAGTTAAATAAATTGATATAAAAAAAATGATTTTCAGTTACTTTTGCCATTTCCTCCAAGTTAAACGGTTTATTTTTCAAAGTTCATTTAAGTTATGGCCATACAAAAGCAAGTTAAAAGCTGCAATTTCATATCCTTATTCTTTTTTTGCTTTTAAGTATGTGACAAATGTAGCAGAAAGTCCTATCATTCGTATCAACGAATGAAATCTAGTTATTATTATTATTATTCCTTTCTTCCAAAAGAGGTTGCTATTTCAAAAGGTTCCTGACGGTCTAGAATCACGAAAATTTAATAGCTCATACCTGACGCGATGCAATTTTAGAATCTATGATTTTTATTTTCCTATGACGTCACATGACGTCAAATTTGACATTTGTTATAAAAGATTGTTCGCGCTCTACAGTTTTCATTTCTTGGCGGATTTTCTCGATATTTTCACAAAATGTGTCTATTACGTTCTAGATGTGCATGGTTATATAAATTTTCCCAGATTCGAAAAGACCAAAGTTCTGTAGTTAAACCAAGTTTCGAACTTTGGACCTTAAAATGTTTTTCAGTATTTTGTAGCTCCTATGTAAGCTAGAAATCTGAAATTGACATCACATATGCTCATTGATGTCTTCTTCATATTCTGTGACATTTGACGTCATATGACGTCATTTGACGTCATAATTTTAATAACAATTCTGAAACAAATACAAACGGTTTTTCAGCCCTGTACTCTAAATTTCTTGACCGATTGAATTCTCTGAATCTGCACCATAGCATCTCATTGTCAAATATAATTTCCGTTTCCGGAAAATCTCAAAGGTCAAGGTCATATACCAATTATCGTTTTTTCTTTTGACCTGTAATATCTCAAAAACGAATAACATTCTATCGAGACAATATGCGTATTTTTATTAGTGCTTTCGAAGCTCTTTCTGATGAGAAAATATTTTTGAAGATCGGGCTTGAAACGGCACATCAATGGCGGAACAGCGAAAACGACGCTATACGTAGTGAAGAAAAGTGCATGTATCTCAAAAAAAAAATCGATTTTTGTAAATATCATTATGAACATGATTTATAGCCCAATCAATTTCCATTCGAACAATATGCAGATTTTAAAGATCCAAAGAATAGTTATTAAATTATCGTTCATGAAGTAAATGTCATGAACATATTTTGGCATATTTTTGCATGTTTTCCGAGGTTTAAGCGTCCACAGTTCAAAAGCAGTTATAAATAGTTCCATACATAAAGCATGTGAAATGTTGGGAATTTAATGACCTTTCTAACAGTACCCTGTTTTTTTTTTAAATTGAGAAAAAGAAAAAAAAATGGCAATTAAACCAATCAATAAACTATTCATTCTTATTATTTAAACATATATAAAGCGTTATATGTTAGATACCGAAGTAATAGCCTTTGTAAATCAATAATGTAACTATGCTTTAATATTTTCAGCCGAATTAAACAGGTTTTAAAATTTTAAAATGTGTTTCAGTTAATTCAGATACCACTGGAATGTCAAATAGTTATATGTATATAAAGTAGAATGTTAAGTTCTGTTGAGAAATCTACTGGGCGTCACTGTAAGCAAGCAGTAAAGGTACAACGTTTACCTGTGCTCATGTGAGGCCGCGGTCTACTATATTTGTTCGGTTTATCTCTATATATATTTTCTTAGTAAAAGAAATGTCTAGTGTATAAAATTCATACTTTAATTTAGTGTCCTTTATTCAATATTGATAAATGAAAATAAAGACAAGGTAAATAGTAATTTTACGTTATTTTAAATGAACAACAGGGACAATTGTTTTATATTAAAGAAAGGATACATGTGAAATGAACTAAGTTAGGTAGAACACATATATTCTCAATATGGAAATGCAGGTATTATACCACAGAGAAACGTAAATTTGGGATGTCGACATTGTTTATGAACAAATTCTTTTCAGCTTATCAGGCTTAAACTGAGTTGCAGCGCAGAAAGCCCTTATCGTTTGTGGGACAAACGAAGTCTAGTTATTATTATTATTATTCCTTTCTTCCAAAAGAGGTTGCTATTTCAATAGGTTCCTGACGGTCTAGAATCACGAAAATTTAATAGCTCATACCTGACGCAATGAAATTTTAGAATCTATGATTTTTATTTTCCTAAGACGTCACGTAACGTCAAATTTGACATTTGTTACAAAAGATTGTTCGCGCTCTACAGTCTTCATTTCTTAGCGGATTTTCTAGATATTTTCACAAAATGTGTCTATTACGTTCTAGATGTGCATGGTTATATAGATTTTCCAAGATTCGAAAAGACCAAGGTTCTGTAGTTAAACCAAGTTTCGAACTTTGGACCTTAAAATGTTTTTCAGTATTTTGTAGCTCCTATGTAAGCTAGAAATCTGAAATTGACATCACATATGCTCATTGATGTCTTCTTTATATTCTGTGACATTTGACGTCATATGACGTCATTTGACGTCATAATGTTAATAACAATTCTGAAACAAATACAAACGGTTTTACAGCCCTGTACTCTAAATTTCTTGACCGATTGGCTTCAAATTTTCTCTGAATCTGCACCATAGCATCTCATTGTCAAATATAATTTCCGTTTCCGGAAAATCTCAAAGGTCAAGGTCATATACCAATTATCGTTTTTTCTTTTGACCTGTTATATCTCAAAAACGAATAACATTCTATCGAGACAATATGCGTATTTTTATTAGTGCTTTCGAAGCTCTTTCTGATGAGAAAATATTTTTGAAGATCGGGCTTGAAATGGCACATCAATGGCGGAACAGCGAAAACGGCGCTATACGTAGTGTAGAAAAGTGCATGTATCTCAAAAAATATTGATTTTTGTAAATATCATTATGAACATGATTTATAGCCCAATCAATTTCCTTTCGAACGATACGCAGATTTTAAAGATCCAAAGAATAGTTATTAATTTTTTTTCAAATTTACCTTTAAGCGTCCATAGTTAAAAAGCAGTTATGAATAGGTCCATACATAAAACGTCTGAAATGTTGGGAATTTAATGACCTTTCTAACGGTACCCTGCTTTTCTTATTTGGACATGATGTAAGAAAGTTACATGAGAAATAAGAACTCATGATAATAATCATAAAAGTGTAAATGCGCAATTCAAACGCAATCAATAAACTATTCATTCTTATTATTTAAACATATATAAAACGTTATATGTTAGATACCGAAGTATTAGCCTTTGTAAATCAATAATGTAACTATGCTTTAATATTTTCAGCCAAATTAAACAGGTTTTAAAATTTTAAAATGTGCTTCAGTTTATTCAGATACCACTGGAATGTCAAATAGTT
>CM037779.1:18528290-18578290 GCA_021229015.1 Solen grandis
TCCAAGTTCTCCAACTACCGAGGGGCTTCTGTGCCTAGTGGTGATGTATCGTTGAACTACCCTGACTTAGCCCCTTAGCGCTGTGGGTGTGAGTCCCGGTCGATCTTGTCACTGGGAATTTTCATGTGAGGGCTCAAGTTTGGTTAGTACTTATAACCGGCCATTGTGTCAATTTATGTGGATAACGCTACCGGACTGAAGTACTGACACATCGATAATAGTAACTTTCTAATGTCAGCAATTTCCATCAACCGTTATATTGACAAATTTCCTTGATTAATATACTTTATACCTAGCTGTAGTTTGCTCTCTCTCTCTCTCTCTCTCTCTCTCTCTCTCTTCTTCTTCTTTTTTTTTTTGCCCCGCCATCTCCGTTGGGGGCATATAGATTTTCGGTCTGTGCGTCCGCTCGTCCGTCCTTCCGTCACACTTCAGGTTTACCTTTGTGTTTAAGTTTGTTTTTTCTAAGAAGATGACTACATATGTTTATGAAACTAATTACACATGTACATCATGATGTGATCTTTCAAAAAGTTATGCAAATTAATGGCTGTGACCTATATTTCATGGTTGGATGGACATTGGAAAATTGGTTGTTCTGGCCCAGGTTATCCTTTGCGTTTAAGTTTATTTCTATGAAGATGACTTCACAACTTAAAGAAACTAGGTATACATGTACATCATGATATCTTTTTAAAATTATGCAAATTTATAGCTGTGACCATTATTTCTCAGTTGGATGAACAATAGAAACTATTTGTTCTGGCTCAGGTTTGCGTTTCAGCTTTTTTTTTCTTTGAACATGACTTTACATGTTAATGAAATTAGGTATACATGTACATCATGATATGATATATTTAATATTTATGCAGATTTATGGCTGTGACTTTCATTTCATGGTTGGATGAACATGGTAAAATGCTTCTTCTGCTTAGGTTTACCTTTCCGTTTCAGCTTTTTTTCTATGAAGATGATTTCACATCTTGATGACACTATATTCATATTTTATAAATCATGATAAAAACTTTTTTAATATTTATGCAAATTTATTACTGTGACCCATATTTCATGGTTGGATGAACTTGGTGTATTTGGTTGTCTTGCATTTGTATTTAAGCTTTTTATTTCATTGAAGATGACTTTACATCTGCATGAAATTTGACATTTATGTAGCGTGAACCGACCAGTTTTCGTCACAGTAAAAATGTAACTTAAAATATACAACAATAAAACGATGAAAAACCATATAATGATGTATGTACCGTTAATTCATTTTGTTTTTGGTCCTCCAAAAGATAAAAAAAAAATCAAATAATGAAATTGTTAGATGAAGAGTGTTTTGAATTGGGTCACTGTATTAAAAATAGAAACGACAGCCATATTGGAATTCCGTCCTATTTTCGTCAAATCCGCCGATGTTGGAGTTAAGTAGTTACAGGTCAGTTCAGTTCAGGAAATCTACGAATCTAAAGGCTATGGAACAGTGTTATGTAACAACTAACAGGCTAATAATAAAAAAACATGTTCTTTGATGGTTAATGAGTTATTTTTTGTGACAAATGCAGTCAAACCTATTATTTCGGCGAGTAACAGTTTGAGGACAACAATATTTTAGGTGAGTCCAGTGCATACACCCTTCCACATCACACTGTGCCCTCTTTGTAAAAACAAGAGACACACACTCTCTCATTTCTACTGGTTGAAATAATTTACATACACAGCATTTATCAGATGCATAGATTTCTTCCTCACTGTCACTATTTGAACATATAACTTTATTTTAGAAGGACCAGGTTTTTTACCTAGATTCATGTAGTAGAGGTATAAAATGGCACTTGTACTATCTTGCCATAGAGCTAGATCTACTACATAGTGTACTGTATCCGTAGTACCTGTAGTTTTGGCGGGTAAAATACTCACGTGACTTTGTTCTGGCTTGGGTGGTCAGTCCGTCGCCAGTTGCCACCGAGTAAACTTCGTTGGTTAATTGGAAAGAATATGTATCTGCATTTTGCTATGCGTATAACGCCACAAAGCATAGTTCTACCAAATTTTCATCGTTTGAACTTATGTTCAATAAAAAGGCAAAGTTACCAATTGATATGAAATTCCAGCTTGGTAATGACAGTTTTGTTGCGTCTGAATATGTTTCTGAGTTAAATGAAAAATTTCGCTCTGTACAAGAAATTGCCAACAAACATCTAGAACGGGCTAGGGATAAACAAAAAAGAGAATGTGACAAGAAAGCTAGCTCTATGGCAAGATAGTACAAGTGCCATTTTATACCTCTACTACATTCATTTTACTCTTTGTTGATTTATATTTTTCATTGTCATTAGATTTTCTTTTTTGCCTTGGAGTGGTCTTTCTTTGGGAATTAATATTGTATATTGGCTTTTGAATGTGTAATTTTATGAGGGGATATAACTGATGGGGCATATGGATATATGTCAGTCCTTCTAAAAAAAGATCTTAAATTGACTGGGGATAAACAATGCTGTATGCAGTTGAGGCCAAAGAGCAAACATTGTACCTGGTAATTTTTATGAAGGGTTACACTTAATATACTTATGGCATTCAGAATTGTAAACTCTTTGAATTGGGCCAAAGCACCCAACATAAAGGGGTTGAAGGATGAGACTTGTATGGGCTGGTAAGACAAAAACAATGATGTTTTATTTGGCCCACTCAATTACAGGAATGTTAACATGTGACCTGTGGCCATCAAGCATCAGAAGGACTGGGTCTTTGAATGAACTTTAAGAAGTGGTTTTCAAAATATGTCAGAAAGATTTCAGAATTTGACCAGCCACTGTCAGAGACCATGCCTGATGCAGCAGCACTGGAACCATGAAGTAAATCGTCAGTCATCCTACGACCTTGAAAAACAAAGAATAGAGGGATCTGTGTTCCAATAGCATTTCCACAGCCTAGGATTGTTGTTATATGTGTTTTCGGAGAAGTTATGGCAGGAGTTGTTGGACCAACACCAAGAATTTGAGGAGGACGATGTTCTGTCTGGACTCCCTTTTCATCAAAATTGTATATACATTGGGGTTTGTCTTTAAGATTGTTACTTTCAAGAATAGATCCTAGGTTTCCAAAGTTCTTGTGATAAAGACTTGGCCCTGCCTTTTTCAAGTGCCCTGGGATTTTAAAGACAAAGCTCTGGCCACCTGGACTTTAATCCCCTATACCACTTCTCACTGACGGGGGCATCTGCACTCCGCTTTCCTAGGAACACAGCAAAGCTTGATGCTTGCACCATAATTTCTGATGCAGTATAACCATACCCAAGTTCAGCCATATCCTTTATGTGAGACACAAAGCATCTTCTTCCTCAATTGTAAAAAGAAGGGCAGGACCTGAACTGATAGTCTCCGGGTTAATTTTCCCCAAAACCCGGTCGCGGAGTGTTGTTATGGAGACCCCATAGGATATGGAAGCACGCCTTACAGACATATTATGCTCTCTTACAGTCCGATAGGCACTTGTTAGACTGGATGGAGAGTAGCACCTTTATTTTGCCTCATATCTCAGTGGAATTTTCTGAAATAAATGAAATGTTAAATTTTGTGTCTAATGTACTAATATCATAAATAAAATAGTAATATAAAACAGTGATTGTACATCTTTCAAAAAAAAAGAAGAAAGAAATCTGGAATAGCATTGTGGAATTGTATATAACTACTAGAATTGTACACACGTCATAGTCACTTAACTACTGTAAACAGACGACAGGATTGGGGGTATTGTTTGATAAATATTTTTCGTGTTTTATTTTATGATATGACTGGAAATTATATGAACAGATAAAGAAAAAAGGAATTCTGTTACAAAATTTACCTGTTTTTGACGCATTTTATCGATTTTTGCTTGTTAATAGCACAGTTTTTACGAGCAGACCGATGACGTCATTGGAAAATCTCGCGATTGTAGGGGGTGCACAATGTAAACATAACGAAAATAGGACGGTGTCGAAAATAAGCCGTACGACGATACACGACGATATCATACATCATGACATGGATCATTAACAAGTAGTATTTATTCTATGGCTATGACACATTTCCTCGTGTGTTTTTTTTTTTTTTTTTTGTTTTTTTTGTTGTTGTTGTTTTTTTTTGTGTTGTTTTTTTTAATTTTCTTGCTAATTTTGTTTTCCGGCAACACTTAATCTTTACGAAAAGCATGATATGTTCCATGAGTCACTAGATTCTATCTCCATACATATATCCTATAGTAAGTGTTTGTTATGTTTCAGCGTTTTCATGTTACTGGGGTAAACATCCATATATTTTGTCCATTGAAAGCCAGAGGTGCTCATCCCCATTATAAGAAAGAAGACTGATGAGCCCTTTTGACTTTCAATGGACGATATATGCAACGAAGGTCGTTGGTTTTTACACTGGGTACTCAGATTTAGCGTGATGACGGAAGTCAACACTTGCTGGTTTTTAAAACACTCGAGCAATCTAGTTATCGAGTGAAGGCTAAAGGGTCATCAAAGTGAAGGTCCGGAAGAGGAGTCTTGTTTCAACAAAAGGGTCTAAAGTTCACGGGTACGAAGTTGTCCACGAAACATTCCTATACACTTGATGACGTCACACTATCACTGTTGTCAAGGTGAAGAGCAGTGTAAAGGTCAGACTGGCCGCCATCTTGTCACCACATAGTTGAAACTAATATTAAAGGACTCCTTCTTTTTAGCAATTGCTTGCTATTGAGGCAACCGGATAACCTCGGACAATTTAGTCTCAGAACCAACTGAGTGACGTAAGCATTCATGGTCGAAGTGTTACGATTGTCCAAGTGATGGGTTAATTACCTCTAAAATTTTAGATCTGTCGTACTTACACCCAATAGTTCGAGCTAGATCCTGGAATGGATCTGAGCATTTACCTTTGGATTTTCAATGGCAAATATATCGTTTTCATGAATATAAATCAGCTATTGTGGACAAAACGGACAAGTGTAGTATTTTGAATACTTTTCATTGAAGTTACAAAAGCAATACCTGACAACAACTATATGTAACGCGCCGTTTGATTGGTCAATTGATCCGTGCTCTCTCCGCCACGGATAAAATAAGATACCTTATCTATACAGAGACAGAGAACCCCTGTTACCCTACACTAACTATAATAAATTCGCTGACTTAAACACTCACTCAGCCCCTCACCGCGTGGGTTCGATTCCCGGCAGGGTCATTCGGATTTTCATGTGAGTAAGCCTTCCAGCTGGCTTGCGGTTGGTCGGTGGTTCTACCCGGATGTCTCCATGCATTCGGGGTTTTCCTCCACCTGTAATTAGCTGGACGTCGCAATATGACTGAAAAACTCAAATAGTCAAGTAAGTCTCTCCGCCACGGATGAAATAAAATACCTTATTTATACAGAGACAGGGAACCCCTGTTACCCTACACTAACTATAATAATATATATATATCAGTTTCTTTGTCGGCCATTTTTCAATGAGACTTGTTTCCGTCTTTCGCTTGGTGTTTTGTTGACATGGCAATCAGCTGAACTGGCCTGTTTTCGCGCTGTTGTCGCTAGCGAAAAGGCGACAACATGGAACTGATATAAATCAACCATCGGAAAGATCATGTGGCCCCACAACACAATATATCAGTATAAGAAGTCAATATGATATTTTCCTCGCGTCTATATAAGTAAAGTCAAACCTGTAAAGGTCACAACCTGTACAATTTAATTGGTAAGCTCTTAGATACCATAGATTATACATGACCTCAAATTAGCGGTCGTCTGTGATAAACAACCACTTTATCATAATTCTCTGACTGGTCTCTTATTACAGGTTTATATAAAGCACTGGTACTAATTAGGGATTTTGAGAGAGAATTTATATAACGATGTTTCAAAAGACGGTCGGGCAAACGAATACCATAAAAACAACAGTATAATACCACGGAAAGTCAACGTTTTAAGAACTTAAAAGATCTGTTTTTCAAACGTATAAAAGCCCCGTTGAAGATGCATTTTCGCGTACATTCTCCTCTACAGTGATTCAAGACGTCAATAGTAACGTAATACTACATATTTACTAACGGATATAAACTAGAAGAAGTGTTTAGTGTGGTTAGTCAACATCAGGATAATTTTCATGACGTGCAAAAAAAATCATTCAATCATATAAACGAACGTACTTACAAACTTTCTCGGCTGCTAACATACATGATCTATATACGCACCCGATGACATTTAAGGGAAAGCGGGTAAGTAAAGTTGACTCATTTTCTGTTTAGCTTGACATGCATGATAAAACCTATTTAAAGTATATACTTTTTGTATAGTACATATAATAATTAAATTACCTTATGCTTTCAGGGCTGTATGAAAAGGTGTTTATACACGTTGACTTTCTCGTGTACTTCCACCCTATAGTCCCTACCCTTTTTGTCCCAACCCAGCGTGGTACTTTAGGTGCGTTTGACGTTTTCGACAAATCGGTTAACTATCCCTTGGTTCAACGCCGCATCCTGTTTTAGACATCAAAACAATATTTACATTATTTCTGGGTTCAAAAATATTCACAGGTTGCTTGAATACGTAAATTAGGGTGTAAAATAGGAGATTAGAGATCTGCATTTAAATATTTGTATAAATGAAAAGCATTGCTAAGTCATCATTCATTAAAACCAGGACACCGGAAGTTTGGTTGCGGGCATTTACCTTTTGTTGGTTAAACGTCTCGCCGACAGTATTTCAATCATTTGGAGACTTTATATATCTTGAGACAGGTTTAGAGTATCACGCCGTGGACATGAGGCATGATACCACACCCAGTCATGTCGCCCTGACACCGGCAGTGCATTCAGTAACCGGTTGCTCACGTTATCAAACGCTTGTGAGTAGGTACCCTGCTTGTACTGTGTACTATACTAAAGTGGTGCAACCGCTCGATCTGTTATGTAGAGCTCGGGGATCAGACAAACGGTTTTTCTTTGAATTTGTTTTTACTCCTGTGTACCTAATTAAACATTATACGTCATATTAGTTTAGTATATATATCATTAGGCTCATAAGTAATTAATTTTGTGATCTCTTTTGTACAATTTCACATTCTATTTGTACATATCGTCTTTATTATGTAAGCATTAAAATGAATTTGCAATAAATATTGATAAACTAAAAAAAGAACTACCTCCCGATTGCGGGGCGGAAGCTCTAACCACTCGGCCACCGGGGCCATTTTATACAGGCCGATAATTATCCGAATACTGTATCTAATCCGAGATATAAACCTTGTCCTTACACACGCTTAAAAAATCTCCACAAAACTAATTATCCAATCGTGTTCTCTTAGAGTCTCGTGAATTTTCAAATATTCGGACTTTGAATGATCGTTGTATCTTAATTTATGGTGAGATTAGATTTATATCCTACAGTGTAAGTGATATAAATCTGCAGGAACTACATTTTTCACTTAATAAAGGGTATGTAGCAGCACTTTGCATAAAATAAAACAGAAATTTTGTTTAATTTATGTGAATATGGAATGTATCTCATCTCGAAGTGATACAATATTCACATTTTGTATTGTAATTATATCACTTTTCTGTGAGATATATTCCATTTCCTCTCAAAACAAACAAATATATATTGAAACTTGCTCATGTTCAAGATTATAAACAGATCAAAAAGCTGTGGGTTCGAACCCGCTCTTGATAAGATTCTTGATATACCATAATCCCAGTCGATTTGTACTAATTTAGTCTAGGAATTGCTTAGATGGGAAATTATATAATGCCGTGACATATATTAACCTGTGTCTTAATTCGCAGAAAAGAAAGAACCGTAAATATGCAAATCTTCGACAGCAATTTGGGAGATAGAGAGCTAGAGAAAAGAGAGAAAAAATATAGTAACAGAAATATTTAATGTTAAAGTGCAAAACACGAAATTTAATATATGTACTTTAAAACATTTACTAGAAAATGAAGGTAGTGTAGATATGATTAATATTTATTTCCAATATTGCAACCGAAAGTGCGCGGTTTTTTCTATTGTTTACTACTATATACAACAGTACTTCCTTATTATTTCCAAGAAGTCAGGAGCTTATTTACAAACCGGTTATATGGATCCTTGATATATATATATATAAACACCCTTTTATCAATATCCTGTAACGCTCTACTTATTAATTCAGCCAGTTTTCGCCTTACAGCGCTCAAAAATTAACACTCGCATTCCAACAAAAACGTGAGTAAAAACTGAAGTTTGCAAGTTATGTTTTTAACCACTAGTATTTTTTTTTTTTAGCTCACCTGAGCACAACGTGCTCATGGTGAGCTGTTGTGATCGCCTTTTGTCCGTCGTCCGTGCGTGCGTCGTCAACAATTCTTTAGACAACATCTCCTTCTAAACTACTCACTGGATTTTGATAAAACTTCACAGGAATGTTCATTATGGGTCCCTTTACCAAAGTTGTTAAAATCATTTTGATTGGTCAAAAATCTAGGTCACAGGAGCTAAAAATAGATTTTAAAAATGAAAATTTTAAAAATCTTCTTCTCCGAAACCACAAGGCCTAGACTTTTGATTTTTGGTATGTAGCATGATCTTATGACTCTCTACCAAGATTGTTCAAATTATGAACTTGGGGTCAAAATTGGCAGCGCCCCAGGGGTCACTTGATTTAACATAGGCTAATAGGATGGGGTTTTTTGGTTTTTAGATCACACCAAGTTTGTTCAAATCATGGCCCTGGGTCAAAATTGCCCAGCCCAGGGTCTTTTAAACATAGGCTTATATAGGAAAAAGAAAAATCTTCTTCTCAGAAACCACAAGGCCTGGGGTTTAGATATGTAGTGTGAAGCATTGTCTAGTAGATCACAACCAAGTTTGTTCAAATCATGGCCCTGGGGTCAAATTTGGCCCTGCCAATGGGTCACCTGATTTTACATAAGCTAATATAGATAAAAACTTGAAAAATTTTCTTCTCCGAAACCACAAGGCCTAGCCTTTTGATTTTTTGTATGTAGTATGATCTTATGGCTCTCTACCAAGATTGTTCAAATTATGAACCTGGGGTCAAAATTGGCCCCGCCCCAGGGGTAACTTGATTTAATCTAGGCTAATATAGGGGAAAAAAAAGAAAAATCTTCTTCTCAGAAACCACAAGGCATAGAGTTAAGATATTTGATGTGTAGCATTGTCTAGTGGATCTCTATCAAGTTTGTTCAAATCATGACCCTGGGGTCAAAATTGGCCCCGCCCCAGGGGTCACTTGATTAAACATAGGCTAATATAGAAAAAAAACTTGAAAAATCTTCCTCTCAGAAACCATAAGGCCTGGGATTTAGATATTTGGTGTGCATCATTGTCTAGTAGATCACCACCAAGATTGTTCAAATTATGACCCTGGGGTCAAAATTGGCCCCGCCCCAGGGGTAACTTGATTTAGTATAGGCTAATATAGGGAAAAAAAAGAAAATTCTTCTTCTCAGAAACCACAAGGCATAGAGTTAAGATATTTGATGTGTAGCATTGTCTAGTGGATCTCTATCAAGTTTGTTCAAATCATGACCCTGGGGTCAAAATTGGCCCCGCCCCAGGGGTCACTTGATTAAACATAGGCTAATATAGAAAAAAACTTGAAAAATCTTCCTCTCAGAAACCATAAGCCCTGGGTTAAGATATTTGATGTGTAGCATTGTCTAGTGGATCTCTATCAAGTTTGTTCAAATCATGACCCTGGGGTCAAAATTGGCCCCGCCCCAGGGGTCACTTGATTAAACATAGGCTAATATAGAAAAAAAAATTGAAAAATCTTCTTCTCAGAAACCACAAGACCTGGAGTTTAGATATTTGGTATGTAACATTGGCTAATAGACCTCTACCAAGTTTGTTAAAATCATGAATCATGCATTGTCTAGTGGATTTACACTTAGTTTGTTCAAATCATGACCCTGGGGTCAAAATTGGCTCTGCCCCAGGGGTCACTTGATTTTACATAGCTTAATGATACCAGGTGAGCGATTCAGGGCCATCACGGCCCTCTTTTTTTTTCTTTTTTTTTTGCAAATGAAATTTTGGCTTAAACATTTTCTGAAAGTGTAAGTGTCTAAATGAGATAATAATTTGTGAGTAAGACTAACCTCTGTGAATTCGCGAGTTGAAATGAAAAGCACTCGCATTTTTTTTTTTTTTTTTTTTTTTTTTTTGCGAGTGGGAAAAATGAATAAATTTGAAATTTTGAGCACTGACCAAGGTTAACCATACTAAACCAGATAAGGCTGACGCTGAATCTTTTTAGCAATGTGATCCATATTATTTCCGAATAATAATAAAAACTTTACTTTTTTAGGAGAATAGTCTTTGTGGATACAATAAAGTCCTCATAACATATACATTCATAACATATACATATTTGCGGTTACGAAAACAGAACAAAAGGACGTACAATATTTTATGTATGAGGGTGAAAATTATTCACATATCTTAATATATGAATGTATTGCAAAGGATTCTAAAGCAATATATAGAAACACTCGTTTCAGGAAAGTTATCAACGGAAAATTATTTTCATAACTAAACTCATTTCTGTCTAAGATGTGTGAAAATAACATATAACATATCAAAATAATTAATTAATTAATTAATTAATTAATAAACATTCTGTGAATTGAAACTTCCAATTTACTGTTCATAGAAAGAAAAGCAAACAAGTTTGTATTTCCTAGTGTTTCAAAGTGTATTATGAGTAAGTTCCGTCATTTGAGTAAACATTAATTGTGTTGTCGCAGTGACAAATCCCCATACAACTCTCCTTACCCCACTCATTTTATCATTGACCTATGTCATGTTTAAAGCACGTCCTTGTTTCAAAATCGGATGAGGACGAAGATCGCCGAAGATTTATATATATTGTAACACTCGAGTCATTCGCCATATCGAACAAACGGGGTTAAAGTCACCACTATGCGTGCATATGAAATATTAATGTGTTGTAAACCTACCAAGCTGCAGTGAATACCAATACCCACGATTTCACTGAAATATAGTTTTGACATGCAAAGGGTATATATCGTATAGGAGGAATACATCTCCAGTTAGGATTTTGTCGCGATAAGTGAGACATCGGGTGATAATTGGGGGTAGTTCGATCGTTTCGTTTAAACGAGTAGTGTACGTGAAGTTAGGCTGGTTATGACAGTTGTGGTTAGTTTAAAACGGTTTAAAAGTTAATAACTTAAATTGATTTTGCGTCTAAGGGTCTCTAGTGTGTTAATTACAAGAGATTACAGTGGTGGGTTCGGGGAGTATATTTTGCACGGACATTGGGGGACTGCTGGATATACCTGTCTATTGGGTAAGACATATTGAACACAATTATACTTACGTGCATATATCTCACCTTCATTCTTATTAACATCCTCGAGTTTTATTTTTTACATTTTTCTCCTCAGAAACATTTTACTCTCTATATGTCTGGCTGTCTCTATCTATCTATCTATGTAGCCAGATATTTGTCTTTCTATACGTCTGTTTTTCTTTCTTTCTTTCTGTTTTTTATTTGCTTTTTAGTTTGTCGGTTAATGCATACCAAATATACTTTATACGTTGCCTAATGAGATATTCTGAAAGTAAGTGAATACTCTCTCTCTCTCTCTCTTGTTTGTCAGTCTTTTTTCTCCACTGTCTCAAAATGAACATTTCGAGAATCATGAGATTTTTTATTTACGAAATACAAAAATACCATTTTACTGGTAAATGTCTATTTTTCTCCCAAACAATTTCGATTTGTTAAATATCATCAGCTTTTTTTTTACACATTATTCCACAGATCAAGTCACATACAGATTGCGTTTCTTCAAGATAGCGCTTGCAAATACATAATGTCATTAAAAACAGCAGCAGAAAATACATTGGGACATTGTTTTACATATTCAGACAAAATTGATATTCGCTGAGATTGAAAGAGGGAAGTGATTTTAGAATAATCCAGATTCTTTCTTTCTTTTATCGCCAAAGAGAACGGTAACAACACACGTTAAAGTGTTTCAAGTAGATGAAAGACGGGAGTACATTATAGATTGTTTTATGTTTTATCTGCATTTTATCTTCATGTTTAAAGTATATATTGGTTTCTAAGAAGCATGTGAATTTACTTCCTATATAAAATCGGGCTAAAAGTATGTGTGGATGGGTGGACGGGGCCGGGGGGTGTAATGATTACAGATAGGCATCCATGTATAAATTGCATACTATTATTAAGTCTACAAAAATCATATATGAGTTGCGATTAACTATTTTATTTGTTTGATTTGTTTGGCTTTACGTCCCACTAACAGTATTAGGCAATATCATCTTGATGCAGATATAAAGTTCTGCCACACTGCAGTACATGTATTCCTAAATAGCGTAGTGGTAACGCTCTTCGCTTCTCAATGCGTCCCGGGTTCGATTCCTGGTCATGTACGTGAGAGAGTACCGTGGTTGCCCGTCCAGACACGTGGGTTTTTTTCTGGACTCTCCGGTTTCCTGCAACAATACTGACCACTTACGCCGCCACTAAAGCCATTGAGAGTGATTAATAAAAGTTGTAAGAACTTCGATGTAAAAGAATCGATGTAAAATAAATAGAGTTTAAAGTATCAAGCCTGTAGACATGTGGCATGGTACCACACAATTTCTTCAAAGGAAACATAAACCTATTCTCGATCTACATTAATCACAAACAATGGGATGCGTAAATAGTGTGTATATAATCTTCAGTTTTTGTGAGGGACAATATTTCGTTGAATTCGTGAACAGCTTTACCGTTGTTTATTACTCCCCACGGAAACTTTTCATTTAACAGATCTCACGAAGAACACGACTCCTCGAATATTAACTACATTGACTTTCACGAAATCTAATATCAACGAAAATGATTATATTAATGATTTTACAGTATATTACTTTTAATCAGTGTTCATTATTATTGATTAATTATGATTCATTGGATGCAAGTTTTGATTCCTTTGTAGTAAACAAATTACAATTATGATAACATTTTAATTATATTTAAACATATGTATTGATCTGTTGTATTCTGTCATGTTGTCTTCACTCTCGCATTGCCGTTTCGTGCATGTATATTTATTTGTCTCTGTATAACGATGAACGGATGTTGTTCAAGTTATATTCAATAAAAGTATGTTCTGTTCTGTTCTGTATTAAACATTTCTTTTACAACGACTGGAAAACAAGTTGCTTAAACCAATACAAAAAATAGTTGATTGAATTCTCATAGGTTTATAAGGGCGTAATCTTTGAACCCAGCAGCATTTTATTACATGGAATTGGATCATTTTGTGGGTATAGGTTGCAATAAATATCCATGTTATTTGTACTAGATCTGATCTAATTTAGGATAAGATTCCGTGATAAGTATTAATGTTTTATCAGTTTTGACAGTCTAATCGATATCAAACACGATTGATTATCTGTACAACAATGAAGACATACCGTGAGTTACTTCTACATTATTTGATTAAAAGCAATACCATTTAAAAACTATTTGCTACAAGCATTCGTGTGTAAATTCAATGTATCATAATCTCGTCAAGTGACGTAGTCGAGTTTTTAATTTAGTTTATGGGTTATTTACAAATAATAGATGATACTGTAAAATCAATATTTTTCGTTGACATTCAATTTCGTGGAATATATAATTAAATCAGTTTCGTCAGTACATAAATTCGTAGATATTTGTTCTATAAAAACAAAATGATAAGCAGATAGTAATATTCGTGGATAAAGTCATCTACGAAAATTAGTCCCCCACGAAAATTATGAGCACACATGCACGTTTAACATGTTATAAAATTTATGCGTATGTGTACAAGAAAACAAGACAATTAATGATCACCAAGAAGTAAACCCACAGTCCAAAAATGTGTTTTTCTGGTCGTTTTCTCTTTGCTCTTTACATAAAAAAAAATCATTTTGAATTTAGTCTCCGTGTATCAAATCTATCTAACTCTTAAAATCTAAAATTACCTGTACGCTGAGTGGCTATAATATACAGTGGAAAGCATGTAAGCATGTTCCAAAAGCTATTCCATTGAAATTTCATGTTTGAGTTTCATTTCACAAAAAATGGACAGAAAGAAATATCGTTTATAAATTTCTTCTCGTTAACTAAAGTGGCGGCGTTACCGTACTCGTGTTCTGCATGAATGCCTTTTATGGGACTTTTACGTCGGATTAATTGTATAAACTTTGATTAAAGCAATATTTTAGATAAAAGATGTATAAGACTACATTACTATAGTGTACACTCTACATGTATATAATAGCTAAATATATGGTGTTTTGTAAGATGTTGCATGGGACTGGTCCTCTCCTACCCCTGTTTGATCCCAAATGACGGGGAAAAAACTGTATACAAGTACAATTGAATTAATTCGATATCAGCCCTTTATTTATTTATTTATTTGATTCATCTATCCACCTATTTATCAACCTATTTATCCAAGTATCTATTCATAAATGAATTGACATATCTCTCAATAAAATAATCAATCAATCACTATTTTATGATGGCGTCCCTTCACACGTGTGTGCAAAAAGTGTGCATTAGGATTTAAAGGTGTAAGGTTATATATAGATTGATCTCTTTACCTACATATATTACGTAGAAGTCTACATATCTGTCTATGATCTTAATGCTCGGTTTCAATAACTTTTTTTTTTTGCGGGGGGGGGGGGGGGGATTTTTTGTTAGAAAGGGAGACAACCGTTACAGTCTTATGTTCTTAATTAACACTTAGGTTTGCTCATGCATGTTTAGGATAAAACATGCTGTGGTAAATGCACTATAGAGTAAAACATGTTTTTTGTTAAAATGATAAGTTTAAATCCTTCTTCGTAATTTCAAAAGCATCGATAAAAATATAGCAAACTTTGGTGTCCATTAATTCTGAACCAAAAAATCATCTTGACATACTTTCAAATAACTGCTCAAACAAATATTGAGACGAGCAGTCAACAAAACAGACAGGCAGACAGATAAATAGACAAAGGAATAAACTGACAGGACCCGGATCCTAACAGATAAATGTTGCAAGCCTACCAGGACACGTCTATTGCGTGTTTCCGTAAATAAGTAACGTCGGCATTAGATGTAAGAGGGTTCAAAATGAAACATAATGACACCAGATAACCCAGTCGGTACGATAACTCCGAGTCAACAGCTGAAATCGTTGATGAATTGTCCTTTCTTAATGACCCTTCACCCAATCCCACTTTTTTTTTTAGATTAAGAGTTGAATTGGGCTTCGAGTTTAAACTGACTGGAATTCTAACTATACTATACTAATAATAGGCATGCATTTTGATAATCACATAATGCATGTGAACTTTGCTATCGATGTTTGTTTGCTTGAATTTACCAATATTTCGGTAGACAATGTCGGTATGAGGCTCATATCACATTTAGCATGATACCGCAATCACTCACATTATCCTGACACCGGGCCGACCTTCAACTACCAATTACAAGCTGACCGCCAACCTTTTGCAAATTTGGTATTTCGCGGCCGGGGATCGAACCCACGGGGACCGGCACTTTAACCGTTTAGCCACCGTTTTTGCTGTTTTGATTTAATTTAACGTTTACCCTGGTACAAATTAAAAGCGTTTAAGAATCATCTCACCTTTATTTCATTTTGAAGAATATTTTGTAAAATAGCAAAAATTCAGTATTTCTTAGCGTTTATTATTGTTTGTGGAATTCGGATATGGTCTTAACCCTTTCCCTCATATAGACTCATTTTGACGCACTCAATAGGTACCACATAAAGCTTGATCTGCAGAAAACCACAGTTAAACCTTACCAAATTTAATTGTAAAATCCTCATTTCCAGACCACTGAGGAGCAGCAAACAGCATAAAACCTGATCAGCCTGCGAGTTACTCGCAGGCTGATCTGGTTTGTTTGCATAAAACCTGATCAGCCTGCGAGTTACTCGCAGGCTGATCTGGTTTTATGCTGTTTGCATAGGTCTTTTCATGGTGTCCTCTATGAGGGAAAGGGTTAAAGCAGCTCGGTCACTGATAATCGGCAGAAATAAAAAAAAAGGGTTCTTTTTTCTCGTTAATGTTGGTGAAGTCTTTGTTTCCTGATAAATCAACTCGGCAAGTGTAGATCACATTTCACGAGAAAATGCTACGTTCTAAACATGACGTCTTCATTAGTTCCAGGTAGCAAATTCGAGTTCAGTCTGTGAAGTGAACGCATGCGTGAAGAGTGGTTGTGATCAGTCATGTGACGGTACACGAAAATAGAATTTATAAATATAGGGTTTATCATACTAAATATTGGTTTTATACCGTTCGTAACGTTAATGCCTTTGATGGAGAAACCATCCATTTTTTAATCATCACGGAATGCTGAACTGGATTAACCATGTGTCTATATATGGGTTTAGATAGACGTACTAAACACGGATAGTAGAAAATTAAATTCTTGGTCAATGACCATTTGAGCTGCTTTAGTAATGAAGCCGACCGCCGGACCAAGGATCTTTCATGACATTCACAGGCGCAAAATACTGGTCCAACCCAAAAACCCTCGAGAGGGATTAGTATTAGCTGTAAGAACTTTTTCCCCACATGACGTAAAAAGAAATAGGTCTCTACTTATTTCACAGGAAGTCAGCGAGTCACGTGAAGGCTGATCTTGTTTTACACTGGTCGTCTATATCGTCCTTTTTTCTTTTCGTGTGGTAAAGTGTTTAGTGCGAAGGCTGTAAGACACATATGAATGTTTTCGCAAACACCGAAACGTATATCGTTGGCAGTCATCCATAGATATAACCACACCACTTAACTGTAATCGACATATTTTTTTTTTTTTTTTTTTTTTTTTTTTTTTTTTTTTTTTTTTTTTTTTTTTTTTTTTTTTTTAGGGTGGCAGGGTGGCAGTTGTGTTTCTTCTTTTAGAGGTTATTCTTTTTTTTTTAATTTTTTTTTTTTGGGGGGGGGGATTATTTTTAGAGCGATTTTTTCCCAGCCACTGGCACATCTAAGCCTCCCATATCCAACCTATCTGAATGAATTGCACCATGGCTTTTGGTGAAATATACATTTGCTTATTTGATGACTTAATTGGTTGTTTATTAAAAATATTTCCGTTTTCAAAGTATATTCATTTGACAGTTACATTATGAAATACCTACTCGTAAGACATTTATGTATAATAAATTGTTAAAATTATGCGGCCGAGAGGTTCAAGTCGCTGACTTTAGCACTCACTCAGCCCTTCACCGCGTGGGTTCGAATCCCGTCAGGGTCTTTCGGATTTTCATGTAAGAAAGCCTTCTAGCTGGCTTGCAATCGGTCGGTGGTTCTACCCGGATGCCTCAGTGCAATCGGGGTCCTCCTCCACCTGGAAATAGCTGGACGTCGCTGTTTGACTGAAATACTGTCGCAGCGACGGTAAACTAAAAAAACAATCAATCAAATGCATGTTGATTTCCCATTGAACGATTTGGTGTTCGGGGAGTGCTCGTTGATTTACGTAGGTGTACGTCACATTTCGGAGTGAAATGGTCTATTGTCTATCGAAATGTCTGAATAGACACTATTTAAGCATTAAAATTATATACGTATACTACAAAGGTCACAGAATGTGATATATTTATCAAACTGACTGAGCAACAGGTGTTTCGTTAATCTCGTAAACATTTCTCGCCTGACAGTCAGTACTTCTAAATCCCTTTCAAGAATTGATAAAGTGCTAGAGACAATTACCCACAAGAAAAAAAAAAGTTTCCTCCACTTGACACAGATAAACTGAATATTAGTTGCTTTACTCTTCGTAGAAGCTTTAAATTGTCTACAGGTAGCCAATATGAGGTCAAAATTTAGGACAATTTACAGCCAAAATAGAAGATGCCTAATCATCATTTTTCGCTGAAGACTCATTTTCGTGGATTTCGTATATGACTTTGTCAATGATCATTAATCCCAACGGATACTGTTCAAATTGCAGACCTTACGCTTTCTAGAACATAAAACCGCAAACATCTGTACCAACGAAATTGACATAATTGCAGAATCCACGAATTTAAATTTCTGTGAAAAATAATGATTTAATGGGAGGAAGATGAAAACAAAATCATTGAACACATTTTTTTAACCTTTTCGGGAAACTTTTTTAATTACCAACCCCCCCCCCCCCCCCCCAAAAAAAAAAAAAAAAAAAAAAAAAAAAAACCTGAGCTGTGGAATGGTCTCACTGAACGTCGGAGATTTTATCATAATCCATAGCAATAATCCAGACATAATACACAATATAAACATGCATTATGCGTTGGACAAGGTCATCGTACTTTAAATAATTTCTCTTCTTATATCCTTTATGCCTACTGAATGGCGTGTAATTAAGTAAAGTACATTGACTATAATACGACGTGACCGGACACACTGTTCAAACAACAAAGTCCGTCAGCAACACCCCCCCCCCCCCTTCCCAAACCCGCACATAATAATAATGAAAAACACCACGTGCACCCCATCCCCTGAGACACCCACTGGCACATACACGAGGTCACGCCCTTATGTCAAAGTCACTGTCACCGTCACGAGTTGAGAGTATGAGCCAATCCTTGATATCAAATAATAATTAGTCAGCCGAACGCCCCAGTCAAATTATTCGTATAATATTGAAGACAAACTGAAAATAACTAAATCTAGGATCATAGAAGTACATTGTTGAAGTACTTTTTCTTCACAATCGCGATTTCCGCAAAATATAGGATGGGACATATATAATAGCTATAACCAAATAAATTCATTTATATCATCCTTATTTTAGATTCTTTACTTTAAATTCTTTATCCGTTTTTATTTATTCGTTTGTTTATTTGTTTGTTTATTTGTTTGTTTGTTTTGTATTGTAACATGTTACCTGATTTATAGCAATGATTAAGCTAAACTTTGTCCTTCCTCCATCAACTCTCTTATCAAATAATTTTAATCCCAATATTTTCTACTTTAATCGCTTATCAAATTCCGTGTTGCATGTTCAATATTAAACATTGCATGCGTCGTGCCCAGGGAAAGTTCAGCATAAGATTTCCGATACGAGCATTATATGCATCACAAACTAAACCTCCACACTCGAAAGATTATATACCATATCAAGGGAGAAAACTCTGACTGCGCATGATCACAGCGCGGTGACAGTTGGTCCTCAACCAATCACGCGTGTGGAAGTTGAGTCCGTTCATTCGCGGGCCGAACTATAAATTCCTTGTGACGATCGGAGGTACATTTCTTGTTTTAGATGACATTCAAGGTGTACAGGATCATCATGGAGAAATGTGTGGAGCAAGGTTCCTCAAGGCGGAGAGTGACTATACAGATAATTGCGGATACTATCATTTGGCTTACAAGTGAGTTATCAATACGCTACCGTAATACATGTATATTATATTCTTATTATTTCATATAAGAATATAAGAAATGCTAACTATACTCAATTATATATACATATAAATATATATATATATTTTATTTTTATTTTTATTTTCCTCTTTTTTTTTCTTTTTTTTTTTGAGTTGGGAGGAGTTAAATGCGGTTAAATACGCCTTTCTGATTCCAGTAGTTTTGTATTTTCATGTATGACTGAGATAAATTATATTCAAACTAAGGACCACTGCAGAGTTATCTTTAGTATACCAAGTGAAGTCTTTACTTTTCAATTGTGTTATATACTTTGAAAAAAGAATGTTTAATAGCCATTATCACTTTGACATGTTTACGTGATTTATATATTAGCATACGTTTTTTTTTTCTTCGCTTTATTTCCTTTAACCGGAAAATTTTAATTTGTATTTATTAATTTATTTAAAGATCTAAACTTATTGTCTTTTTTCCAATAAGGAAATACTTCAAAGTTTTTTCTTTATTGTTTTTGTTGTATTTTGTCTACTGGACTTACCCTCATATCCACCAAACCTTTCAATACAAACGAAATCAACTATACATAAAAATAGGAAGTTGAAAATATCTTCTTTGAAAAACAAAACGTTTTCCCCTTAAATATTTGCAATCTAAAGAAAGCATTTATATATTTCTGAGTTTGTAGTTTGAGTTTGAGGTTTTCCCCTTTAGTTCACCTTACCATTATTTATTTACCTCTTTATTTCCCGATTCGTCGATGTCATTCATATTCACCTTTAATAAGTTGATTTTGTTAGCTTTTCTGTATACTAAATGATTAATATCCATTTTTCAAAAGCATCATCAATCATTATGAATTTTTTATTAATCAGTCATTTTTACATACCATTAAAGATGTTAATTCGATTTATCATCTCTTTTTTTTTTCTCAGTTGCAACAGCGCCATCGTCATTTAATTAAACTCATTTGCTTTATAATTACCCATAACTATTATTATTCAAATTATTAAGTATGTCTTTGTGTTCACTTTAATACTTAATCTAGTAGTCACAACGGATTCAACTAAGAGAGGGAAAGAGGGGTGGGTAGAAAAAGAGAGAGATAATATAAAGCACTACTGACTTAGTTCAAGCTATGCTGAGCTCCCTTCGGTTTATTACCAACCCACTGTCAAAGCGTACATAAAATTAAAATTCAAATTGTTGAAAATAAATTAATATTCATGAAAAACGCGTTTTATCACACCGTGCAAGTATATATTGAAATTAAACATTCTTAATTTTTCACAGTGTAACTATATCAGTAGCGCCAGTGTAGATGAAATGCACCATGCGTCACATTAAAGTTAATGTAGATGCAGTTCTTCTTGATTAATATGATACGTTATTTGGGTTTCTTAAATACGGTCACGGTATGTAATATATCAAGTTAAGGTGGCACGCCAAAGTCTTTGTTACCAACTACCTTTTAAATGAAAAGTTTTGCAATAATTTAAAAGAAAACATCGGTCATGACACTTCATTCAAAATAGTCGGTGCGTAAAACTGCAAAGGAGGCAAAATTGTAAATTTCCGTATATGAGTTGAATACATTTGGTTTATATTACAAATCTCTCTCTCTCTCTCTCTCTCTCTCTACGAAAAAACTATTTATAGTTTTCTGTTATCTCAATTAAATACAACAAAAATACCATTTACTATTTAGATTTGTCATCACACCAGGACTATTGATTTTGGTTATTAACCTACTTGCTGACAAAGTTAATTTGACTGATTTGTTTTTCGTGTAATATATTTTCTAAAGGGAATCAGAAAACGAAGCTGAGCTAGAAGCAAATCGATACGCATTTTAACTGAGTAACTGTGATTCATTTATATATGCATATGTCGTGCTGCCGGTCCCACGGATATGCTTTCTATTTGGTCCGTGCTAGACTATTTTCATTGGTTGTTTCTATATCATATAAAGAGGAACAACGCTATATCATTCTTTAATTAAGTGCTTTTGCTAAGCAAAATATGTCTGAAAAATATATGTTTGAAATTATATTTTCAGCAAGAAAGTTTTCAATCAACTTAGAGTTATTAGCAAAGGAGACACACTTGACCTTATTTTCATTGTATTATAATAATTACTAATAGCACGGCGCGTGCCATTTCCTCTCCGGTACTTATTCTTTTAATCATGAATGCTTTAAAAAAAGATGAATCAGACAATGTACTTAAGTTTTCTTACTAACCAGACAGAAAGTCCGTTAACATTATTAAAATAGCGATGTCGGAAACTGATCAAACCCGGTGAAAGATTCATTTTTTCTTACTTCTCTATATTTTGGTCAACAGTAGAGCATGGATAGGTATCTCATTATTTTTTTCATTCAATAGCTAATAAATAATACATTATGAAGAAAAAAATCCGTTTGTGACAAAGTATGAGTTATAATACTTATTTCGTCATTGTCTTTCCCGTTATATGCACGTGATAAGAGGTATTTTCAAGAGAAGTTCTCGTCGAATGGTAATTGATTGATGACTCTGAAGCTATCATTATTTACGGATGATACTCATGATATTTTGTGTGGTATTATATAAGATAAAATCACACAGGGGTTGATAAATCGAAAAATAATCACCATCTATTGTAATCACATTGATAGAGGGTGCTACGAACTACAATGCTTTTCGAGAAACTCCAGACCTACATACGCTGCAAAATTTCACAAGCTTCACGGTGTATTTGATGGGCTCTTGAATATCTGATAACACATATATTTTACTTTCCACTTGCTTAAACATTTAGATAAAACAAGTTTCACACAGACTGATTTGATAAAATTCGACAGTTGGCTCGCGAGCAGATGTTTTTATTATATTTTTTTAAAATTGCAGTAAAAGCTTTAATTTGCTGAAATACACAATTTGATTATATATATATAAAAAAATAAATAAATAAAAAAACTAGATATATGTACATCAATTTACTGACATGAGAAGTGTAACTTCAAAAATAAGGAATGACCAGTTAACATAGTGGCGAACGAATTGGCTTTCGTGAATGCAAAACGAGATCATTCCTTCCCTTGTTCGGCCCGACTATGTATGAAAGGGTATTCAGCCTTCCTGTACCCATAATTTGTGATATTGTTCTTCTTTCGGTTTGGTGCTATGGCAACCAGTACCAAAAATAGCTTGTCGAGCCGAGAGCAGCTCATTGGATGGATGGATGGATGGATGGATGGGTGGATATTTTGGACACTTGGGTTGCTTCCGGGTAATCTGCGTGAACATCAATGCCAACTAGAAAAGTTTCATAAACGATATTGCTTTGTGTCGAATCGTTGTACAAAAATTAATGTTTTAACTTAATTTATGATAATATACCACCGCTTGACTTGATAAGCAAATGGCCAAATTCTTGAGTATTGTAATTGAATTTAGGGTCTTAGAAAACGTTAGCTTAAAAGCAAGATAGTCGTTATATCAAGACAGTCTCTAAATGAGACTCTTTACTTTAGTATTAAATTATTGAAACGTCTTCAAGATAAACATTCCAATGGCCTGTTTACGAATTACCGTACAGACTGTAAATGTGAAGGTTAAACTATTAGTGTTCTTTGATTCCATTATGTCTAGTATTATCAACCCTTCTTTTAAATACCTTATGTCCATAACTTTTATTACACCTCTTGCGTAGGTGTTGTCATTAAGATAGTATTGTTATAAACTCAAAATCATCATTATAAAGACCAGGCTCAAATTCCACCAACATTACTTAGCGCTAAGAAATACTTAAAATCTTAGAGTAGGTGAATACACATTCCACCATTACTATTTTATGAAGAAAGTACTAAGCTAAATGCATTATTACCTGGATAACTAACAATAATCGATAAGAAATGAAATATCTGGGTATTTTTATTAGAGAAACAAGAATGATGAAATTTGCCCTAAAGTATTACTAAGCGCCAATAATTGTAGGTGGAATTCGACCCTATTAAATAAACTTTTAAGCGTACGCTCTCCGTCCGTTTGGTTTTTTCTTTTTTTTTTTTTAAATTTAATAATGTATTTTGTTCTAGAGAAAGCGTTAGTTTGAATTTTATACAATATAATCTTGTGTTCTCGAGTCTTTGATTTAAGTGCTTTCTTTCCTTGGTAAGGTTGACATTAACAAACTCTCATAATTATCAAATGTTATTTTACAAAAGCGAAGTCAGAAATACTTTCGGCTCTAGCTAGTCTGATTTTTAAGTGTGCGTAATAAATGACTGCCAACATGCTTCAAGACAATAACCACTGCTAATTAATGACATTTCCTCTGCAGTAAGTGACATAAATTATCACAAAATCAGTTTAAATGGGTAGCTGTTAATTAGTTTCGTTAATTACTGGAAAACTGCAGAGCTGAAGTCTCCCTCAGCCTTGAAACTTCATGTTATTGATTTGTTTAAGGCGAATACCTTGGAGTTTTTCTGCCGCAAGTCAAATTTACTTGGCCACCATGTCTTTCTTAGAATTTACTGCATATTTCGAAGCAAAAGAAAATGACGTTGTTCCCATAATCGTAATGTAATGCAGTTAGTGTTGATCGTAATACGAGCACTTTTTATAATGTATTTATTAACCATTTTGTTAATACAATGAGTCGTTGACCTTTAGAACTTGCGAGTCTTTTCAACGAAGAACTCATCACATTTGTGTCAACTGATTTCTCACCGCGAGGTGAAATACATAAAGACTGAAAATCACGAACATGCTTCGAGTGACTCTTTTACAATATGCGCGAAATGTTGCGTATTGTCACAATTAATGTCAAGAAGACACGCTAGAAATTCCTCACACCTTCTAATTGGCTTCTTGCTGCACGTGATTTAACGGGAGTAGATGAAGGCAAACCAGTCACTTTCAATTTCATGTAGTCCTTTCTGCGGGTGTCAGTTTATCTTTAGAATAACTGAAAGATATATTTTTTCTTGTCAAATCCAGATAATATAAAAACGAATGGACTGTCTTTCATCGTAAATGAGCTCTTATCGTTCAAAATTTGAATTGTTTATGAATCTGTTGTGGGTTTTTTTTTTGTTTCTGTTGTTGTTTTGTGGGGTTTTTTTTGTCGTTTTTTCAGGTATAACTTGTTAAAAATAATCAAAGCCAATGTAATGCTTCTGTAATTTGTTTGTTAAGAGCAAGAAAACAACTCGGTTAAGGACACGTAAGTGCTTTAAAGCTTTAAAATTCGCAATCTAGAGGGGCGAATGCTATGAAGACGCAGATATGGAAGGACCTCGAAGCTTTGTCTGTTCTGATCAACAATACACCTTTAATTACGGAGGGCGGTAGATGTTATAGCCAAGAGCCCTTTCGGTAACTTTAATTTCAATAAAAATCTAATTGATTTATGACACAGATAACGGAATGTTTGTGGCTTTAGGGATGTTATTCAAATTGGAGTCACGTTACAGTTTTTGTCACAGAATATTCGTATTTTACAACAGGCATTTAAACAAATCAATACACAGACTTCATAAATGTTTTGATTATATGGAAATAACAACACTAGACGACAAAATTCTACACACATTTCCGCTTGCAGCGCAGCATTGCTTTCATCTGTATCTGAATTTACATTGAAAGCTTATTCTCCAGCTAAATTACCTTCATATCATAAACATCTAAGCCCATATCGCCTTTATAAATGTAACATATCGTTTCTATGCGTGCACAAATATTGTCAAATCGACGCGAAAGATAACAATATTAGAAAATAGAACATATTATTTACCTTAAAATATTTTATTACGTGTTTCATAAAGTATGAAATGTCGTGTCTGCTTTAGTGTGAAATACTGGTGCAATTAAGCTGAAGATACCAACATTCCGCGGAATTATTTACAGCTAAATGTTATCAATATTTCGTCTGTAGTAAGACAGACGGACAAATGAATGTCCCCGATTACAGTCCCGCCGCTGAAACTGTAGTTTCCCGTGTCAGAGGTCGGAAGACAGTCTGCATAGTAGCCGATAAACAATAGACTCTGGCGCCGAGCCGTGCTCACATATCAATTACACGGGTGCAGAACAGATAGCCTTGAACCCTATACCTCGTATTAATTCTACATCCGCCACAGTCTTTAAATTATGGCTTTTTGATCTCTCTGATTTATTGAAAATCAATTGATGACAGAAATGAAATGGCTACACTGGCTCGCATATCGGCTCTCTCGGACTGAGACAAATATAACCTAGTTTGACAAAATCAAACCCATCAATCACGGAGCTTCAGAGAATGTTTTGTGATGCACATTCAAACACCATCTCTGATACTTATCGTGGTGAGAAATTTCATGAATATAGAAGGGCTATGAATGAGAAAAATAGACAAGGAACATCATCACAATGTCGGCCAAGCCAAAATTACTCGCCGAAAATGTAGTAAGCGGGGATGAATTGAATACCACGATATGTTGTTGGCTTTAAGTTTTTTGCCATTCATAGGATAAGCATCAATCTGAGCCAGCCAAAATCAACAGTCAAGATACTTTTGCACTTAAGCACTGCACACTCATGCTGCACCGACTGTTTGGTATGCTTTGCTTCGCACAATACACACAGATGGTATTTAGTATTTAGATAATACGTCAGTGGCTAAAGCTGCCACATATGGCGGACTCTAATTGGCACCTGAGTCCAGGTGTTCTGGCCGCCAGGTGTTTGGCTCTCGAGTCGTATTAATGAAGCATTTTTAAATTCTCATTGTTTTGGTGAAATGTTACTTCTGCTTACTTTCTTGTGTATGTTGTTGTTTTAACTATACATTCACGTTTACAACATAAATGGAACTAATCTCATTAGGCATTTGGATAATTATTTTTGAAAAAGTTGAAATACTCTTTAAAAAAATCTTTGCCGTCTTTTAAATCGAGTGAACATTTTAATAGAAAAAATGTAACATTTGTGTATTCGGCATACAGTATCACTTTCACTTGGAAACAGAAACAGTATTACCACAGTATTACTGCAGTATCACATCGAAGACATGTTACATGAATATCCGGTCACGTTAACCTAACACTTGGTCTGTGCTTCATTAAGAATCTCAAATTAAAACTTTCTACACCTCAAAAATCTCATATTCTGCTTCACAACAATGTTGGAAATTTTGAAGTAATTAAATACCATTTTCTTTAAGAGCATGTAAATAAGACAGGGGTCAGGCACGAAATGTGGGTTATACATCGCAATATATAATACAAGGGATAATATACTCCCATTTGACCTAGATTCATAATGCCAATATCTCAGTAACACACATTTATCTATGAAGGTATCTTTAAATAATTTGCACCTATCTCAACCGTAAACATTTATGTAACAGAAACGTACGTATCCTGCAACAAACCCGCATTGCGAAACTGAATAATGACACGGGTTCGCACACCCGGTCTACCATTCTGCGAAATAACGAGGTAAAAAGATGCAATATCCTATAAAACAAATGAATTACTCACATCGGCACGCATAATCTTTCTCGGTCGCAAGAAATACAGTAGGTACCGCAATTTTCAACCGTTGGCCTATTTCACCACAATTAAAAGTCATTTTGCTAATAACGTGACCAGTAATGTAGTAATGTAACCATAAATGCGATTGGTTGTAGATTAAGAAATAGCCAATCAAAATGACTTTCTTTTGAAAGACACGTGATTCGTAAAATTCCTGAATTAAAGTGAAAGTATTGAAGTAAATAAATAGTATACCATTTTCTCTAAGAACATGTAAATAAAGGCATGCATGAAATATTTCTATTCAGGTTGTAAATAAACAAGGAAGTTCTACATATTCAAAATTTTGAGCTGATAAAAATCTCGATTTTAAATGATTTGTAAAACGGATGCCTGAAAAAGGTTTACTTAATGTTTCGTAAATCTGGTCTTTGCCATACACATTTTTAATTGAGGTCACTACCTCTTATCTTATCTAAACATGGCCAAATAAGATAGGATATCACAAATTATTCTTACAAATCTCCATAAAATGGAGAAGCTTGAATCCACTTCATGGGTGCCAATAACACTACAGGGAAAACAAATCTTTGAACAATGAGCAAACAAATAAACGTGAGTTGGACGCGAAAAGGATGATATTTAGACTAAACACCTGTAGTATTTAGACGATTTGAAAAGACTGAACGAAAGGAAAATAAATATTTAAGAACAAAATACTTACAACCCTAGGAAAGCTGTAAGTCTAGTTATAAATCTTGCATCTGTAGAATCCTACAATGAAAATTGTACATACAATCTGTGACATGTCCGCGGTCTACATAGTGTCATATCAAATAATCTACCTCGTGTAGCACTCAAAGATAAATCGTTGACATGTTTTGTACGTAACAGTAGAGGTGTCAGATTTTTTATTTACTTCTTTCAAACATTCATGCAGCTAGAGATATTGGTCATAATAAATTACTGAGAAAAAGATTGAATTCCAATGGTTTGTTTGTTTGGGTCTATCGTTCTACCAACAACATTTCAGTAATTTGGAGACTTTGTCCACTTGAGACAGATATAGGGCTGTCACACTGCAGTATCACGCCATAGACATATGACATGATACCACATCCAGTCACATTATCCGTACACCGGGCCAACCAGTCCTGGAACAACCCTTATATGCTAAATGGATATTTTACGACTTTGGTATGTCGCGGCCGGGGACCTTACCCACGACTTCCCGATTCCGGGGCGAATCATCTATCCAATCGTCTACCGGAACCGGTCATTTCAAATAATTTAAAGTCGCACCAACAGTATTTTAGTCGCTTTGAGGACTGTGTATATTTATGAACAGAAAAGAAACAATTTAAGTTGAGATATGTTGTGAGATTGCAGGCTAAGTTGAATCAGATATGAATAGAGTACATGTAGTAATCCACTTTTAACACTTGCACACAGGATTACATCGTTAATCACAAATATGCAAGATAAATCTTGCTTGAGAATCAAATGCAATTAATCTACTGTATACCCATCAATTTTCGTGGGGGACTAATTTTCGTCGCTTCGTAGACTGCACGAATATTAATCCCCCACGAAAACTGTCCATTCAGTAGATCTCATTATTTCGAGGACACCAATCCACAATTATATATACCAACGACATTGATTTTATACAGATTCCACGAAATATAATTCAATTGAAAATTACTGATTTTACATTACTCGCCATAAAACTAAATATTATACGTGTATTTTATGTACACTATCATTTTACAAAATATACATTTTGAGTCAATTAAACGTCATGTTACATAAAGCCGCCGTTTATAGACTATTCCGTGTTTAAAATTTCAGGCAAGTACAACATGTTAAGATAAATATCTAATTTACAGGACATAAATAACTGGCGCTTTTATCCAGCTAAACCAGCCAAGCGAAGTATTTTACTCGTGCAACCCGTGCTAAATCAGCAGAAAATATTTAAAATGAATATGTGTTATTATCTTTTCCATATTTGCAACCACTGCAATTTCGTCGATGGCAAACGGCCTCAAATCTCACATAAGTAGACATATTTTAAACCGAAATCTTAACATATCGTATATAACGTTTTAATGGTTGAATATCTTAGAAAACAAGCCTTTAAATATCACGCGGCTGGCTAGGATCAAAGGATAAATTTATGATAAAGACATGTCGGGTCTAAGCCTCATGTCTTGTTGACATGACAGTCGAATTTAGGGCATATCTTTCTCGTCACTACGAAGGCAACAATTCATTTGTCGGAAATGCATGGCAAATATGCCTTAATCGGGATAATAAATTTCAAATTAATGCTGATTTATCACCTCTCTCGCTGCTATCTGCCTAATATTCAAGTATCAATATCTCTCTTCTATTCTTAAACCGGAATGTTAACGGCCTTGACGTCCATAAGAAATCTCTGTCTTTCGTGATGTTGATAGAGAAATTACAGCATTGCTAAGCAAAAACCACAGCCGCTATGCAGTTTAAAAAAAAGAGAACATTAAATAAATATCTTGCGCACTTGAAATCCGACTTACTTCATTATAATTGAAACAATTTCGAGTAGCACACGCTGGTCTATGTGTTAATAACGGTTAACGATATGTAAAGAACTGCCAATAAAATAGATGTATTTCTTTAAGGTTAATGTTGTTAAGATAAGAAAGGGAAATTCACTGGTTGATTATCTTTAATTGCTTGTTTAGTTTGATCCATCTTACACCATAAATATAACTGTTGTTGTTGTTGTTGTTGTTGTTGTTGTTGTTGTTGTTGTTGTTGTTGTTGTTGTTGATTGATGATGATGATGATGATGATGATGATGATGATGATGATGATGATGATGATGATGATGATGATGATAAAAGTGACGTAATAACAGCGAATAGTGATAGTTGTACATTTTACATATCTATATTATATTTTCGAAGTTTCGATCCCTTCTCAGGACTTTTTTTAAAATCATCATACGTGTAAAATAATGTTACAACTGACAATTTATCAAGGTTGTAATTCTTTTTCCCAATCCATGTAACAAACATATGTCTAAATTCTAAATATAAATTTTATAAAGGCTATAAAGCAACAGTTGTATTTTATAATAGATATATTTGAGATTTGACCGGCGATTAACGGAATTGCCTAATACATGCGGAGATTACCGAACACAATCGGCGATTACCAAACACAATGGGTGGAGATTACCGAAAACATGCATGGATTACCGGACGCAATGTGTAATTCCACCAAATGAAAATGGTTTATTTTGGAAAGGGCTACATTTTCTGCCCATGATTGTTTATTATAGAAGAGGTTTATTGAAGAAAAAGATATGTAAACATACATGTAATTGTAACTACATAAGGAGAGTTTTAAAGCCGAAATGCACTTAAGCGTCATGCACTTTGGAGTTGAATTCAATTTTAATCTCCCTAACTCTATACAACTCAATCTCACGGTTTATTTTCCGGTAACACTAAAAAGGTTATAATGTCAGTAATTATAGTCCACAATCTTTTACTGGTGACGGGCCTGGTCTGACCACAGACCGCAACTCCAATCACCGCACACGTACAACTCCACGCCTGTACAAACCGCCTTGTAAAGGCCACCAGCGTCACCTAGCGTGTCACGTAGGATCCCGTCTGGTCAACCGGTGTCAAATGTGTGGCCATTACCATTTGTCATAACACAGGTGGCGCTACATGCGGGTGCAGAGGTGTTCAGCAAATGGGCAATACGTCACGGTCCGGTGTTTTGGGTTATGTCTGGAATGATTTAGTAAAACAAACCTGAAACCAGATACATGTCATTGGATGTTGAAAGTCATTATTACTTTGATACTTAGCATTTGAATGACATGTATGTTTAACTATGTAATTTGGCCGGTACAGGCATTGTTGTTAATATATTTTCCCTATGTGTTTGATGAAACTGTAGGGCGATGTGGTGAAGTAATTAATTTTGTAAAATATGCTGTAAACTCATCGAATCAAATTAATAATTTATGCGTATGGAAATTTTTGTTTTACAGTTACAGAAAATGACACGAGAAACTAATGTTCGTTTGAGCAAATTAACATTATTCACATCTTCAAATCTAAGCGTTTCATTTAATTATCGTTTTATCGCATTAAAACAGCATATTAAGTTGTTTGTTTAAGAGTCGTTTTTCTCCAAATTAACATAATTTTGCGGTTAAATAAATTGACGAAAACATGCAAAATCCATTATTTTAAATGTTTGCGTTTTTAATAAAGGTAAGAAGGCTTTGATGTTGAATTAAAAAATATGAAATAAATTAAAACAATTAATGTAATTGTTCAAAATGTTACAGTCAGTGAACACGCCACGATGTCATAATTACAGCTATCTAAAGTGAAATACTTGGTTCACAATTAAGCTTTACTTTATTTTGTAATGAAAATGATTCAGTTTAAAATTAAGCAGAATTTGGAATGTTTCGAGTGGTACACTGCACATATTCAAACAAACGAGTGCAATTAAAGGAATGTAAAATGGTATTAAGGCACCGACATTTTAATCAATCAAATTCTAGTGAAAATTTTTAAGTCCGGGCTCCGCTGCTTCCGAAATGTCTTTATAGACGCCATATTTTTATGTGTTCGTTTGTGTTTACTCATACAGTAATATATGTTAAATTGTACTGAAATAAAGTAATTATGAAAATAATCCAAATCTGATTCCTTACTTTAAATCCAATTTCATGTTTTAAATGTTTCTTACCAAACTGATGTCAGTTTGGACATTGGCCACATGCGGATGACAAAATAAGGGAGAACATTGAAATCAGTCAGTTTTAGAATTTAAATGAACCTGTCCAATTTGATTTCGTTTTATATTTAACGAAGCATGCCTTAATCGATCGATAGGTAAAAAAAATGTAGTGTTTAGAATAGTAAAGCTTTCTCAATTAATAGATGCCCTATTCTTTGCACTTTAATGGTTTAATGAGTACAAATTCCACTTTTACCTGTTTGCATACGTGTGTGTGAACATACATGTATTTGCTTTGGGTTTATGTCTAATCAACGTAATTCCGTCATCTAGGGAAGCAGATAAAGTGTTGCCCTGACATCAGGCCAACAATAGAAACTAACCTTTTTATATTCTAGCGAGTCAGTTTCTTTAACTATGCAAAATAAGTCTTATGTAAAAGACACGTGAATTTTTATATAAACTTAGTTTATTCTCGCCGAATAAGCCTTTCACAAGCGTTTTTAATTGAACAAAGTATTTCATAATTGCAGAAATAGCGCCATGGGAAAAAAGACAAAAGCTGGAAACATTGCCACCAACTCACACCACTTGCATCAGAAGTTATGCATAAGGGATCAGAGTTTGACAATAAGTTGACATTGATCAAACGTTGCTGTCAATTTGAACAGTTGAACAAAAAAAGAAAGAACAGTTTTCAGTTTTGACAATCATTTCTTCCGACACTAAAATATTTTAAGAGGACTTTCACCTCAATTTTTTCTATTTTGTACAAGAGTATCTATTTCTCACGCTGATGAAGGTAAACATATATTGGCCTTGGTTTCACTTTATTTCATACCAAATTCTTTTCACGGCATTTTGTCATACACGACGTGCTGTTTGACGTTAATTTGTTGCTAGGGTTTCAATCAATACCCCGTGAGTTGCAGGGTCGGTAATTGCTGTTTTGTCAGCGATGCTTTCTGCTGCAGGCGAGGTGTCTGGTACCACCAACTGATGCTGAGAGAAAGGTGTACACTGTGTTATTTTATGCTCGAAAGACCAAAAACACGCCAAATTAACACAAAAAGTGAGAAGGGTAGAATAATCAACTTATGTTTAAGTGCAATGTCTGTTTAAGAAATTGCTGCCGTTGAAAAACATAAAATAATAAATATAAAAACATTCTCTTTTTACTGACATTTATGTTCATGTATAAACCATAAAATTGCAATGTCATGCTTGTTTAATATTTTGACTAAAAATAGCACTCTTTCAAATCTTATTTAAGTTGTGGTTTTATATGACTCACTTTGAAACATTCTTAAACATTAAAACGGCAAAAAAATAATGATGGAGTGGATAAAGATTAACCGATAAATCTTAGAAAAGGATGATAATGTTGGTGCAAAGTATGACATAGTATTACAAGTCACGCAAAGCAACGGCGTTATTCCACTTAATGCAAAGATATGATGTTTAATGTCCAGCATTTGCGTAATTATCTAATTCAATTAGGAGAAGAAAATCGATGCACTGTTAAAAACGGTTCAGCAGAAAATTAGACGTTTCATTAAAAGTAGGCTCAATTTAGTTCTTTAATGTTTGCACTAGAATTATCATTCGGCATTTTAATGGTGTTATGAGAGGGTGGTAGCCTAGTTTTAACTGAAATCCAGTTCTAACTTTTGGAGACATATGTTATGAATAAAGATTTCAGTGCGCATTTTTTAAAACAAGTTTTCGAAAACAATCGATATTGTATCCTCATTTGAAACTTTGATAGACTATCACGTCCTTTAGCCGATGAACATCTTTGATATAGTGATAACCTTTTAACTTTTTTATCTTAATTATTTTATGGATAAAACAGTGGGAATGCAGAGAAATGGTTGTATTTTACGAGCTTTTAAGTTGAATGGATATGGGGGATAAGAAAAAATTCAGATTTTTTTTTCATCCAAGAACTACTGAGTGAAATTGATAAAGATAAGTTGATAAGTATGAAATTTGGTATCATATTGCAAAGAAATATGGTATGTCTGATTCTATATTGAACTGATTGAAGGGTGGGCGTCTAGAAATGATTGAAGGGTGGGCGGCTAAAGGCAGCAACGCCCGAGATAAATCACAAGAACCAACACAAAATACAATCCCTCTATATATGAGGGATACAGCCCAGTTTTTTTTCTCCTTCGTTAGGTGAACTCTACACAACCGCACGCCAAAACGGAAAGACAAAAACACATCAAACGTGCAGCAAATTGTTCTCTTATTTTAGTGTTTCCGACAATGGGATGTAAAAGTGGAACCACTTAATTAAAAATAACACCAGCATCGTTTCCTGTGTTGGTCTTCCTTGGGGACAGGTCACAACATCCGCAGCGTTGTGGTTGACCCGCAAGTCTAAATAGATGACCCAGTATTGCGCCGCTGCAAGACGCGAGGAATTTTGGGTATTTTGATACATGTAAGTGCTTTCTGCACTGTATAACGTATTCCAAAGTTAGAACAACGGGAAGAAAAACAATAAGAATCACCCACTTGAAATTATTTTTGTCATTAAAGATGGCGACGATCTCAGTTCTGGAAAGATACAGTGGGGTATTCCATGGAATGGATTAAATTCAATGTGCTTTTTCTGAAGAAAAAAAGATAAATATTTGATATTTATAGGCAGACTTTTAAAAAAAATAATAAGGTACTTTAAAAAGCACAATAGTTTTTTCATTACCATGCTTTTTTTAATCAGGAAATTGTAGCATATCTAAATTCGGTTCTACGAATAATTACCCAAATCATAATTGCAAGAAGAGAAAAGAAATGGAACCTATTCCGAAACAGAAATAGAATACGGTAAACTCATATGATATTGTTTTGTGAAAGCAAGCCCATTTTTAAATCGTGCGTATGATTTGACTGTATTTTCATCCATGCTCTGCTGCACGTGCATAACTGAGACATTTGTCAATACATTCAGCTCAGGATTCAAAAGTGCATTGAGCTTTTCAAATAGATTATAATCTTTAAGTACATGCATTTCATGCTAGAGTATTTTATGAGCATGACTATTGTATCTCGTCTTGACGATATTTTTGAAAGTAAAAAGTTGATTCATACCATGGTTAATCCCGTTTTGAAAGTGCCCTATGTGTAACTGTCACATTAGGTTGCATTCCTATTGTATCCCTGTGTACTTTCGTCTGCGGTTTCATTAAAATCACTTTTCAAAAAGACGTTTCGAAGATCACGTACTTTAGTAAGATTTGCTACCTGTATTGCATATGCATATAAATTGGTTCCAATTAAAATCGGACTAGGTTATGAAAATTAATGTAGGATAGACCGGCACTCAGTTCAAGAACGCCCTGGAAGTCCTGGTATTTGGGTTCTGTACTTAAACAAAAGTCACGTTAGAACTTTATTTTATTATATTTAAATACGTAATGTGTGGTCATACTCTCTTAAAAGTTGTTAAACTAAACATAGAGAGCGATGTAATCTCTATTACCGAATATACAGTTCAAATAAAAATCGCTTGTGCTATGGTTATGAAAGTACAGAAGATTCTGTGGGCTTGTATAATGCATCCCATATACAAGAATGCCTCTTTGATACCTGATTTCCAGGAAGGCATCAACCGCCGTGACTGATTTAGAAACGTAAAAATACGTCTTGTAGAAAGCTCTCAGGCTTGAATTCCTGCTTGAGCTAATATTTGCCAATGCTTGACACTTCACAAGAACTGGTTCAATCAAAAGTGACGAAGATAGATTTGCTAATTACCATACTAATTAGTATAATATTTTAAAATATCTTTCGAAATCCCGAGAGGTTGCTTAACAAGTGCCACTAACATATTACAAATTCTGTTAGGAAATCTGGTTTTGTTGCAACATACAAGTTCGTGTCAAAGTTCATTTTCTTTATAATTGATTTCTGAAAACTTTCCTATGAGGTTGTTGGCCATGTTAAGAAGTTCGGTATCTCCAGTGGCAGGTTTGTGTTTACTTTACCCTGCTAACATTACCCTCCTACGCAAATAAAAAAAATCAACTTCATTAATCATGTCAGGGCCCGAATCTTGCTAGAATTAAATGATAATACAAAATAGGTGAAATCAACCTTGTCATCTAAATTGAAATGCAATCTACACGATGAACCACCGCACGCGGTTATACTTCTAAGGCAAGTGGTTAGATACAGTGGTGCTTTCTTTCGAAAACCAATATGCTTCTGTTTTGATAACTAAACAACTTTTTGATGAATTTTTCAAATGATTCCCTGGCATCAGCATTGCCGCATTCCTCTAGTTTCATTCACACCTTCTCTTGCATTCTGCCGATTTGCAACAAAAAAAAAACTCCATACCTGTTGAGCGAGCATATCTTCCCATACCGTGAAGCCAATTACCAAATTGATTGATGCACACTGCAATGCATTAGCTCAAGAGATGTATGTCAAAATTATCCATGTGTGTTTGATATTGAACGATACTATACGCTCGTAAATACTACAATGAGATCAGAATCTTGCCAGAGAGTGCCACATAAAGACTTAACCCAGTCGAAATACTTGTTTTTTTATCTTCATATTAAATACTTCTTGATTTTGAGTAACGAATTTGGCAAGTTCCCTGTTACACGAGTAAAACCAAATTAAACGAAAGGATTATCAAATTTCTTATACCTCTGTAAATTGCATCTCAAGTAGAGATGCGCGTTTTATGGCGGTGATAAAACTCTCCAGTCTTTATCTAAATAATTCACCATCAATCATGCATTTTTCTCCACATACAGTTAGAGTTTGAATACTGTCTTGTTCACACTGTGGCTGGTTACACGGCTTCTTCTAAAGCCTTTTCTACTGCAATTCACTTACAAATCGGAAGTAATTATATGAATTGGGGTTATTCTTGGACGTATAACGATGACTGACATGACCCCTGATTGCAGATTTTTCTTCTTTCAACTCCACAGCTGTTTAACCGTCGGGAGACCGTGCTTTTTTTGTATGGCTTTGCGCAACAAGAATGCGTTTCTTTTTGCCGAATGTTACGTCTTTGTGATTAAATTTGGCTGTTAATTAAGACGGGGCTTGATCTCACAGCACAGGCATCAATCATGTCGCTTACAATATCACCATGAACATGTGATAACGTACAATTGTTGTCAGTGTGTTCTCTTTAAGTTGATAGTCGGGGGACTGAGTTCACAAAACCCGCTGGCCCGCCTGTATATCAGGTTTTGTAAAGAACGAAACCTTAACGTTCACTGAGTATAATACATTAGAAGACTTGCTTGTCTAATTATTCATAAGCTGACAGCCGTGGTGGGGCTTTTTACTTTTGTATCTTCTGCCTCTCTCATTGTTTTTCCAACACCATTAATCACCGCTGCTAAAGGAGCTGCAATGAAATCTCCTCTCCACGTGTACAAGATGATTCAGTCTTAATCTAAAAATCTTTAAATCGAGCACATAGCGTTTAGTGATAGAACATATGTATCTAAACAGCAAAATGCAAATTGAACTGAAAAGCAAAACAAATATCATCATTTATAACTGCAAAACTATAGGTTAGGAACGATGTTGTAATATATTACCTAATGGCTCGACATACCAATGTTAAACAAAAATGTTATTTTAAAACAGCCTTACTTATTTCAAATTTATGTTCTCGATCTGTTTTACAGACGGCATCTTAATATTAATTGAAACAGGCTATTCCTGCATCATTTATTGTAGTGCGATGTTAGCGAAAATCGAAAAACAAACTGTTGAGTCTACTATAAACTCGTTAATTTTCGTTGACATCAAATTTCGTTGATTGTGTACCTAAGAAAATTTCGTGGGTACATTTATTCGTGGATCTATGTTCTAGAAAACGTGAGGTCTATATAAGAGACAAGTTTTCAAGGGAATTAATATTCGTGGATAAAAACTCTGCACGAAATCGACGAAAAGTAGTATCCCTAGAAAATTAATGATTTCACAGTATGTTTTTACTATTAAACAACACGTTACCTGTGTGTATCATCTAATTTTAGATGGTAAATGGTTAAGTGTTTTGCAATTTTTCCTAATGGTATGAAAATCCTCACAAATCTTGTCAATTTTCGAATGTGCTTTTTCTGATTAAATCGTATAAAAGATGATTAACTCCTAAAAACTTGACCGATGCCAAAGCATGCGTCTGTTTACATCATTTAAGTTGTCATTTTCCTAAAAGCTATTTAGGCTTTCACTTGACTTAAAATGATGTGCTATTTTCCCCATATTTTTTTTTCAATTATATTGCTTTAAACATTTTCGATTGCGTTAATGTTATTAAGATAAGGTTCTTGGCCGATTTTCGCCCAATTTAACGCGTTTACGTCTAAAAACATATGCCCACCGAAAAACACGATTTTTATTTGAACTGGCATCTGCACTTATGCATGTGTGTCCCATCAATTAAAATTCAACTTTTTGTTGACTGCAGGAGATAGAAACTGCATTTTTGCTGAGATTTTTTGTCGTGCAGCCCACACAAAAAGCTTTTAAAAAGATAAACGTGTGAGGAACCCCTGCCAACCATTTCACTTTCCACGTGCTTTTTTTTTCATTTTTAAACTCTCTATGCAGTATGAAATATATCAGATGCTAGAATTGTCAGGGAACACCCTGAGTTTGGTACATGTTCAGATGGCTTTGTCTGCTTTACGAAGAAAGTCCCCACAATGTTGAAAGCTAATTAACATTCGGTCTTTTCCAGCACCATCTTCCTGAGTCTGCTAATAAAATGTACTAATGAGTAATAAAAGTCTATATATTGCCTATGGAAATTTATACAGTGTATAATATCATATATTCAATACTTATTAATGATTATTAATGTTTATGTATACAATTCAATTTTTAACCGTTGTTTTACAAATCATCTTCCTTTGAAGTAAATATTTAACTATATTTTTGCTAATGCCATTGTTATGCCTAAAGAACATTACCTTAAGAAAGAAAAGTATTATCAAAATGGAGGATATCTATCTAATTTGGGTGAAATACGAGGTTTCGTATACCCGTGATTACAGATCTTAAATTAACCCCCTGTTTACCGCTTGCTTGTATAAATCAACTTGACAGAATACTTCAAGGGGAATCCAAAATGTTTAATTCCCGGAGATCGGTTTACAACATTTGCATTTAATACCTCTTTAATGACCGTCTCGTAAGTTTTGAACAAATTATTACACGATTCCCGTCGTTGTAATTGCGATCAGGTGAGGTGACCTTTACAGTCTGGACATGAAATATGTGCTTACCTCATGGTGGGGTTGTTTTATTTTCTTCTTTCAAGGTACAGTGTTACTTTTCAGACCTCTCAACAGATGGATCAAATTTAAATTTTGTATAACCTTCGAGACAAAAGAAGCGTTTTCTTACCCGTTTTATTTACTTTATCTATCGATCTCTCTATCTGTCTGTCTGTCCGTCTGAATGACCGCCATCATGTAAAATAAAGATAACCAAACCAAATCAAAAGCTTGGATTAATCCCTTAAGTCTTCTTTCTTTCTTTTTTCAACAGGTGTTAACTCTTAGCATGTTTCAGATTAAACCGAATAAAGCGTAATGTGATTGTTTTTATGTAAAACACTTTTAGCAAAGAAATAGTAAAGGGAACTCTTTTTTATCTAGTAGGTTGTCAGGTGATATCCTTGCGTGATATATTGTGTTCAAATTTACTCTTACAAAAAATGGCTTTTTCTTCATGTTTTTATTGTTACTATAGGGATACAATGCATGTCGGTGGTTAGAATTTTTTTTATTCGAGTATCCGTGTAGTTGGTTTAGTGTGCGCGAACTAAGTAAATACATGTATAATGTTAATTACTGCTCTAATGCTTAAGATAAAAAAAATGTAGGCCGTTAAAAACGTGTTATAATTAAAAGTCAAAATAATTTATAAATGCATTTCTTTCTTTTTTTTCTTTTTTTAATAACGCTGCTCTTCATTTATTTAAATAATTAATTACATTTGTTTTTAGATCGACAGTATATGTACGGATATTCTATAAACAGAATTTTCAGATGTGACCAATGACATAGCTTGATTTGATCACATGACATAAGCAGTAAGCAATCAAAAACGAAGTCGGCATGATCAGAGTTTTAAATCTGACCCTTTTCTTCAGCACGCTGAGAGTGGCTTCATTACGAGTTTTATCAAAGAGATCGGTAAATGTAAACGTACTTTGATCAGTTTGTCTATTTTTTTCCTCCTCGTGGCCTAATTGCTTATTTCCAAGATTTCATACTAGGGCTAACTGTGCCTCATCTTTTCTTTGATAATCTTCAAAAACGAAAAACTCCTTGAAAACAGCGCTGATACTTTATACATCAAAATCGACAAGGCTGATATAAGTAAGCAATCATCCAGAAAAGTTTCAACGTTAAAAACAGAGTGGGGTTGGCATGACTGATAATTTACTTTCCACCCACATCTGCCCACTTTTGAAGTGTAAAAACACCTAAGGGTGAAGATGGCCTACTTATCGAAGTAAATACCTATTTCTGGATCTACACATTTCTGGGTCTACACATTTTTCAATTTTGCAATTTATTTCGATTAGTACCTCTGACAAACACATCGTTTCTCTGTAATCAGTCGCGTCTTGTTTACTTGGTTTATGATAAAAAAAACTTAATTTTATCATCAAAAACAGGATTGTATTTAATTCTTAAAAACAGATCCCGTCGAATATTTTTTGTTCAAAGAGAAACATTTCAGTGAATATTTTGAATGTTTTTTTTTTTATTTATTTAATTTTTTTTTTTTTTTAGTCTAATAGGAAAAAAGGAACATTTGAGTGTTGCATATTGAAGGTTTGATACTTGCCAAATTTTGCTATGTTTGATCACGGATGTTAAGTATTCGAGCATTTTCCTGAGTTTGCATGCTCTGCATTTTGGAAGTCGATGAACACATTTCTTCTTTAACTTATCTTCTTTTAACTTTTTTTTTTCGTTACATTGGCAAACACAGAAAGAAATCGCCTGATATTTGTCTTGAAAAAGGTATATGGTTTTCAAATATCGCAGATTGGTTTCAGATCTTTATTGTCTGTGAATGTAAGAAAGGTCATTGACGTCTTTGATTTGGAGATGCAATAATATCACTTAAGATTAGTGTTTTAAGTGGTAGGGACAGAGCGGCGGATTGTTCACAGAGGTTTTAAGGTCAAGGGTTATAGGGGAATTTGGTCAATGTCCTGATAGGTCTGATTGACAGCCTGGCGTGGTAAACAAAATAAACTGACCCCCTCAGGCATCTGTATGCGAGTATATATTCTGATGAGTCATACTGGTTGTTACAGAATGTCGTGAATTTTAGATTTCAACTATACATAGTAACCCATATAAGTCAATTTAACAAATTATAACATTTTTGATCGATAAGAAATCTGGCACAGATTTTCTATATACCTTTCCCCGTGTGCACTCCATATTATATATAAGACGTCATTTGCACCTCTTATTTATCTTTAAGGTAATCCATCCATCATTAAATCATAATCAAGATCCTTTAAATGCTTAAACAGACATCAGTACAGATGCAAGCATCCATTGACTTTGAGTTAAAGGCTTTTTTGCTCAAAGTCTATGAAGGCTTGTATTTACTATAACATTCCCACAGTGATTTGGTGGACCATGATCACAATTTGACGGATGGATTACCTAATTAACATAAACACTAGATGTACTTATGAGAAATCTGACTTCAGTTTTGTGTATATCTCGTGTAAAAATTAAAATATCTTATAATTTTCGGTTTTCATCAGCTATCTACGGTGGCATTTAGGTGACATGCACTACTCTTTTTTATGTCGAGGGAACGAGATAATAAGTCGAGAGAACGAGTTAATTATCTCGAGGGAACGACTTATTATCTCGAGGGATTGAGATAATAAGTTGAGGGTACTAATTAATTATCTCGAGGGAACGATATATCGAGGGACGGTAATTAAAGGGTTTAAACCAATCAAATATTGCAATCAAGAGTCCGTATGTTGAGTCCGTGTTTATTTGTGATTAACGGTCCATCGACAATGTTTCTGTAACTGAGACAACCTCCAGACTAACTGAATACGTTCAGAATTAAATCCTTAACTGTTTTTATATCACTTAAAATTTCTCCTTTCGAAATCAAACGAGTACAAAAAATTATGTGATTGGCTTTACAGAAATGGACGCGTCCTGTGTGTTCAGCATAACATAATTTGGCGATTAGAAAGTCTTTCTGGTAAATATATAACAATATGATCGTCTCTGATTATCATGAATGACAATTGTAACAAGTAATATGATTGGTTGACTAACTCGTTTCCTCGAGTTATTATCTCGTTCCCTCGACTTATTATCTCGTTCCTTCGACTTATAATCTCGTTCCCTCGAGATAATAAGTCGTTCCCTCGAGATAATTAACTCGTTCCCTCGAGTTATTATCTCGTTCCCTCGACTTTTTATCTCGTTCCCTTGAGATAATAAGTCGTTCCCTCGAGATAATTAACTCGTTCCCTCGACTTATTATCTCGTTCCCTCGAGATAATAAGTCGTTCCCTCGACATATTATCTCGTTCCCTTGACATAAAAAAACATAAACTGCGTGTCACCTCTATGCAACCTTCGTACTTCCTGAAACATCGTTTACAATGTTTTCATAATTAGATATACATGTATATATATTTTAGTTTTTAAAACTGCGCATATGCATCATGGGATTTCTTATGACTAACTCTTATTTTCTTGGTGTATACAATGGATTTGAAGTATTCAGGTCAAGATAGGGATATTAATACTTGACACCGAGTTAGCCTCAATTACCGCAAGCCATTAAGGTGATGTGACCAAAAGTCCTTGTCAAAATAGATAAATGTATTTGATAGGATAGGATACTCTGTGTTTATATTTTTAATATAAACATAAGGATTTCCTTCCTGTAATATTTTACTAGTTCCTTTTCCGTCGGTTTGAAAACCAGCTTTAACAAGCTTGAACTAACCCCTTTCGATTTTTCTTGTGTTGGACTAGTACCTTGCGAATGGGAAAGTCCCGAAATGTTCTCACCGAAGCGGTGATCGAACCCGAATTCAAACCCACAGTGCGCAGACCATGACACCATTGCGCAATAAGGAATAAAAGCAAAATTATCTCCCGTTTAGCAATGACGTAGGGCTGACAATCCAAATAATGTTCATTGGTATCTAGGTGTAATATAAAGCAAGTATCTGCCCGTGCAGCTGAGATATTTATCCCTCAAGGGCGCGAGCTCATGTCGACTCTGATTAAAATCGACCAGATGCTTGGGTGGCGGTTAAACAAACATTGAAAAATTGTTCCGTCTGTAAATTAATTTCAAAATACTCCTTTTTTCAACGTTTCAATCTGAGTTGAGGAATGCATTTCATTTGACTAGAGTATTTATCCTTGGGAAAGGTAATATTTCAATGATATTTTGAAATTGATGAAAACGTCAATTGTCTAATTTCACAGGCGCCTATTTGTTGTTTTGTAAAATAAATAAATAAATAAAGTTATAAGGTGGGATTCTTCTTTTTTTCACAAGAAAATGAAGCTTTGTTTGCTATCTTTGATGCATATTAACGTTATTCAAAATATTTATTTATTTGCCGAACTTGTAAAAAAGCTCATAAATAAAACTGTTATTTTCATTTGACATACAAAAAGTAAATCAATCGAGATATCTCAGCTTTCATCCATTTTCATCAAGGTAAATCATTTAACCAAACTTTGTTGATGCAAAGGAATTACTTAGCCCTTACACAGCTGAATGTATATATATATATATAATTGTGGCTGCCTTTCCGACCAGTTCAGACCGAGATCAGCCTGCATATCCATGCAGCCTGATCATGGTCTGCACGGTTCAATATTCAGTTAATAAATTTTCTACCAGCATCCCACAAACAACAAATGATTCAGTCCAAAATGAAGATGGGACAAGTTCAATTGGGAAATTTAGCATTGAAAGGGTTAAATACCAGCATAAACATAGCTTCCCTTACGGTGCAGACTGCAACCATCTGGATATAAAAATACTATCTTTCGTCTGTTTTGGATAAATGGATACGTAGGCAACGACAAACGTCAGTTTTTACTGTTTATTTATCTACGTCTGGACCCACATGTTGTATATACAAGGATAGTTCTGTAACAATACATTTCCATTATACTGAAGTTGATGCACCCCACCCTTGCATTAGCGAGCGGGAGATCAGAAATGCCTGACGTAACAATGCACGTGTTTCGTTTGCTGCAGCTATGGGCGCCACGCTTGCTTAACACAAACGCAAGATGTATTGTTGTCAGTAGATGATGCAGAATAAAGCAAACATGCAATGTCTGCTATTTTATATGATTAAATTTCATCTCTAAATTCCTCCTCCATTTTTCAATATTCAAAGAGTTAAAATGGACAGTTATTGCCATCAACGTTTGTTTTATTAATCTATTACAACTGCTTCAGTTGATTGTGCATGGAAGTGATGATTTGGTATGGTTGATTACGTAATCATTTGATTCGATACATAACGGCTATTATGAAAAAAAAATGTTTGGTTACTAAAATTTTAATTCTACGTAGCATTTCAATATTCTACATGAATATTTTGGAGCTCAGAACCCGCGGGCTCCGAGCAAAAGATTTGTTGGATACTACTACATACGTACATACCCCCGTCTGTCTTATTTCCAAATTTACAATAAGTTTTGTCAGTTTGTTTAAGTTTATTTTCTTCTTTGCAAACTCATTTTTTATCAATCTAGTTATTTTAACTTTGTATTGTAGTTTTTGCATGTCATATAAAATGGCATCACGAATTTTTATTATTATCATTATTTTCAAGAATGCACACTAGTTTACCTATCAGTACATGTATTGATGGTCCCAAATCGCGATAAATCGCGATGGTTTTTGCCACCCAGCGTATCGTAATATCTCTAATTCAAATGTATCTGGGAAAACAATTGCCATAAATCTACTATCACATTTGGCATTGCAAGTCAATTTGCACTGTCTTGGACCAATGGGCACTATCGAGCTTGCCATCGGAGCAACACCTGTGGAGCGCCATATAGTTGTGCGTGCACTAATATATAAAGCAAGCCTTAACTAATGATGATTTGTGAAAAAAAAATGAGAGGAAAAAATGTCAAGTTTATCTCTTATAATCGTTTTCACTAATTGAGGATATAAACAGATAGTGCACGTTCAGCACGCGCTGCCCGTAACGGCGCGCGCGCCGGAAGCTGTCAGTGTCAGCCCAAGAGTCAGGTGGACGTGTTTGGTGTACCTGCTGGTGTACACCCAGACACCCGGCGTCTGATAACAGACCCGCCGTGCCGCCCGACTTCTGCTGTGCCATCATGCAAGGCAATACTCCCGAACACCCTTGCTGCAATCCCCAAGTAATTGCTTCCCCAGTCGCTTTTCGAAATTATCTGCAAGATTATCAAAGAATACTGCCGCCTCGACATGTCCACGAGATAGTAGGCTCTCTTGGACGTCCGTACGAACTAACGAAGTGTTTTCTTAGCATGGCAACATCCTGGTGATGCGGAAAACACTTGCAGAAGAACTTGACAGTGTAAACTGTGATATGAAATCACAGTCTGAAATTGGATAAACTGTAACCACCTGCGCCCGATGTGTCTATGATAAACAACAGACCAGGCGGATTGTATCTCGTGATTAGGTATCTTTCAAGTACCTTGCTGCATTTTATTTAGATTTACAAGTTCAATTAAAATTGATTAATAAAACTCGATTATGTGTTTGCGCTGATTTGGCCTTTTTTCAGCGGGCAAACAGCTGGTGTGAAGATATTGGATTCATATTTTTTGCACATTTTTGCAATCATTAACAGGAAATTGTCAATAAAAACTGGAGCGTCAGTCAGAAGTCAATACGGTACCTATCTGTGTTCAACAATTAATTTGATAAACAGAGTAGTTTTCCAAATGAACTCTTCCATCTGGTGAAAGACGGAAAACTCGTTCAAAGTCATGCCAACCAGTATTTTATGCATTGGTATTTTGTTTCTTGATCCCCGGAACACTTTCCTGCTCGTTAACGCCATATCACTCAGTAAGAAGTAGTTCTGAAAACCAAGCTAAGCTATCAACTTAGAGAGCTTTTGTCTTTTCTCTCCTTCGGCAGATGTTTGGCCGGCTGACAAATTTCCTTTTTATTGTTTACCTGTAAAAACAAACCGCACTAGAATTAAAATAGATTAAAGGTCGTGAAAGACTCGTTGTAAGAAACCGTAAATATCTAGCTTTTAAAACATGCTTTTCTGTTAAGCATGCTTAGCGACACAGCGTTGCACGGCGAATACTACTCTACATCAAATTTAAAAAAAAAAAAAAAAAAAAACCCATCCAAAATAATTCATGTTATGCTGAAAATAAATATTCCAACTTCCCTAGACTGGGTTTTTAAAGACGATGTACATTTAAAACTGCAAAAAGTGACTCAGTAGTATTATGTACCTATCAAACTTATCAATGTTTTGCCCCAGGTGGCGGCGACAGCTGTCTGACCTAGGGGAATTTTACTATTTCTTTAATTTCAAATGCCTGTAAAACTCTATTTCCCGGGACCCGGTACCATTTTGTCCTGTCTGGATAGGGCTTCTGTCAAAAACCCTGTGTAACCCCCACCCTGGGGCAAAACATTGATCCATCATTTCCTTCTGTAGGTTACATGGAATCTTTATCAATAAAGAAAAAAAGCTTTTTCAGTGGTTATTGCTGTACCAAAAATTTATATTTTAGACTTGTTATCTGAGCTAAAAATATTTGCTTACTCGAAGGAAAGTAAGTACGTGTACCCGACAGCGTATGTTTTAAGAAGAAATACTGAACCGTCATTCCTGACGTTATTTTTTCTTGTTCTCCCGCCGTGAATCGTTAAAATTTACAGACAACTTCTGTAAAATCAGATTTCTGTCCCTATCGACATCATAAGTTTGCAACTTGCTCACTGCAAATTTTTCATTACAATTTCACGATTTTAACCCTGATGCATTAAAAACATGAAAACGGAATGCAGTAACCCCCTTTTTAAGTCATGGGTGTGCCCAAGAAAGATTTGCACGATCAGCTTGTCATGATTTTCATTTTTAAAAGGACGAACTAAACTGTTTTAACATAAGCATGTGATAAATATTTAGAACATTATCTTTTTTCATGACATACGATGTCATTTTTCATGAAAAAATTTTTTTTTGCTTCTCCTTCTTTGTCACTACCACTTGGACGTTATTGCTAATGTATTATTATTATTATTATAATTATTATTATTATTATTGATGGTGGTGATATTATATCACCAGATATTTTCAGCTGATTATTTTTAACACAAGTATATATATTTAAACCGTTTATCTTTACAGTCGCCATTCCTGTTCTGTATATATTCGTCGCTGGCCAGCCGTTCAAGAGGGGTTTCTACTGTAACGATGAGTCCCTCAAATACCCCTATATATCGGACACAATCAGCACACCAGAGCTTGTCATCGGCGGATTTGGCATCTTCTTTTTCACTGTAAGTTTCCGCCATATTTTGTTATACGTGTGCCAAAATATAATTATTTTCCTTTGATTTTTTATTGCTTTGCCATAATTTTTTTCGTTTCATAAAGAATTCTGGAATTTTATCTTTGGACTGTCCTTTTTATAAAATAATTATTTAATTGGACACTTGGTCAAATTCCTAGCGGGAATTTAAACAGAAAGCGTTTACATTCATATACGGGATTCGTGACTAGATGAAGTCTGATACAACGCCGTTCAATAAATATATTAGAAGGTTTTGGGCGCGATAATCGTCTTAAATCTTCTTATCACATCTTTAAATCGGGTTTGAGTAAACACATGTTTTAAACTCAGCCACTTAAACATTCCGGAAATGTTTGAATCTGTGGACTGGATAATTAACTATCCAGGACTGGAATGAAGATGTCGTCTGCTTACAGCCGATAGAAGGCGTCTCTGCTGGTGTATGAAAATACCACATTGCACTAAATTAACCATGCGTAAGTGGGGTAAACTTTGCCCTTTGATCATATTTCGGATAGTAAACTATCAAAGAACCACACGATCGCTGAATTCTGAGAACCCATCTTTGGGTCCTGCAATTCCGTTTTATACAGAAGTCGTGAATGGATTTGCCCCTTTCATCTGAATGCTGTGCACCTTTGATTCATAAACCATTGGTTATTGTTGTGTGATAAAATGTAATATAAGAAGAAGTACAAATTTTATCAACGTGTTCGCTGAAAGATAGGGGTGTAAAACACGAATAATTGTAAACACGAATATTGTGCTTCTCTCTAGGGGACCTATCATGGGATCAGCATGTGGCAGATAGGGGGCGCTCGCGACAAGATAACATAACAGATAGTGATAAACGCTCGAGCACATAAAAATGGAAAACAATATGGCGTACATTTTCTTTTAAAAGCATCCTTGTTAATCTATGAACTTTTCTATCAATGCTTTTTTGTCGAGTTTTGCTTCGGTTCATATCGAACGCAAAAACGTTAACTCGGAGGCGTTCGTAAATTGCTCAACTCTTTTTGCGTTATCTCTGCCTATAAAATCCACACAAAAACATGCTGATTGTGGTAACATACCAGTGATTTCATTTATGCGCCAGAAACTGTATATTTTGGAAAATCTTTATTTAAAGACACTGCGACTGATAATTGTACTGAGACGTTTTATGGGAGTTTAAATAAAGGATTCGAATGAAACAGTATGTAAAATACTAAAACTGCGTTCCTTTACATCGTTTCCGATGATAAATAAGATACAGTGACATTCATATTTCAACATAAACTTCGAAAAAGCCGTGTTTTACGTGCAATAAGTGACATATTACCAACATAACATTTTTCATTAAATAAACAGTAATACCCCATAACTTTGTACCAGACCCTGTCTCCCTGCAGCTAGTGAAATTTAAAAAGTCTTTATCTCTGGCCTTGGTTCTCTACTGACGGTATCGTCAATCATTCACGCCCTACCCCCTCCTAATGTTATTGATAAATGTCAGCACGATGCTATCATTCTGATAGTCTCGCCTACCCAACTAACGTTCTTGAAGAATGTCAGTCCGGATAGTCACTTTAAGCTAACTGAAGTTACTGGTCAAACACGGTATTATCGCCTAGTCACCCCAAGTTATTGGTCAACCTGAAAATACGGTGATGACGTACTGATTGTCATTTATATAAGTAACCACGATACTATCGCCCTGATAGTTATATTGACCACAGGTCTGCTGTGTTATTGCTTTGTTACGACAATGATGTCCTATCTATGTAAGTGAAAATGATCAAATTCTACCCATATATTTCTCAGAAAGACACATTAATTAGCGTTTTAGATTGTTACAGTATATTACTTCATATAATGTACTGAATGATGTTTAATCTACAGCTTGTAGTCGTCGAGATTCTGAACTGCGCTGATCAACGGTGTCGACGAACTTGCAACTCACTGGATGACTTCATCTACTGTGCCAAAGGGTTCGCAGTGTTTCTCGTCGGTTTCGTTGTGCAACAACTAGTTGTAGAAACAACGAAAAAATCAATGGGGTTCCTGAGGCCCAACTTCTTCGCGGTCTGTCAACCAGTCTTCAACCAATCGCTGTGTGGGACGTACGTTGTCATATTTTATCTTTAAACTTTTGTTATCTTAAAGTAACTCATGGTCATAGACTTAGAATTTGTTTATTTAACTACATGTACATGTATATGTGTGTATTACGTTTATCAATATTCATCTTCTGACGTATTGTCTTCCTATACAACCATCCGTGATTGTAAAAAATAAAATGTGTAGTTTCCCCCCATTACAGACAATACCGTGACGAACGATATACATATCCAATATAAAACCTATATTTAGATTTTCTATATCCATTTGCCATCATTTGGCTGATCACATTCAATCTTTGCGCACGCGCTTACTACATAGTTTGTCCGTACGAAAGAAATCGCTACCCTGAACTGGTGTTTCGAAATTTACCATTAAGGAGGTAACTGATCCCTTGCTCTTGGGTGTTTAGATGAGCTGAGCATTTTGTCTAAATAAATCGAAAGTAAATACTTGTTTATGCAAAAAGCATGTGTAATTACATAAGAGTAGAAAAGATATGAAGAAAATTCACGAACTTGTGACTCAACCCTCGTTAATGTTAAAAAAAGTTTCTTAACTATGTCATAAAGGGCTGATCAATAAATCAGAGAATGTGACTGTTT
>CM037779.1:18578390-18628390 GCA_021229015.1 Solen grandis
ATATTTCAAATAAAAAAAGAAAGAAATAAAAAAATTAAGTACAATTCTTTTTACACGCCCTTTCCAGTTTGAGGATCTGACTTGTAGACCTCGTGATTTTGGGCCTGTTCCTCACAAGTCTTTTGGCCTGTTCCACAAACCTTTCCACAAACCTTAGTACGAAGAAAATCTTTGTACATAGTAGTCGTATTCTCGTCTAGTATTATTTTATGTTTGTACAGTTTAGACTCTTGGACGGTTCGCAATTTGTACAAAACTCCTCCTCCCTATTGATATTTTGACAGTTTCTGTTCATACATAGGTCAAGTGCTCACAAACTGTATCACAAACAAAAAACGTGTTCTTTTGAGTAAGATAGATCAACCGTTCACCATGTGCCTCCTCTCACTCACACTGGTTGGATAAGCCGGTTAATGTAAACATACTTGATTGACAGTTTAGGAACCGTCCATTTTGTCCACATCGTGAGTCTTGACATTTAGTTTATTTCGACATGCTATGAAAGTCCCAATATTTTTTAGCTCACCTGAGCACTTCTGCTCAGGGTGAGCTTTTGTGATAGCCTTTTGTCCATTGTCCTTCATCAACAATTGCTTGTGAACACTCTAGAGGCCACAGTTTTAGCCTAACCTTAATGTAACTTGGTCAGAATGTATTTTACATCAAATCTCGGATGAATTCAAAACTGGGCCACATGGGGTCAAAAAGTAGGTCACCAGGGCAAATTCTAGAAAAATCTTGTGAACACATTAGAGGCCTATATTTTTGTCCCAGTCTTCATTAAACTTGATAAGAATGATGACTGCATGAATTCCCAGTTGAGTGCAAATTCAGGTAGGATCAAAAATTAGGTCACTTAGTCAAATGTTAGAAAAACACTTAAGATGCCACATTTTTTGTCATTATGCCTAACACCGCAATCTTACTCAGGCGAGCGACACAGGGCCATCTTGGCCTTCTTGTTTCTCTATTAAAATAAATATAAAATCCGTCCTTATCTCTACATTTTGTATTTAATATTTTTTTATATCTCTATGTATTTCTTAAGTCCCGATGGGTAATTTCTCCGTGTTTATCTCAACACGTGCCGACACGCTCCTGGACCTTGAAAAATTCAGTGTTTCACACTTTCGTAATTTATGTGTCCAACCTCGGAACAAGTGTTGAGGCACCCAATGGGGAATGCTAAAACAAAAGTACAGTAGAAGTTACCAATAACTGTATAATCCCTTGCTTGCCGTTCATCATAAAAGAATAGATCCTGTAACTTGTCTGCGGTGTGATTCCAGAGTGTGGCAGCACTATATCGACTTGACGTCATGTAGGTAAATGCCCCAAGTTATTAAAATATCATCTGTGGGACATCAGTGAAAAACTGCTCTTTAGTGTGAAACGTATATAATCGTAGCACCATGGCAAAGTAGTTAGAGCGTTCTTGATTGAAATGAGAGGTGGTGGGTTCGATCCCTGACCTTGACATACCAAAGTAGCTGAAAATGGTACTAGTAGCTCCAAGCTTGGTGCTCAATATATACAGGGTAGTTCCAGATGTCAAAATAATGTGATTGGGTGTGGTATTATGTCACCTGTCTCCAGCGAAATGTTGCAATGTGGCAGCACTATATTTGTCTCCAGAAGACAGCAACAAATGGAATGAATATCAATGTAGCTTTAACAGTATTAGTTAACACTATTCAAACCACAATGCATTCAAGCTACTTTGGCACGCGTTTATATTACGTTTTCTGGATAGTGTTAATAGACATTGAAATCATAAACCTTGAGGTAAAAGTGCTTTATTGAAGTAAAAAAATATATAGAACTGAACAGATTTTGTACAATGTTTATAGGGAAAACAAAAATCTTTAAAAAAGATATTTGGCGTAGTGTCAATTGTAACTTGAAAAACCGATAAAAACTTTTATAAAGTTGGAAACGTTAGAAAAAAATGAATACCAAGATTATGGGAGGTATTGTGAAGACAATATAACAAAACAGATTTACAATCTTTACAAAAAAAAAAAGCAATGCATTTCCTGACTTTGGTTTCACCTGCTGTTAGTGGAGGTGATAAAGGGATCAATTTTCCGTCGTCTGTCCGCCTGTCTGTCCGTCTGCAATAACTCCTGCTACAATCATGCTATTGAATTGAAATTTCATGTATGGACAGACCTTTACACGGGGAATTTTCATGCATAAGGTCCGTAACTCTGGTATCAATTTGAGTTATTCCCCTTTTAATTCACACTTTTTTTGCCCTGTCAACATATTTATTCTGAAATAAACCCTGCGCTAATCATGCTTTTAAAAGAAATTTCATTTATGGACAGCTTTAGATATGGAATTGTCAAACACAAGATCCGTAACACTTGGATTAATATTTTTTAGTTATTTCCCCTTTTCTCATTTTCTTTATGGGGCCTCCGTGGCCGAGAGGGTAAAGTTGCTGACTTTAACACTCACTCAGCCCATCACCGCGTGGGTTCGAATACCGAAAGGGTCATTCGGATTATCATGTGAGGAAGCCTTCCAGCTGGCTTGCGGTTGGTCGGTGGTTCTACCCGGATGCCTCCGTGCATTTGGGGTCTTCCTCCACCTGTAATTAGCTGGACGTCGCTATATGACTGAAATACTGTCAAAGCGACGGTAAACTAAAATAGTCAAGTCATTTTCTTTATTCTGCAACTCCTGCTCAGTGTTCAAATGAATTTTCATTGATGGCATTTGTGGGATCAAAAGGAACCTTGTTCTAGTCAAACCATGGATTTTTTAGCTCACCAGACCACAATGTTCTCAAGATGAGTTACTGGGATCACCCTCCGTGCGTCGTAGACAATTTCCTTAAAACGACATCTTCTCTAGGTAGAAATTGATGAAACTTGGCATGGATGATCCCTGGGTAGAACTTCACAAAGGTTACTGAAATAAACTTGACCTATGCAGAACTATGATTGCCATGGCAACAAACATTTTATTTTAAAAATTTAAGAAAAATCATCATCTCTGAAACCGATGGTCATAATTTAATTACCTTTGGCACAAATGGACACCTCGTAAAATGAAACTGATCCCTTAAACAATGAGGCTCCCACGGGGTTGCCAAGTTTCATTACAAAATTCCAAAAATCATCATGGTCAGAATTCATTTGGCCCCAATGGTCACCTAATTTTCTCTACAATAATTGCAGAAATGAAGTTGATACCTTGAAAAGTGAGGCCCCACAGCACTTGTTTTAGTTTAAATTCAACATTCAACAACCAGTCAGAAATGAAAAATTCAGACGTGTAGGCCATGGAATATATTTTGTACACGCTACTTAAACATTTCCCTGAATTCTACCGAAGCACTGAGCGGACATGGTGTTTTTCTTAGATATTATCTCGTGGCCACGAGATAGTAACTAAGAAAAACACGAAAAAACAAATTTTGCTAACCCGTGGCCACGAGTTCGTAACTAAGAAAAAAAACAAGAGGGTCATGATGGCCCTGGATCGCTCACCTGAGTATAGGGTTACCCAAGGGACATCAGTTTGTATTAAAACATTTTGAAATCTGGCCAGTAGTTTTGAAGGAGATGATCCCTGCAAAGTTTTATCAAATTCTGTCCAGTATCAGATGTCGTTTAAAGATTTCACTATATACATATAAGGCAAATTAGCCCCGCCCCTGGAGGCCATGTTTTTTATGGATCGGAGTAATTTCAGCAACTTTTGTGAAGCTTCACCCAAGGATCATCCTTGCCAAATTTAATCAAATTCTGTCCAGTGATTTCAGAGAAGATGTTTTAAGATTTCACTATATACATATTAGGCAAATTAGCCCCGCTCCATGCGGCCATGTTTTTTCCCCCGATCGGAATAATTTTAGCAATCTTGGTAGAGAGTTACCCAAGGAACATTTGAACAAAAACAATTTGAAATCTGGCTAAAAGTTTTGAATGAGATGATTTTTAAAGTTTTCATTTTTTTTTCTTTCCGTTGCCATGATAACCAGAGTTACACATGGATCAAGTTTATTTTAGCATCTTTTGTGAAGGTTCACCCAAGGAACATCCCCGCGAAGTTTAATTAAATTCTGCCCAGCGGTTTCAGAGGATATGTCGTTTAAAGTAAATTGTTGACGACGGACGCAGGGCGATCACAAAAGCTCACATTGAGCACTTCATACTCAGGTGAGCTAAAAAAAAAAATCGCTAGCTCGTGGCCACGAGATATAACTAAGAAGAAGAAGAAAATTAACTCGTGGTCACGAGATATAACTAAGAAGAAAAAAAAAACAGTTCTCGCTAACTTGTGACCACGAATTAGTAACTAATAAAAACAAAAACAAAACAAGAGGATCATGATGGCCCTGGACCGCTCACCTGGTATCATTAGGCTATGTAAAATCAAGTGACCCCTGGGGCAGAGCCAATTTTGACCCCAGGGTCATGATTTGAACAAAGTTGGTAAGAATCGACTAGACAATGCTACACACTACCACACTCTACTTGGTAGAGGTCTATTAGCCCATGTTACATACCAAATATATGAACTCCAGACCTTGAAGACTTTTCTATTTTTTTTTCCAATATAAGTCTATGTAAAATCAAGTGATCCCTGGAGCGGGGCCAATTTTGACCCCAGCGTCATGATTTGAACAAACTTGGTAAGAATCGACTAGACAATGCTACACACCAAATATCTTAACTCTATGCTTTGTGGTGTCTGAGAAGAAGATTTTTCAAGTTTTTTTCTATATTAGCCTATGTTAAATCAAGTGACCCCTGGGGCGGGGCCAATTTTGACCCCAGGGTCATAATTTGAACAATCTTGGTAGAGAGTCATAAGATCATGCTACATATTAAAAATCAAAAGGCTAGGCCTTGTGGCTTCAGAGAAGAAGATTTTTATAGTTTTTTCTATATTAGCCTATGTGAAATCAGGTGACCCCTTGGTGGGGCCAAATTTGATCCCAGGGCCATGATTTGAACAAACTTGGTTGTGATCTACTAGACAATGCTGAACACCAAATATCTAAACCCCAGGCCTTGTGGTTTCTGAGAAGAAGATTTTTCAAGTTTTTTTTCTATATTAGCCTATGTTAAATCAAGTGACCCCTGGGGCGGGGCCAATTTTGACCCCAGGGTCATAATTTGAACAATCTTGGTAGAGAGTCATAAGACCATGCTACATACCAAATATTTAAACTCCATGCTTTGTGGTTTCTGAGAAGAAGATTTTTCAAGTTTTTTTCTATATTAGCCTATGTTAAATCAAGTGACCCCTGGGGCGGGGCCAATTTTGACCCCAGGGTCATAATTTGTACTATCTTGGTAGAGAGTCATAAGATCATGCTACATACCAAAAATCAAAAGGCTAGGCCTTGTGGTTTCGGAGAAGATTTTTTAAATTTTCATTTTTAAAATCTATTTTTAGCTCCTGTGACCTACTTATTTACCCAATCAAAATAATTTGAACAACTTTGATAGAGGTCATGATAAGGATGATTCCTGTGAAGTTTGGTCAAAATCCATCCAGTGGTTTAGGAGGAGAAGTTGTTTAAAGGAAAAGTTGACGCAAGACGCACGGACGGACGGACGGACGCCGGACAAAAGGCGATCACAAAAGCTCACCATGAGCACGTTGTGCTCAGGTGAGCTAAAAACAGTTCTCGCTATATCGTGGCAACGAGTTAGCTGGCCAACCAGATCGTGAGTATCGAGGTAATCTAACGATTTGATTGGTCAGCTAACTCGTGGCCACGACTTAGCTAAGTCGTGGCCACGAGTTAGCTATCCAATCAAATCGTTAGATTATATCGTGGCCACGATATAGCGAGAACTGTTGTTTTTTTTTTGTTTTTTTTTCGAGCAACGTCGAATCTATTTTACGATTTTCAGCGATATCTTAAAAAGTTACTATTAAAATCACGGCTAGTCTGGTCGAAACGCGTTACACAGATGTCAAGATACTTTTTTTTCGTTTGATAAGTTTGAGTATCTGCTTTCTCTTCCCTTCTTTCTATTATTATTAAAATGTTTACTTTTAATAGATATATTTCATTATTCTTACAAAACATTCAGTTGTTAACATAAAAAGCACACAAAGATTAACTTCCGAGCGTATATACTTATTGATGTTACTTTAAGAAATTTTAAATGTTAAAGTTGACAGGCATATATTATAACTATTATCTTTTTTATATCAAAGGTTAGTACTTTACTCGGTGGTGTAGTGGTTTGGTGCATTTAGGATGTTCGGTTTCGAGTCCCGCGACTTTTATTCATATTAAAGGTCATTTTCAGCTGAAAAGAAATTTCTCTTTCACTCACTCTAAATTTCTCTTTCTTTCTTTCTTTCTTTCTCTCTCCCTCTCTCTCTCTGTAAAGTTTGCTCCCGCTCTCTCTCTCTCTCTCTCTTGGTAAATTACTCTTTCTCTCTCTTTTTAAATTTCTCTCTCTCTCTCTCTGAAAATCTCTCTAATTTTCCCTATTATTGTAGACCTGTTGTAATATGAATGTTTCATGTTAAAGCATTTTGTATGGATTAATAAAAATGTGATCTTCACGATACCGGTATTAGAGTTAACTATCGATACCTTCACGATGTGCCATTTCAATGGCTATACATTATATGAATGGTTTCGCTTCTAATTGAACCTTTGAAGATCCTGTTGCTACTGAAAACAAAGACGATTTTTGATGTTACTCATTTTATTTTACACAGATACATTTCGTCAAACACGTATCATGTTTCTTTTAATATACAGTCTCTGTTCTACAATTATATATTGTCCATAGTCTCATACATAGAAGTTTGAATTGGCCGGAATTCCTGGTGGTCTAAATTTTTTGTTTGATTTCGCAGCAGAACTCATATTCTGACGTTTCATGTAAGTATAGTCTTTCTTTCCTTCGGGGGAGAGTCTTATCTCTTGAGTTCTGATTTGGCCGATTCGACTGCGTGTGCCACAGGGGTAACAGACGTGCCAACAGTCTATTTTTTTCTACAACGTAGTATCCTTTGATTTAGGACGTAGTTTACTTTCCGCCATGAGGCGAAAATGCTGTGACCATCTGTCTACGTTCATTATTAGTTTTTATTTATGTCTATTAGTCTCCTCCCCTTATAAACGTATTTATCATCATCACCACAAGATTGTGAATCTATCTCTCCTTGACCAATGACATAATCGAACCAATGATTGTACTTTTTCAATACTCGTTTGACCACTTTCTATTTATTGTCTGAATCCAAAATTTCCCGGAGAATTTTCTGATGAACGACACTTCCTTCTAGTTGTGCCGCTGTTCTAAAAAAAATCTGTATACAAGCTCATGGATTCTTTTTTATCGTCTTCAAAGAAAAACATGTAGGCTTTTGAACGGGCTTTCTGTTCTGAGTATCCTTTATTTCTATACTCGTAGTATTTTTCATCCCAAAGGCTAAGGGTTCAAATTATTCATTAATGTCTTCCATGTAGCCTTGTTCATCAATAGAACTTTCATTATCAGAACCATCATCGCAGGCGATCCAATCTGGACGGCCTACGTACTTTACTCACAGGCTCATCTTAATTATTTTCAGCTTTTCTTTTCAACACCGCTGAACACCATGTTCTGACATGTTTTTGTAAGCTACTTATGTCCGAAAACATCGAACCGCAGTCGTCGCAAGAAATCATGATGTTTTGCAAAGTCTCGACTGGTATATAGTATCCTGTCTCTTTTATGTCGTATGATGGTTCTATTCTACAATCACATTTGTGCGCATGCGTAGTGAAGCTGGTGTAAGTGGTAAATCTACGAGCAGATAGCCATAACGATGACTAACAGCCATTTCAATAGGTCTTAACAGTTCTTGGGGGTTACTGGGGTACATTTGTCGGGCAAGGGTCATAACCTGTTGTCTGTCTACAGGGTTGTTGAATAACACCAGATAACTGCAATTTAATTCGTCTCTGGGTAGGATGAAATACAGATTTGGTTGAGGGCGATGACAGGTAGGTTTCGGTGGTGGCTACTTTCGTGAATAAATCGGTCACTCTTTGGTCCTTCATCGCTTCCGTAGCCATGCCGTCTAATATGATCACATTTCTCACTGGAAGTCCAAAAACTCATATTTTTCTAAGTTCAAAGGTACTCCCTTTTTGAATTTCACTTCCGGGTAAACGGAATTTTTGTATTTCGTCATATAACGGTTGCCATCTCTTGTATAACCAGATAATACGTTGTGGAGCGGGACGTATTTTTTCATAAACCCTCTAGTAATTGTGATACAAAGTAAGTTTCTCCGCAAGAGGTTGGTCCGCTGACCATACACGTAAAGGGATGTTGAAAAACAAATTCCTGTTCATCAATTAATGCTGAGAGGCACTTCCTTAAATTCTTTACCGTCGGAGTTCCCTGATTTCCAAGAGCTCTTTAGGCTCCCTTAGCTCTCTGAGCTCCTTCAGCTCTCTGAGCTCCCTGATCTCCTCCTGTGGTGTCGGTGTGTGGTGTTCATTACAATGTTTGTTCATTTTGTGGCGCTTCAGGTTAAAGGTACTACATGTCGTGTGTAAGTCAACTTTTGCCACAAAAAAAAAACGACAACAAAAAAACTTTTTTTCACCATTGAAATGGCGGGTCCATGTCACGTATTCTGCGAAAATCCTGGACCTTTTAGCCAATCGGAAAGTTGTTTACTGACAATGTGAAAAAAATTTGTATATTTATTTGTTGATATTTTTCTCGTCGAAGGTCAGAGTGCTGTTTGTGAGGAACATTTTTAAAGGATTTTAATGAGTTGTTTCTTTTGTTTATAAAACTAGTTTCATATAAGTGTTTATGGGTTAATGTTAAACCATAAATTTATTATAGCTTCTTTTTACAGGTTAATATTCGAAGGTTACAATATCAGTCGTGATTATGTTTGCAATTTTCCTCGGGAAAATATTATAACATGCTATTTTCGATCAAACATTACTGTAAAAGCGTTAAATTGGTAAATCTAATATGGTTTAAGTTGAATGAACGAGGATTAACTGGTTTAAAGATTGAATATATGTATACACGATTTTCGTTCTTTTCTTCGAGGGCTGGCCATCTCAAATATTCACGCTTTTCGAATATAGTAATTTGAAATATAATATTTATTGTATAAAAAGAAATAATATTTCTTAAAATTATCAGGTCTAATTTGCCGTACAATCTTATCTCACAGCCACAGATAATACAGAGCCAATTTGCTGGATAAAATTTTGTTTTTCTATGCATTGCTTATCAGAAAAAAAAAGGTGCTTAAAATAGTTATTTAAGGCTATTCTGTTCTTTGCATGTAACGTCATTTCCCTGAGGGAATGGAGCATCATTTACTTTCATTGCCTACTGAAAATATGATTAAATTAAAATACCGTCAGATCTGTCTTAAGCGACAATCAAGGGAACAATAGAAAGTGACCGCTAAACATAGATGGTTGGTAAATGAAATTTAAACATATACCAAAATGTTAGTTTGGTAATATAAAAACTGACCGCCACATGCATGTTGGCCGCTTAATACGGGTGACTGCTAACACAGGTTTAACTGTATTATTAAATGCACCAGCTACTCAGCTTCTTTTCTACTTCTGTTGTAATGGCTAGCAATCATTTTCAATTATGACCATACTTTTAGACCGAGCTGTCAAGGATATAACCCACGAATGGGGTCCTGATTTTTGCTAAAGAGACAGCATCTGAAGAGACTGTGGTTGGATACAAAGGAGTCCGGATGCGATGCCCTAGCTCATTTTGCGAACATACCTCTTAGTGTTTTTACGTGCCCGGTGTAAAGCTCCGATACACGGGACACAAGTTCCTGGTTAGAACCAGTGCTTAATACTCCGATTTCCCATAGCAACCTAATTTTGCCAAGTACAAGGCAAGGGTGAATCTGGTACCAATTTTATACGTCTTTGGTTTGGTGCGGTCACCGGATTCGAACAACAGACCTCCTGAACGCAAAGCAGGCTCTCTACCACTAAGCTATCGTGCCGGCAAGTCTCAAGTATATCATTAGAACTTGTAAAGCATTGAATGATATAGTGGAGCATGATAGTGCCTTATGAAGGGATAGATTTTGAAGTCGAATTTATAGCTTACTTTGTCGTTTTGAAACGAGTATTTAATCATTCCTCGGGTTTCGAAAAACACATCATACCGTATACTCAAGTATCATCTGCAACATTTAAAATTGATCCCTATTTTTTCTCTTTTGTTCTTACTAGTTTTGACTTTCACGAGATGAAGATATAAATAGATTTTTATATAAATAACAGTATTAGCGGTAAAATATCTTGCAAAATTATATACTTGGTGGCTTGCATTGAATCTAAATTTGATCTTATGGTACATAGTAATGTAATCTATATTCAAACTGTTTTTTCTTCAGCATAAAAAAAAGAAAATAGGTCATTCTTGCAGGTTTAGATTTAGTTGTTTACGGACCAGAAAGTAGTCATTAATGCTCAATCACATCATTTACAGTTTTTAACTTACTTGAGCACATGTGCTCAGGGTGAGCTATTAGGATCGATGAATGTCTATCGTCCGTTCGTCATCCACATTAGTTTGTTTGCACGCTAGCATTTTTATCTCATAAATATTTATCTTTTTCAAACTTTATGACGATGTTAATAGACATAACTTCTCGGGCAAGTCCGATTATGGCTGATAGCGGCAAATTAGGTCCGGATTCATAACCCTTTTAATTAAAAAATGCCAGGTTTCATTTCGTTTGCATTCTAGCAACGTTATCTCTAAAGAAATCATCTCTTAACTTGTCATAATCTCTTGGCCAAATTCAATAATGGCTGATATCAACCTGCTTCACCGGTAAAATATTTTACATATTTTACCAGTAGCTTTGTACTTTTATTTGTTTTTCTATAATTTAATTCGGAAAGGAATATTTATATTTTATATGATGCAATAATTAAGCATTTCTTTATTCATACTTTCTTATTTCAACATTTCGTCTCAGCCACGTGATACATTCTTTGTCTATCTGTCATAGATAAGTGTTATAAAAACGCAATTCACACATTGCGCAATTAATCGCTAATCGCGTTTAACTGGTCACATGGCTTGTCTGTCACCCCCGTCCCGGGTAGACGAAACTTTTCTTTGTGAAAAGTTAAAGATTCGAATTTTGGCTTTCTAAGAGGAAGGACCTCTATTTAGAATTTCCTAACGAAACTTATTAACTGATATTTGATATTGATTTTTACTGTGATTTCACGGGCATTTATGTGGATAACCATTATTATTATTATTATTACTATATACTACTGTGTGTTCACGGACTATATTATTTTTGTTATTTGAATTTGTGGATTGCCACAGAAAGAAAAGAAAAGAATAAGATAAAATCTCATAATCACCAAAGGACTTATTCATCATTGTGTGAGAGCTCCCTTAAACTTCTCAACATAATTTATCAGATACCGGGGCACAGCCGGACAGTCAACGATTAAATATACAGATTCACATCATAAAATCACTAACAGGATAAATTTAAGCTGTTAGCAAACCAATTAGGTCATGAGTTATGGTCATTTAAACATTAAAAACACTGGGTTGCATTTTGTTAGTACTCTATCATCTTCATTTCCTTATCAATAGTTTCAAACTTTATGACAATATCAATAGTCACAAATTCTCGGGCAAGTTCGATTATGACTGATTTCAGCCAATAAGGTCAGGACTTATGGCCCTTTTAATATTTAAAAAAAATGCTTGGTTTTATTTCATTTGCATTTTATCATCTTCATTTCTCTTAAGCAATCATTTTCAAACATCATGACAATGTTTAAAGACATAATCTTCAGCAAAGTTCGCTTGGTTGACTGGTATCAACTGATTTCTTCAGGAGTCATCGTCCTTGAATTGTCATATACTTTGTTTAAGCAATCTTCATTAAATTGATGCAACAATATCTTAGCTGAGCTCGATTGCGGCTAATATTGGACTAAAATATCTACATTTAAGTCCCTTGTAATTTCATAAAAATTAACAGGTTTGCCGTTTTTTACACTCTAGTTCAAACCATATGGCCTGGAATTCAGATAGTATGTGTGTGTGTGTGTGTCACTGCATAGTAGTCATTGTTAGGTTGGTTCCAATCATAGCCATAGGGACAAAGCCATGCCCTATATTGACTTGTTTTTATTTAGACGTACATGAGGTACCTATAACCTTCAATTTGACTACATGTAGCTTTTGTGTGTGGAATTGAACTTTGATCTTGGAGGACCCTGATCATGACCCAATACTTACTGATGAATTCTTTAGTTTTGGCCTTCAAATTTTGAAACAATGATTTTGAACAGAACTTTAGACTTTGGATTACTTTTTTCTTTGACTCAACGACCTACTTAAGAATTTTTAAGCTACACTCTTCAAATTGGACGATAAATACTGGTTGGTTGGTGGAAATGAAATGATCATGATGTCTCAGTACAACTGTGCTATAAATAACATAATATAGTAGCTTGTGTAGGCAATGAAGGCACTATTTCTAAGGTGAGTGTCATCAGGGTCATCTTGGTCCTCTTGTTCTAATTATCGTCGTTTCAAACTTAATACTATAGAAAGTTATTGTTTACACACATTCGGGGTTAAAAGTCCGAATTACAAGTAAGATATTTACAGATCATTGAAATAGAAATTACATAGACACGTAATAGTTTTCTTTTGTACTTGAGCGTGTTACAATGCCTAAGACGTTCGTGTTTGTTAATGTTCTCTCTTAATTAAAAATCAATGATTAAATAGATAAAATTCAATAACATTTTGCACGCATTTTCAATATAAAACAGTCTGATTATTGACGTGACCTACTGTCAACGAGAAAAACTGAAAACGAATGAGCTGTATGCAGCTATAAGATCCAGGAAACAAAAAACGCAAATACCAAAACAGAAAGTAAGTGAATTCTGTCAACTCATATCTCTGTTGGCAAAAAAGGGACAGGAAAAATGTTTTTACGTAAAAGCTACTGTGTGCGATATAAAAATATATTCCATGCCCCCTTTATGCCAAAGTACATATTCATAATGAGTGAGTCCCTTAAAAAGCTATAAAATACTTGTTTCTTGTAATAGGTCGCTTATAACTTTGCCTAAACCCTAGAACGCTTTATTGTCTTGAAGAAGGAAAACATCAATTTTTTTTTTCTTAATTCCAAAAATGGTCCTTGTTTTATTGATGTTTAAAGTATCAATCCCACATTTTATCTGATATATGAATAGAATTAAAAAAATGTTTGCCTGCCTATCCAAATTTTTCAGAGCCGTTACCTGAAAAAAGTTTCCTTTTGCTTGTGACTAAACTTTTAAATGTTCAAAGATGATATTTGCTGTATGAAGGTATACAGAAAACCAAACACACGCACTTAAAATACGGAAAAGCATCTGATTCATAGATATGATCTTCATACAACACTCAACAAAGTGATTTAAGAATTAAATATCGATACATTTTGTATCTGTACAACGTAACAATTATCTAAGACAAAATTGTTCCATGTCTATGCAATTTAATAGACAGATGACACTCAATTTTACAGAATTTAAAAACCGCGTAAGTAAATTATCTATCAAAATGAATAAGAAAAGCGCGTATGTTCGTGCTTCAAAAACCGCGTAAGTTAATTTTCTTGGAAAAATAAATGCAAAAAAGCTTAAGTGTCCGTATGGCTTAACTACTTAAGTCTCAGAAAATCCCCGTATCACATGTTAAAGATGCACAAAAAAAAACACAATCCACTTATAACGCGTCTAACATGACGTTTAATAACAGAAATATTAAGATTTTTTGTCTCCTGAATAGTTGCCATAACTGACTTACGCAGTTTTCGTAGAGCAGCGAAGATGTACTAAAATTCTAAACGCAGATTTTACACACTATGGTTAAAGTAGTTCAGACATATACATACTCTTATAAGTTTTTTACGCTTCGTCTTAATGAACTGGATAGATTCTAATTAGATAGTTTTATAGATGCCAAAATTATTCAAATCGGTTAACAACTAAGGGAGCTAGAGTCAATTTTACATAGAATGACGTCACTTCCGTTTTTAGATCGACTATTTGAAGAATATGAGAGCTATTGTAGTCACCCTGGCATCGGCGTCGGCGTCGGCGTTGCAGCTTTTGGTTAAAGTTTTGCCTGCAAGTTACTGTCAACCTTATATCTCAATAACCATTTGTGGTATTGCCTTGAAAGTTTATAAATATGTTCAGGGGCATCAGACAACCAAGGTAGATAACTCTTGACTGAATTTAATATGAATTAAGGCCCCTTTTTAACTTAGAAATTTTGGTTACAGTTTTGCATGCAATAGAAAATTTGGTTAAAGTTTTGCGTGCAAGCTACTATCTAGTTTGTATCTCAATAACCATTCATAGTATTGACTTGAAAGTTTATGAATATGTTTAGGGGCATCAGACAACCAAGGCAGATAACTCTTGATGGAATATATTACAAATTATCACCCCTTTTTAACTTAGAAATTTTGGTTTAAGTTTTGCATGCAAGATACTCTCATGCTTATATCTCAGTATCAAGCATGCGATTGATTTGAAACATCTTTAATATGTTTAGGGGTATCATACTTTCATGGTAGATAACTCTTGATAGAATATGTTACAAATTATATCCACTTTTTAACTTAGAAATTTTGGTTAAAGTGTTGCATGCAAGGTATTTTCATGCTAATATCTCAGTATCCAGGCATGGTATTGATTTTAAACATCTTTAATATATTTAGGGGTATCATACTATAAAGGAAGATAACACTTGATGGAATAAATTAAAAATTATGACCCCCTTTTAACTTAGAATTTTAGTTAATTTTTTGCATTCAAGATACTATCCAGCTTATATCTCAGAAATTGCTTGTGGAATTGACTAGAAAGTTAAGGAGTGTCTTCAAGGGCATCAGAAAACAGGAGGATAACTTTTGGACTGATGCAAATTATGGCCCTTTTCTAACTTGGATTTTTGGTTTAAGTTTTGCATGCACAGTGTTATTGTGCTTATGTTTCAGTAACTAGGCATGGGATTGATTTTAGACATCATAAATATATTAAGGGGTATCAGACTATCAAGGTGTATCATTTTGACTATTATTATGTACAGGGAATGTGAAGGGCAAGAATTTAAATAGATTTCATTTGATTTACCAACAAGCATTTTGAATAGTCGAGCATGCTGTCCTCTGACAGCTCTTGTTATAGTAAAAGTGATGTCATGTTTGTTACTATGTGTAGGAACTCATTTACGTATAGGTTAGTTCATAGTTGCCTTTAACTACACGATATAGTCACGAGGGCGGAAAAAGCCCGAGTGACTATATCGTGTAGTTAAAGGCAACTATGAACTAAGCTATTTAGCACATGGCATTTTCCTTCCATTGGCAACAAAACGTCACAAAAGTGTGAGTTTATGTGGTTGCATAGTCCACACTTATTGATCTTTTACAAAAGTGTGGACTACGCGTTATAGTCCACGGTGACTATAAACAAATACTAGAACCTGATTGGACGAGAGGAAAATGTCATGTGCTAAATGTATATTCACATCTCTGATGTAGAGTATTACGTAATCGTGGCAGCCATTGTGTTGATATTATTTCTATTTATAGTACAATTGCGGCCATGTTTGTTACTATTGAACTCATTTGCATGTAGAGTATGACGTATGCGTAGCGGCCACTTTGGAGGTGGTCATTTTATTTTAGACTTAAATGTGTGTATAGCGCATGCGTGGCGGCCAACTTGAACATGAGGTTGTGTGGCGGCCATATTGATCATGAGGTATTGATATCAATAATATACAGAGCTGACTTGTACATTCAGTCATAGGGCTTAATCGCGGACATTGATAGTCAGGTCCTCAGCCCTAGAAGGGGACTATACAAAATTTAAAGCCAATATAGTATTAAAACAATAATGAAATAAAAAGAAACAACATATGATAATCATACAATAAATAAAAAAAATATTAATAGGGTCACTGATCAAACACACAATGAATAAATATAATAAAAATATATCAAACAATTTTGTGAAAATACGGAATAAATAGATGGCATTATCTAATAATTTACGATGTGCCATAAAGTGACCTCAACACTCCTGTATCACGCGTGATATACCATTTTAAGTCATAGTATTTCCGGAAACTATTTTTGGGAATTTACTCAATCTTAGCAGTGTACAACTGGAGTAAATCAGAATTTACAGGTTTACAATTTAAGCCGACCAATGAAATTTCTTAATTTTATACCATTAAACATAATGATTGAACATGATAAAAAATATGAATTAGATTAACAACCTATCAGAATAGAAATGCAGAATCGCGACCAATGAAATTTCATGAACAGGCGTGACATTGCACAATTGATGTAAACCAGAGTAACCCGCTCCTTCTAAGTATCTCATGCCTAGAATTTGAAATTCAACCAATCAAGAAAACAAGTAAACAACCAGCAATCATTTGTTTAACACCATGAACTATCATGAACCAATGAGGCACAATGGATCACACACACAATTAAAGTCGTCTCTAATCAAACAAAATGAACAAATGTGTTCGTCGTAACATATTATCTCGGGATGCCGAGGAACTTTTTTTAATTTATAAATCACCTACCTTTCTTCCTCAGTATCCAATTCTTATATCGCACATATTATACGCTTGTAGAACAACACAACAGGATTTCCAAAAAGTCAAAAATACACACACGCAATTAAAGTCGTCTCTAATCAAACAAAATGAACGAATGTGTTCGTCGTTACATATTATCTCGGGAAGCCGAGTAACTTTTTTTAATTTATAAATCACCTACCTTTCTTTCTCAGTATCCAATTTTTATATCGCACATATTATACGCTTGTAGAACAACACAACAGGATTTCCAAAAAGTCAAAAATATCCATTTTGTCACCAATATAAAATGAACAAAAAATCTAAACTATTGAATGACAGAATGACAGAAATGATATCAACAAAATGGCGCCCGTTAAGTGGGGCCAAAGGGACCCGATTACTACTTTCTAGTGATTGGAATCAGTCGAAAAAATATTCGTCGATTAATCAGAGACAAAAGTCACTGATTAAATGATTAATCATGATTAAATACCAAATATACCATGTTTGGAGTAAATGCCTATTAAAACTCTCTTACTGTAAAACATGAAAATAAAGTATTCTGTACTATATAGATTATATAGATATGTATTAGGTATAGATGTTAATTTCTCGAATATTCAAATACATGTATAAACAATGAACCGAGATAAAGTATAAGAGGTTACAACCAGAGGCCAACGATGTGCAAAGTGCAACTTGGCAAGTATCAATTTATCAAATTAATGAAATTACCCAATCAGATGCACGTTGAAATCTTAACAACACCACCCTTTTTTTGGTCAATAATTCCTCAACGAATTATTTTCGTCGTCATCGTCACGTCAACCAGTAGCTCGTCACTGATTCGTTGACTTTATGATTAATCAGCTCACCACTACTACTTTCCCCCTATCCTATACATTGTGTGCAAAGGCGAGGAAATTATGGCCTAGTCAGAATTTGTGTATCTTTTAAATCAATGTTGATAGAAGGGAAAAAATGACCAGGTCAGAATTTCACTACCGCATAATCCATATGACGGGTAAGATTGACTTTCTAGGCCAAAATTTCCCCACCTTCAAAACCAAATTATATGATACAGAAGGGACAGACTAGGCCAAAATTTCTCCACCTTGCAAATTTATTTGATAAGAGAACTTAATTATAACACAATTATTTGACTGGAGGAATGAACTGACGAGGCCAGATTTTCCCACCTTCAAACCAAATAATAAGATAAGGGAAAAATCTGACAAAGTCAAAATTTCCCCACTTTCAAATTATAAGATAGGGGAGAGGAAAAACTGACTTGAACAGAATTCCCCCACCGTTATACACAATCAACATGGCGGTGGATAAAAAACTGACAAATTTCCCCACCTTCAAAACCAAAAAAGAAAAAAAAAAAAAGTGCGTATGGGCGGGGCTGACTATAGGGGGGGGGGATGTCTAGGTCAGTATTTCCCCACTTTCAAAACCAAATCATATGATTGGGGGGGGGGGGGAGAATTTTGCAACCTCCATGCACAATCCCTATTACAAGGTGACTTGGCCAGAATCCAGACTTTCCTCACCTTCATACACAATCTGCATGGCCGGGCAACCTACACGCACAATCCATATGACTTCGGGGTGAGTGTGCGTGTTGTAGGGATACTAAAAGATAGAGGGAGGGGGACTAACTGGTTGGTGTAACACTTTGTGATTATACGGACTAACAGTGTTTGTGAATTATTGTTTGCTGAAGAGTGAGGTAGCGTGGGAGATACACTGGCTGTCAACGAAGACCGTACTGGAAGAAAAGATCAAACCTTGGTTGAATCGAGGGCCTGCATATAGGGCTACAGGGGAAAAAATCTGACTAGTCAGTTTCTTCCCCGGGAAAAACTTGAGTGTTTCACCGGGTAGGTGTTTTCCAACGCGAGTTTTGCATTAGGTGTAGAAAAAAGGAAAACAAATAAAATAATGATATATGATAAATGTACTGTAGATGTATTAATTATATCCAATTTCATGGATGGGGATATCCACGAATTTCAATTTCCGTGAAACCTGTTTATCTAAGAAACCTTCTATTTCTTACAACATGAATCCGCAAATATATACATGTACCAATGAACAAATGATTTAATGGTTTCATAGTAATAATTAAACAACTGATAAAGAGTGTATTTTTTAATTTCAATAATGGAATGCATATCTTAATAATTATATATTTTGAATATCTGAATATGATACATTATAGGTCCTAGCTCTGGGTTATATATATTCAATGAAACAAAAATATTAGAGAAATAAAATTTCTCATTGTTAATCAGAAATATGTAACAAAAAAGAAAAGAAGTTCACTATACTCTTTAATCATAGTAATCGAAACCCATGATTTTAAACTCAACTCAACTCAACTCAACTCAAACTCATTTTATTTGGCACATCGGCAACACGTACATACGTTAGAAGCTGGAGATCTGTATCTGTGAGATTATCGAAATCTAAACGTTCATTTATGTCATTCACGAAAAGGAAAAATAGTGTCGGGGAGAAATACATTTTTATATAACAAGTAATTCATTTTTGATATAATTGATAGAAAGATAAGGGTCTTAAAGATGCATCGACCTTTTCGGCGGTGTACTTGTCAATTTAAAATAATCCTCATCAACAGCTAAAACATATAATAACCAAATACATGTAGTTTGATATACATATTTATGCAAAAAAGCGTTGTATTTGCTAATCTTCACAACATTTGATTTTTCATTCACTATTATATCATATACAGCATAGTATGTATATATACTGGTATACTGCTATGAGCTGCCAGTATGGACCCGCTGTATTTACACGTCACTAGCTGGGCAGCTGGTAGACCACATATGTGTACCCATTATTTGTGTACCCAAAAATATCACGTCGCGCCGAGCGGCTCATTGATTGGACTAGGCAGGTGGAAATGTAGAGGTAGAGATGTGAATAATGTAGCTTCGTGGGGTATGGGGCAGCTGACTACGATATCCGAACACAGACGGATATGGTCGAGTAGTTACAATTGCTGACATAAAACGTAGAACCCGCGGTAAGGTAGGATTGAGGTAAAATATCAACACATTTGTAGTATATTGGATGGTGTTTATTTAATTATTACTTACTTTATGAATGGTGTTATTTTACTAAAAAAAGGGTCCAATGCTCGGTGCTGTACACATCAAAATGATAACCAATTTAAAGGCGGCATTAAAAAGGACAACAGAGTTGTGCATTTTCAAAAAATACACAGGAATTCGTTGGTTCAATGATCATTTCCTTTAAATGGCCTACAAGTTTTCACTGGTTTTAAATTTAATTAGGTAAATAACTTGTTATCATATTACCAAAAAGCAGCAGGTAGAGCTGTACTGTATCGAGTCAGAAAGGCCCAGAAAGTCCTACAAGTTTCTAAAGATTTACGGACGTTTCGGTAAATGTCCAGGTTAAAAGTTTTGAATAGTGTTTACCTTTGATATGTAAACACATGTGTGAAAGTAGATTGTTTATATTAAAATATCATTAATATAGGCATTAATTTAAGTTAATTAAGTGAGACAAATTGAGATAAGATATGTGAGAGAAGAATAAAAAGTTTTTTCTTAATTGAATTTGTTTTTGATTTTCTTTTTTTATTTATTAGATTTTTTTATTAAGGTATTTCCATTAGAAATATGTAAATATTATTACTGTTATTAAATTAAATACAGTAAAACAATAAAAAAAAGAGTTAAATATTGGTCTTTTTTTGTTAAAAGTTGTATAGGTGTGATGGTAAACACTATTAAAAAATAAATTCACCGAAACGTCCAAACCGATTACTATTAAAAATCAATTTACGGAAGTGTTCATTTACTGAAATGTCCAGCCACACTTCAAAAGAGTACCAGAGAGGTCAGACATATCGGATGTAAAAAAACCACTTCTATACACACATATAAGTTGAAAAGGTGTTAATAATGCAGTGAATTTTTAGATTTGTTAAATTATTTTTTATGTTTCAATGGATAAAATGAGTTACCTCCCGGCAGGAGATCGGGTGACAGGTCAAAATCCCGGGAGATTTTATCTCCCGCCGGGCGATATGGCATGTATGAATTGTTATCCACGACTTACCCCTCACCCATTATCCAGTAATAGTTTTACAACTTTTGTAGCAAGTCCTGGGACTCACTAGGCTAAAAAAATATGAGTCCCAATATGGAAAGTATTCATCTACTTTGTTTCACTAGTATTTTCTGTATATTTTATGCATTCAGTGGATGCATTGAAATTAAAACATTGCACCCACAGGGAAAACATTGGTCCTATAAGCAGGATGCAGAGGTCAGAAGTCACTGATTATCATTGAAGTACAATATTGTAATAATATCAAACAAAATGGTAGATCTACACAAATAAATAATTACACATTGTTTGAATTCATAATAATTTGTCAAAAATTGAAAATGACTTGATTTTAATTGCCTTAAAAAAAAGGGAAGAAGGGGAAAATGGAAAAAAATTAATTATACAAGTTTTACAATATAGTTTTTCAATATTAATAATTATGTGTTGCTTATTAAACTAAGGATTTTAGGTGGTGGCATATATTTTATTTCAATCTTAAATGATTTGACTTCACCTTTTGGTCATTTTAATGCATAAAATTAACTGTGCTGATGTCATTAGTACAAAGCCCTATGTGAGAAGGCAGGATGGGTTATTCAACATATGGTAAGAAAAAGATATGATACAGTATGAATAATTAATAACCTACACTTATTTGATACATAATAGATGAGACTTTTTCTATCCTCTCTAGATAAGGCCACTCAGTATTGGGCAGTTTCGATTCAGAGCCTTTCTTGACCTTTCTTTAGGCCTTTCTGGCCCCAATTTATCAGTAGCACAAACTACCGGTATTCTTCAATATTATAACAAGAACAAAAAATGAAACTAAACTATAAATTGCTATTACCACAGGCCCATATATTTTATAAGACCTAGGTCTTTAAATTTTAAATTTACAAACATTATCTGAGAGTTAGGTTACGTTACACTGATTTTTGTTTTGAACTTAACTGTGGTGTCAAAGGAAGAAATGAAACATATGACATAAAATTGAAAAATAAGTCACCTGTCAGTATTAGGTTTGACCACATGTGCATCGGTGAAAGCATGCAACCTGTCATACTCATGTCACTAATCGGGGAACTAAGATACGATTTGTGAGTTGTAGATGATCACAAAGACTATACAAGATGTAGAAATACAAAAATCAGGAGAGAATTCACAAGGTTTCACTTAAAGTTCTCATCATAAACATGGTATTTAGATACATTACACAGTCATCAATGCTACATTACAAACTCTTGATAATTCAGACATGACAAACAGGTAAATGTAAACAACTGTGGCCTTTGTATTCCATGAAAATCTACTTGCTGATACAATAGAATGTAAAGAAATGTTTTAAAAACTTTTTTAACGACTGTTCACATATTATTACTTATTGTATGTGGCCGCAGTAAAGTTTTATATGTGAATTTGCAAATATTTGTTTTCCAGTCAATGTAATACATATGTAAATTTACAGATAAATAAGTATGACTGGACGAGCTCGAGGGAGAGCAAGAGGACGTGCAAGAGCAACTGGAGAAGAACCGGTCCGAAGACCTGGGGAGGAAGCCGTCCAGCGACCATCACAACCTCCGGTTCCGGTAATTAAGTTTATACACAGGACAAGGGCTTGATGATGTCTGGAGGGTTATGTTGTTATAGTACTGAAGTATTTTCATTTGCTGAAGCAAGTTAGCCCAGTTGTGAAGGTACTGGAATGTATTGATTTGCCCATTTTGATCCCCAAACTTTCTAAATGACCCCAAAATATTTCAGAATTTGTCTACCTGTATAAATTAAGGGGTTGCTTAATCCTCTTATGAAAATAACAAGGAAAAAACCTGTGATGCTGTTTTAAACTTGTACCATCAATGTCCAGTGATTTTTTTACAATTTTCAATGTGTGAGTCCTGGGACTTGCTAGGCTAACAAAATATGAGTCCCAATACAGAATGTATGCATCCTACTTCCATTTCAATAGCATTTCCTGTATATTTTATGCATCCAGTGGATGCACTGAAATCAAAACATTGCATCCACAGCAAAAAATTGCATCTAGAATGCAGGATGCAGAGGTAAAAAAAAACCCACTAAATTAATTCTTTGGGCAATATGGGCCCTAGTTCTCAAATGCATTTTTAAATTTTTAACAGCAGTTGATGACACTAATGTTATCTCTGGATTCTGAGGACACCACATGATCAAAAATTGGGAAGGGTCTCCAGAATTGACATGCCAGGTGTTATGTCTGGACACTTACTTTTCCAATTAAAAGTAAATTGAACAGACACACTTGTTGCAAACCAATTTAATCATTTTCTTAATACATTCTTATTAGTAACCCACTTTGATAAATTAAAACTTATAGACCAATAGTTTTGTGAATAAAACCGTCATATATTCAAATTACATGACAGGGACTCCTAATTTTAGAGGGGACTATTGAATCTTAAAGCAGGTATCCGTCTGGATACCTGGCTAAAAAGTTAGTGTCAGATGCTGATTAAGGATTACAATTTGGATTCTTGTTGCAGCAAGTTGTTCCTCAGGACAATAATGGTGGCCCACCACCAGCCAGTGGTCGTGCATCATACAGGGGTGGAGCTAGGGAGCCACGACCCGGGGCTGGGGCAGAGGGAATGAGGCCCCCTACAGAGGAGATGGCAGCAATGGGGCTGGGCCGGGAGAGGAGAGGGGAACGCAGATCTAGATATGAAGAACCCTTTACCCGTCCAGCTGACGTCACAAATAAATGTGGTATGGTATTCATGTCAAATTATAAATGTTAAATGATTTTGAAGAGTCATTAGTTCTTAAATATTTAGGTGGAGTATATGAGTATCCCAAATTTTTATTGAGTTTTGTTGCCCAACCATTTGAGGATAATTGAGTATTTGGCCATTTCCTATTATCCACCTGTGCAACTGCACCATATGATTGCACAGAACTAGATATCTAGTGCTTGACCCTTTCCTTCAAAGCCAACCATGCATACCATCTACACAGAGTTTAAGAGTTGATTCCAAAGTTCCATGGTTATGGTCACACTAAGAGGTGAAAAGTGCACTTCAGGTTGCGGTTTTAACATACATTTATCCTTAGCATCAAATGAATTCTAAATTTTATATGACTGATTTTATTATGCTTCAAAAACTCTCACAACCAGCTAGAATGTCAGATAGAGAAAAATTGGACAGTTCTTTGGTCATAATAAATGTTTAATTAGCACCCAGCTGGTGTTTACATCAGAGGGAACTATAGGTTTGCCCTCCGTCTGTCTGTCTGTCTGTCCTTCTGTTTGCCCAGATGTCCGGAAATCTTGATTCTGCGATAACTTAAAAACTGTTTAAGGTAAAATTATGAAACTTTTTTCTTCTTCTGTTAATGAACAATTTATTATCCTTGTTCTTAGGTAGCAGTGGGTCAAGGAACCATCCAACTGACTACCTTAAAAAGAGTTCATATATATTAAATCTCACAGCATCATACATGTAAGATTATTAACAACAAGACAGAAAATGCATATATTATCACATAAATAATAAAGCTTTTTTCTATTATGAAACTTGGTATATGAATAACTGGCAGTTTGGAGATTCTGCATGTCACTTTATTTTTTTCTCGGACCAGAATTCTGGTTGCTATGGAAACAAAAAAATTATGCACCTTACCGGTAGGGGGCTCATATATTGTGTGCAACACCATTTACTTGTTTAAAACAGGTTTTCAATGAAAATCCTGGTAATTAGAATGGGATATGTCATAGGGTGGGTGGGCATCAAACGTTTTGTTTCAGTCATATATCGCTTGTTAGAATAGAGATACAGTTTTCATACCATTTAGGTAGATAGTTTGTGAAAAGAGGAAGATTAAGATTGATTTTCATGATTATAGGGTCAAGGTCACTGTTACTAAAAATATATTTTTTATTTCCAACAAGTCAATAATTAAAGAGTGAGGTATGATGATCAGATTTAGTATATAGATACCTTATGGGAAGAGGAAGATTGGGATTGATTTACTGTCAATAGGATCAAAGTCACTATTATTATAACTAGTTTTCATTGCCTTAGGCAACACTTGAAAACCTGGTTTCCCATCATTTTATGTATTTTTTGTTGATTATTTTTTGAGAATTATATATTAGTTGGGTTAAAAAAATTTTATTTAGCAAAATTAAATCATGATCTTATATTTTAGAATAAATTGAGTGTCGAAATGAGCTTCTGTGAAGTAACCAGTAAATGTGTCAAAATGAGCTTCTGTGAAGTAACCAGTAAATGTGTCAAATGAGCTTCTGTGAAGTAACCAGTAAATGTGTCAAATGAGCTTCTGTGAAGTAACCAGTAAATGTGTCAAAATGAGCTGTGAAGTAACCAGTAAATGTGTCAAATGAGCTTCTGTGAAGTAACCAGTAAATGTGTCAAAATGAGCCGTGAAGTGACCAGTAAATGTGTCAAAATGAGCTTCTGTGAAGTAACCAGTAAATGTGTCAAAATGAGCTGTGAAGTAACCAGTAAATGTGTCAAATGAGCTTCTATGAAGTAACCAGTAAATGTGTCAAAATGAGTCTCAAGGGGCAAATGTGTGAAAATGGGTCTATATGAAGTAAGGGGCACAGGTGTCAAAATGGGGTCCTTGAAGTAAGAGACAAATGTGTCAAAATGAGTCTGCATGAAATAGGAGCAATTGTGTCAAAATGGCATCCATGAAGTAACCCGTGAGTCAAAATGAGTTTCCATGCAGTAAGCAGTAAATGTGTAAAAATGGCCATGAAGTAAGCGGCAAATGTGTCAAAATGAGTCTTTATGAAGTAAGCAGCAAGTGTATCAAAATGGGTCTCCATGAAGTAAGCGGCAAATGTGGCAAAATGGGTCTCCATGAAGTAAGCGGCAAATGTGTCAAAATGGGTCTCCATGAAGTAAGCAGCAAATGTGGCAAAATGGGTCTCCATGAAGTAAGCGGCAAATGTGTCAAAATGAGTCTTTATGAAGTAAGCAGCAAGTGTATCAAAATGGGTCTCCATGAAGTAAGCGGCAAATGTGGCAAAATGAGTCTTTATGAAGTAAGCAGCAAATGTATCAAAATGGGTCTCCATGAAGTAAGCGGCAAATGTGGCAAAATATGTCTTTATGAAGTAAGCAGCAAGTGTATCAAAATGGGTCTCCATGAAGTAAGCGGCAAATGTGGCAAAATGGGTCTCCATGAAGTAAGCGGCAAATGTGTCAAAATGGGTCAGCATGAAGTAAGTGGCCAATATGTCGAAATAATTCTCCATGAAGTAAGCAGCAAATGTGTCAAAATGGGTCTCCATGAAGTAAGCGGCAAATGTGGCAAAATGGGTCTCTATGAAGTAAGCGGCAAATGTGTCAATTAGTAATAGAAATCGGTTGGTATTTTTTTTTCAATCTATTTTCGGTTCAATGGGATGTGGCACAATCAATAACTTACGATTATTTGTTGCTCAGTAAAATTTAAGCAAGGTGCTTTATTATAAACAGTAACATGAACATCATAAAGTAGTTTTTGGCACAGTTTTAACTGGAGCAATGAATAGGTTATACTTAGTTTTGGGCTTTATTGTTTAATAGGTGATATTTAAAGTAAAGTAACTGATTGTCAGCGACTAGTGACAGTTGGAACATCACTAGTGTCAATGTAAAAAGACACAGTAAATCTTATGTTATTTTAAAAATTCCATTAAGTATAAATGGATAATAACAAAATGGGATAAATTATGAAATAAAAACAGCTATCACCTTGTTTTACAAAATGTATATTTCCCTGTTTGATATAAATTAATTCATGGACCCCTTTAAACTATATCAATACATGTATTCAGTATATGTATACATGTATGTATCTATGAAGAACTTTTGAAAAAGTCACTGGTGATTTTAACTTTCTTCTCTACTGTTTTTAACTTACTCAAGGTGAGCTATTGTGGCAAGTTAATTCGTCCATCTGAATGTCCGTCTGGACATCTTGTGTACACTCTAGCATCTTCATTTCTTCAGCAATCTTCTTCAAACTTTATTACAGTCATAATGTTTATTACCATAATCTCTTGGCCAAGTTTGATTATGGCTGTTATTCGACTATTAGGTCTTGAGTTGTGCCCTTGAATGGTAAAAAATGCCTGATTTCAATTTGTGTACACTCTAGCATCTTCATTTCTTCAGCAATCTTCTTCAAACTTTATGACAATGTTTATACCTATAATCTCTCAGCCAAGTTCAATTATGGCTGATATCCGACTATTAGGTCTTTAGTTATGACACATGAATGATTAAAAAAAGCCAGATTTCACTTTGTGTACACTCTAGCATCTTCATTTCTTAACCAATCTTATTTATAGCCATATTTTTTTGACTAAGTTTGATTATGGTTGTTATTGGCCAATTCAGTCAGGAGTTATATAGACCTACTATATATTGACCTACTTTTGATAATTTAAGCTATGGCCTTTAAATTTGGACCACTGGTACATTTATGTGTGTGGCATTGAACTTTGACTTTGTATAACCTTCACCATGACCCAGTGATCATACTTTCTGTGTCACCTGTTGCAAGCAGCGGTGACACAAAGGGATCAATTTTCTGTTGTCTATCTGTTTGTCTATCACTTTTCTGTCACGCTTCAGCAGGTGACACATGTGTTCCAGAGAACACACTTGTATATTTTTAAGCTTCTTTCTTCAAATTTCCTTCAGATTTGGCCCAAAGGTATTGTTTGATGTCTGCAATTGAAATGATCTTGCTGTATTACTGTATGGATAATGTAATCAGTATAATTATGCTACAATATACATGTACAGACTAGCAATGCAATGTTTTTCTGGTGAGCGATTCAGGGCCATCATGCCCCTCTTGTAATAGACTTACTCTTTAATAACAAACACAGTGCTTTTGCAAGTTCCATGTAGGTACAAATATATTTTTCCTGCTAGAAATAAATAAAGGTCCACAAATAATAATAATAGAATTATTAATTGTTGTGCTGCATGCTTTTCAGAAGAGAGAATTTTACTTTGCATTATAATAAGAACCTTTTTACAACAGGAACCTCTGGGCAGCCTCTTCCCCTGATGACCAACTATTTCATGCTGGAGCAGGCCCCTGACTGGCATCTCTATCAGTACCATGTTGGCTATAGCCCTGAAATTGATTCGAAAAAGATGCGCATAGCCCTGCTATTCCACCATGAACAACTACTTGGTAACACTAAAGCTTTTGATGGAACGATACTCTACTTGCCATTCAAGCTTGAAAATGAGGTAGGATTTTGTAAATCATGAATTGAGATTGGGACTTTTGTGATCATTTTCAAATGGTTTTTTCATAAAGTTTGTCTACTGTAGAATCATAAATTTTCGTGGGGGACTACTTTTTATTGATTTTGTGGAGGGCTTTATCCATGAAAGTTCATTCCCACAAACACTGTTTATTCAACAGATGTTAAGATTTCTAGAACATGAATCCATGAATATATGTACCAACGAAGTTGACTATAAATTACAGATTCCATGAATTTAATGTTCACGAAAATTAATGATTTTACAGTATTTGAGATTGCATGCATATTCATTGCATTAACTTTTAATCCATTCCTTTTGGTTTCAGGAAACAGAAGTTTTCTCTACTCGGAGAACAGACGACACACACATTAGAATTAAGATTAAGCTCACAAATGAGCTACCTCCAAACAGTCCCCAGTGCTTACATGTCTACAACATCATTTTCAGAAGGTGGGTCCATGACTTTGATTTCCATTGAACTAGTTAGAACTTTTACGCAAACCTGCTGTTTTTTTACCTTTATGTATGAATACAAGAAAGTATGACTACTCTGAAAACATAAATATCTGTGACTTAATACAAGTTCTTTGAAGTTTTTCTTGTGGAAAATTGTGGCAGTTTCTACTCACGGATGAAACACTTTGTCACAAAACTTGGATCTCAAATTGCTAAATCATGAAAAGTTAATTTGAGAGGGGTAGTTGTGAATAATATTTATTTGTTAGAACCTTTTTCCAGAGTGCTGAATATGATAGAAATGAAGCAAATTGGGCGAAATTACTATAACCCGAGTCAAGCTGTGGACATCCCGAGGCACAAGTAAGTGAATATCTTTAAGGGGGACTTTTCAATAGCAAATTCTGTCAACCCAATTAAACCAATTTAGTGACTTAAAGATGAATTGTCATATTGATGCTAATGTTTAGTAATTTCAGATGATTGATCTATTCAACAATTTGGGATGTAAATAACAATTTTGAGGAACTTTGCAAGAATTATCTGTCCAACTCTACATACTGCCATCCCCTCTCACAAGTGTTAAAGGCAGGAACGGGCGCACATCAAAATTATAAGTAATCTATAGTGAGAGAAGGAAAACCTGGCAAAGATCAGTGTCAGGAACAGTGAGTTTTTGGCAAAAGTGAACAGTTTATGTGTGAGAAGAGAGAATAGAGGCGGATGCAGGAGTTCAGGATAGGGGGCGCTATATTAAAAAATGTATGCAGTGACATTGCAAGTGGCGTGCCGCTTTGATGGAACTATGATAAGGGTGTAGTTGGACTTGCGATCCAGGGGAACTCCCCTGTGAATTTTTTAAATTTATAACTGTAAAAAAGTGTATTCTTATGAGTTTTTGGGGGGTTGTGTCACTTGTGTGTCTACATTTATGTTTGGTCGGGGAATTTTAGGGGGAGCGGGGAGTGCGAACTAGGTGCCCCCCCTGAATCCACCACTGGATAAAAGGATAAAGACATCGATTACCTAATACTGAATGTGAACCACAACCTGCTTGACGATGAACTGGTCATGATCAGGAAGGATGACAATGTTACATGGCAGTTGATTCCACTAATACTGTGAGAGTAAATGAGTGTTTGTGATAGTCTGATGTTACTTGCAATTGTTTAAATGAAAGGTAATGCATTTGTCATGTCAATCTGACTGATTTTATTATATTAGGTGTGTGATAAATTGCAACGATATTGTGATAAATTTTGTAAAACATTATGAGTCTAGAACCTAGTAGTCTTCCATGTCCTTATGACCACCAGCACAGATCTTGTTTCATGACTATGACTCTTGAGTGAGGGGAATAGTCACCTTTCACCCAATGGATAGCTCTTCTCTGGACTATCTATATATTGTTAGTATTGCATTTTGTATAATGACTCCAGATTGATAAAGCATACCCAAATTGGGGGCTGACCATAGACAAACTCCACACAGTAGTTACCTCCCTTTACAGTTGTAGATAACCACTGCCACCACAAGTAAAACTTAACAGAATTAAGCCTATTTTTCTTTTTTCCAAAAAAAATTATTTTACTGCGATTGTCATTCCCCTAAAGTATATTTTTTTTAATAAACATCAAATATCGCCTTGTGGTAAAAAAAAAAATCATTTTAAAAAATGTTTTTGTTGTTGTGACAGCAGACGGAGACACCATTTTGTTTAGTTTACCATCATCACGTGACATTTGTCATGGCAGTGATTTTTTTGCTTGCAAGGGAGATCACTGTGTGGAGTTTGGACCATAGATTTACATGCTAGCTGCTTTACGTTGATTATGTTTCTTTTGATCAAATTTAGAGTTTTTAAAGAAATCATTAGAGGAGAAAACAGAGTAAGCAAGAATTTGCTTCTGCAGATTTGAATCTTTTTCTTTCAGCTTTTTCTAATACCAAGGCTGTAATTAAAAATCCTCATGTAGGAGATGCAAACTTTTCAGACTGCAAGTGATGCCAGGTTTCATCACGTCCATCCTCCAGTACGAGAACAGTGTGCTGCTGAACTGTGACATCTCGCACAAGATCCTGCGGATGGACACTGTGCTGGACATCATGTATGACATGCATCAGGAGCGAGAGCATTCCTTTATTGATGACGTTAAAAGAAAGTTTACAGGCTCCATTGTTATGACCATGTGAGTAACATTGCTTTTTTTCATTCAAAAACTACCATCCCTGGTGGCAGAGTGGTTAGAGCACCTGCATCGGCAGCGGGAGGTTGTGGGTTCCATCCTCAGCCACAACATACCAAAGTCTTAAAAAATCTTACTGGTATTGCTCCCTTGATATAAGGATGTTCTAGGACTGGTTGGCCTGGTGTCAGGATTATGTGACTGGGTGTGGTGTCATGCCACATGTCTACGGCGTGATACTGCAGTGTAGCAGCACTATATCTCTACATGTCTATGGCATGATACTGCAGTGTAGCAGCACTATATCTCTACATGTCTATGGCATGAAACTGCAGTGTGGCTGCACTATATCTGTCTCAAGTAGACATCATCTCCAAATGACTAAAATACTGTTGGTGGGACGTTAACCCAACAAACAAGCATTCAAAAACTGTACCAGGAAAAAAAATGTAAAAATTAAATAAATGCAGTCGAAACATAATACAGCAATGGTTATTGCTTGTCCTGAAACTAACCTTGGTGGCAGGGATGAATAAGAGTTAATGATTTGTAATATTTGTTGAATACCTACTAGAGATGGTATGATATGCAAAATAATTAAAACATTTCCTTCTTCTTTTTCAATCTAGGTCAATCCATATTCCATTTTCAGGTGAGACTCATTATCTCGTCATCAACAAAATCATCATTTTTTAGCTCACCTGAGCACAACGTGCTCATGGTGAGCTATTGTGATGGTCCGGCGTCCGTCGTGCGTCGTCAACTTTTTAATTCAAACGACTTCTCCTCCTAAACTACTGGGCAGATTTCAATAAAACTATACGCAAATGACCCTTGGGTGACCCTCTTTCAAGTTTGTTCAAATGGTTCCAGTCTGTTGAATAACTAGGTCACAGGAGCTAAAAATAGACAAAAAAAATTGCAATCTTTAATAATCTTCTTCTCTGAAACCAAAAGGCACAGACCTTTGATATTTGGTATGTAGCGTTATCTTATGGTCCTCTACCAAGTTTGTTCAAATTATGGCCCTTGGGTCAAAATTGGCCCCGCCCTGGGGGTCACTTTATTTACATAGGCTTATATAGGGAAAACTTAGAAAAATCTTCTTCTCCGAAACCGTATGGCCTAGAGCTACGATATTTGGCATGAAGCATTATCTAGTGGATCTCTACCAAGTTTGTTCAAATCATGGCCCTGGGTTCAAAATTGGCCCCGCCCCGGGGGTCACTTTATTTACATAGGCTTATATAGGGAAAACTTAGAAAAATCTTCTTCTCCGAAACCGTATGGCCTAGAGCTAAGATATTTGGCATGTAGCATTGTCTAGTGGATCTCTACCAAGAATGTTCAAATCATGGCCCTGGGGTCAAAATTGGCCCCGCCCTGGGGGTCACTTTATTTAACATAGGCTAATATTGGAACAAATCAAGAAAAATCTTCTCCTCTGAAACCATATGGCCTAGAGCTTAGATATTTGGCATGTAGCATTGTCTAGTGGATCTCTACCAAGTTTGTTCAAATTATGGCCCTGGGGTCAAAATTGGCCCCGCCCTGGGGGTCACTTTCTTTAACATAGGCTAATTATAAGGAAAATCTAGAAAAATTTTCTTCTCTGGAACCTTATGGCCGGGAGCTTTGATATTTGGCATGTATCATTATCTAATGATCTCTACCAAGTTTGTTCAAATAATGGCCCTGGGGTCAAAATTGGCCCCGCCCAGGGGGTTTCTTTCTTCAACATAGGCTAATAAAGGAAAAAATCTAGAAAATTTTCTTCTCTGAAATCATATGGCCAGAAGCTTTGATATTTGGCATGCAGCATTGTTACCTTGATCTTTAACCTATCTTTTGTAACTTTATGGTGGGACGTTTTATCTTTACTCAGGTGAGCGGATTAGAGCCCTCGGGCTCTTGTTTTATGTTTAGATATAAAAATGGCTCTGGATCATTTTTTCTATGCAGGGTCCTGTAGGCAGAATAATGTGAACGCAACTCTTCTTTATTGCAGGGAATTGTTTCAAATTGACCCAATATTCTTGCCTTCACGTTTAGTTATGCACAAGAACAGGATTTTAGGCTCACATTTTCTTTGAGGAGTTAAGGCCCCTTCTCAGTTTTACATTGTACCTGTATAACATCAATACAGAAAACCCTCAAAACAGAAGCTAGATTCAGCTGCATGTGTGATTCTGATTGTGATAGAATCAACATGACACAAATCACAGATGCACAACATTGATGATGGTAATGCTTTCTGTGTGATGATTGAAAACAATAATGTACCTTACAACAAGGGTTCTTCCCATTGCAATACCCTTGAGTATATATTGCCACATTTTAGTTCACCAGAGCATAACATGCTGAAGGTGAGCTATTGGGATAACTTGTCGTGCATTGTGTGTCGTCCATAATCATCAACTCCTCTGAATCGTCTGTGAAGAAATTAATGAAACTTAGCATGAATGATCCTTGGCTGAATCTTCACTAAAGTAGCTAAAATAAGCTTGATCCAAGCAGAACCCTGGTTGCAATAGCATCCAACACCATTTTATTTAAAAAAAAAAAATCATATCCTTTGAAACCTATAGTTAGGATTTTGTCTCCCCCCATATTTATATGGGAGAGATATATTAATTTTGTCGAGTTGTCCGTCCGTCCATCTGTCCAAAGCATAACTCAATAAAGTATCAAAGATATTAACTTAAAACTTCACAGGTGGATAGATCTCATTGAGGAGAAGTGTCATACACAAGAATGGTAACTCTTAGCATCATATTTTTGGAGATATTACCCTTTATTAAATTGCATACTTAAGTTTTGTCTTGAGCATGTGTCATGGGTAAGGCATGGTCAAAAAAAGGGTCACTAGATCAAATCTTAGTATAATCCTGGCCACATTATTAGCAAATCTTTATCAGACTAGGTCAGAATGTTTGTCTTGATGATAGCTCAGTCAAGTTAGATCATGGATATGGCATGGTCATTAATAAGGTGAGCGATTAAGGGCTATCATGGCCTTCTTGTTTTTTTGTTGTTGTTGTTTTTAGCTCACCTGAGCACAAAGTGCTCAAGGTGAGCTTTTGTGATCGCCCTTCGTCCAGCGTCCGTTGTCGTGCATCGTCCGTCAACAATTTGTTTTAAACGACATCTCCTCTGAAACCGCTGGACAGAATTAAATGAAACTTGGCAGGAATGTTCCTTGGGTGAGGCTCTACAAAAGTTGCTAAAATAAAGTTGATCCATGAAGAACTCTGGTTGCCATGGCTACAAAAAGAAAAGTAATTTGAAAAAAATCATCTCCTTCAAAACAACTGGCCAGATTTCAAAATAAATTGGTACAGATGTTCCTTGGGTCAACCTCTACCAAAGTTTCTAAAATTATTCCGATCCGTAAAAAAACATGGCCGCCAGGGGCGGGGCTTATTTGCCTTATATGTATATAGAGAAACCTTTAAACAACATCTCCTCTGAAACCACTGAACAGAATTTGATTAAACTTGGCAGGGATGATCCTTGGGTCAACCTTCACAAAAGTTGCTAAAATAAACTTGATCCATGTAGAACTCTGGTTGCCATGACAACAAAAAGAAGAAAAAAAATGAAAACTTTAAAAATCATCTTCTTTAAAACTACTGGCCAGATTTTAAAATAAATTGGTACAGATGTTCCTTGGGTCAACCTCTACCAAAGTTGCTAAAATTATTTCGATCCGTAAAAAAACACGGCCCCAGGGGCGGGGCTTATTTGCCTTATATGTATATAGAGAAACCTTTAAACAACATCTCCTTTGAAACCACTGGACAGAATTTGATTAAACTTGGCAAGGATGATCCTTGTGTCAACCTTCACAAAAGTTGCTAAAATAAACTTGATCCATGTAGAACTCTGGTTGCCATGGCAACAAAAAGAAAAAAAATATGAAAACTTTAAAAATCATCTTCTTCAAAACTGTTGGCCAGATTTTAAAATAAATTGGTACAGATGTTCCTTGGGTCAACCTCTACCAAAGTTGCTAAAATTTTTCCGATCCGTAAAAAACATGGCCGCCAGGGGCGGGGCTTATTTGCTTTATATGTATATAGAGAAACCTTTAATCAACATTTCCTCCGAAACCACTGGACAGAATTTGATCAAACTTGGCAGGAATGATCCTTGGGTCAACCTTCACAAAAGTTCCTAAAATAAACTTGATCCATATAGAACTCTGGTTGCCATGGCAACAAAAAGAAAAAGAAATGAAAACTTTAAAAATCATCTTCTTCAAAACTACCGGCCAGATTTTAAAATAAATTGGTACAGATGTTCCTTTGGTCAACCTATTTATCTCAGGTGAGCGATTTAGGGTCATCATGAGCCTCTTGTTTAGCTCACCTGGCAAGAAGTACCAAGGTGAGCTTTTGGGACCAGCCTTTGTCCGTCGTTGTGAGTCGTCAACAATTTACTTAAAATTTTCTCCCCTGAAACTTCTGATGGGAAAGTGATCAAACTTTGCAAGGATGTTTCTAAGGTGATCCCCTATAAAAACTGTTCAAATGGTTCTGGTCTGTTGCATAATTAGGTCACAGGAGCTAAAAATAAATTTTAAACGTGAAATCTTAAAAAATCTTCATCTCTGAAACCACAAGGCCTAGAGCTTAGATATTTGGTGTGTAGCATTGTCTTGTGGATCTCTACCAAGTGTGTTCAAATCATGACCCTGGGGTCAAAATTGGCCCCACTCCAGGGGTCACTTGATTTAACATAGGCTAATATAGGAAAAACTTGAAAAATCTTCTTAGAAACCACAAGGCCTGGAGTTTAGATATTTGGTGTGTAGCATTGTCTAATAGATCACTACCAAGTTTGTTCAAATCATGGCCCTGGGGTCAAATTTGGCCCCGCCATAGGGGTCACCTGATTTTACTTAGGCTAATATAGAAAAAACTTGAAAAATCTTCTTCTCAGAAACCACAAGGCCTAGAGCTTAGATAATTGGCTAGTAGCATTGTCTTGTGGGTCTCTACCAAGTTTGTTCAAATCATGACCCTTGGGTCAAAATTGGCCCCGCCCCAGGGGTCACTTGATTTAACATAGGAAAAACTTGAAAAATCTTCTTCTCAGAAACCACAAGGCCTGGAGTTTAGATATTTGGTATGTAACATGGGCTAATAGACCTCTACCAAGTTTGTTCAAATCACGACCCTGTGGTCAAAATTGGCCCTGCCCTAGGGGTCACTTGATTTTACATAGCCTAATGATACTAGGTGAGCGATCCAGGGCCATTATGGCCCTCTTGTTAAATTTAAAACCAGGTCAATAGATACAAACATCTATATAAATAGACTTCTCTATTTAGTTTTGGATGTGCTTTGCTTATGTATGCCAAAAATGTCATACTGTTAATATTATTTTTTCACCTCTGAAACCATTGCACAGAATTGAATTCTGTTTTAAAAATATGACAAGCCCATGGTCTTTTACTGTCATTACATAGTAAAATAAGTCCTGCTAATGGTTTGCTAATTTTCTTATCTAGTCTATATAGAAACTGAATTTTTTTTTTTTTTTATCTGAAATTTTAATCAAGGTTAAACTGAACTGTTTAAGCATGAATCCTAGTGAGCACTCTTGGGCCATCTTGTTTCAGTGCTCTCATTTCATTTATTCTTTTAAACTTCAAAAATTACAAACCTGTAGAATGTAGAATGATTTTTCTTTGTCATTGTTAGCTACAACAACAAGACATATCGTGTTGATGATATAGAATGGAACGTTAACCCAAACAGCACATTCAAGAAGCGAGATGGAACAGAAATCAGATACAAGGATTACTATCAGGCGGTAAGTCCTTACAGGGGAAACAAGTGTGGCCAAAGAGTTATTTGTGATGATAATCCCTCATGATTATCTACGTAGCATTTTGTCTGTTGCAACATAACCTCACAAGAGGTACTGGTCTCCTTGGAAAAATTAAGGATTTCCATATCTATTATAATTATTCTCTAATGTATCGCTGACTTAAGCATGGAGTATATACGAGGGCTGATTGATAAACTCACGGAATTCTCAGTAATTTATTTCTTCATCAAATCACATGAAAACTTGTATACAAGTAAAACAACTTATTTTCTCTGTCATTATCAGGTAGGTGAATAGATATTCAATACTTAAGAAGAATAAATGGTATTCATAGTAACCACTGTTTAGTGACTTTAAGCACGCTGTTATTCTGAATTCATTAAACATGCTAGTGCACAGCCAAATTTAAAGCATATTTAGCTCAAACGTAGAAACACTAAATCATATTTAAAATTCAGATACATTACCAAACTGTGGAAAAAGCATTTGTCTATAAATGGCACAATTAATATAAGTGGTTTAGGGATGGTAAAACCTCAGTGTTTGAGGACGAAAGACCAGGTCGCCCAACATCGACAGTCAGAACTTATAGGCCAATGGTTTGTAACCTCTTAAGAATTACGCAACAGGGCACGTGAACTAATTTCGTCATTCAGTGAGGATTAGTTTAAGGTAAAATTTGACCAGTAGACATAGTAGTACATAGATGTAAAAAATGTTTGGCCACAGGTGGTGATTATGTCGAGAAAATTAACCAGACATTAGACTTTGACTTTTAGGTAATGTCAGCGTGACCCAACATTGACGTTGGCGTTTGTCAAGTACTACATAGTACTTTTGTTCAATGTTTCATGTAAACTTTGTTGCTTATTGTATTTAAATAATATTTGAGTTCTTTGTCAGTCCTGAGTAAATGTATCTCATGATATATCTTTTTTTTTTTTCGTTTTCTATTCCAGGTTTCAGTAATAAAGCAATTCCACAAACTTATTAATCACCACTCATATGTATGGGAATCACATACTCTGGAATTTAGTTTGTCCATCCTGAGAGAATGTGACAAATGCATATCAGATTTCAGGAACTGTTTAGTGGGTCTGAATCTTTTATTGATAACACAAAGTTGTGTTAATAACTTTTTTGTATCCATCTTGATAATTGTTACCGTACGTGTATATTTAAAGAAAGCCTATTGCTTTGAGATAAAAAATAAGAGCAAATCTCTGGTATGACCAGTAATTGCCTTTATTATTATTTTTTTTAATTGATAAATTAATACTGGTAACTACATTGCAGGCTTATGGCATAACTGTGACAGACAGCACACAACCTATGTTGGTGTCCCGGGCATCAAAGAAGGACATTCGGCGCAACAATGGGGTTGAGCCCCCACCCATCCTATTGCTGCCAGAGCTCTGCAAACTCACAGGTGAGAGGCTTATGGCTCCCCCTAACTTGATGGCGTAATTTCATACAGCTGGGAGACAGTATCTGCAGATTGTTTGGTGCAGTATCCAAGCCCCAGATGTTTGCATATATTTATCATGTATCTACCTCAGAGGACCATTTCACTAAACATTGTACAATTTTGATCCTAGTCAAAAGTTTGTTGTTCTTTTTTTGTATCTACTTAATTCTTGTTTACACAATAAAACAAAGAAAGGTGAGTATACACACTCCTCACGTTTTATGAAGAACATTATTTTCTACTCTGAAGTTATGTATACAAAGACTTTTTGGACACCCCTTGTTCTCAAAATATTAACAATGTGTTTAAAAAAAAAAGAAAGCAGAAGAAATCATCACAATATAATTTGGAAATATTACTGTTCTTTTTTATTAAAGGGCTGGCTGATGAGGTCAGAGCAGACTACAGTGTGATGAAGGACGTTGCTGTGTACACACGTATTGCACCAGATGGTCGTCAGAGAACATTGACAGGATTTGTCAATCAGCTGAACAGGTTAGTAGCCATTTTGAATTGTCCTGTTTAACTTATCAAAAAAAAAGAGGAAAACTTGCATTTATTTTAAATGTGAGGCACAATTTCTTATCAATACAAGCATGTCCTCACTTGATCTCAGTCATTTTTATATTGACAGAAAGTTCATGGCTTTTTTTTCTGTTTTTAGATCATCAGAGCTCAGCATGTTCAATTTAAGCTTTTCTGATCAGCCTATGTTTGTCGTGCAGCATCAACAATTTCTTTAAAAGACATCTTCTCTGAATCTAGTGGATAGAAATTGATGAAACTTGAAGCATGAATGATCCTTGGGTGGCCCTTCACATAAGTTTCTATAATAAGCTTGATCCTTTGTAGGTTCTGGTTGCCATTTCAACCAACAGATTTTTTTCTCCTCTGAAGCCAATGGTTAGAATATCATTTCATTTAACACAAATTATCATCTTATAGGCCTCAATTAAAATTGCTATAATAAAGTTGATCCCTTGAAAAATGAGTAGGCTAGTTTCCTTTGCTATGCTTGAAATAAAATTTCAAAATTCTTCTATGAAATCAATCTTCAGAATCTAATTTCAATGAGCACAAGTCATCAACTCATAGCCCTCTACCATATTTTCAAAAACAAGTTGATCCCTTGAAAATGAGGTCCCAAGGGGTCGGCTAGTTTTTTATGTTCTTGATATAAAAAATCTTAAAATTCTTCTTCCATGACAACAATGGTTAGACTTTGATTTCATTGGACTCAAATGGTCACGTTTTTGCTCTCTACCATAATTTAGGGGTACCTGAATAGTGTTGTGGTAACGAGCCTCACTTCTCACCAATTCATCCCGCGTTTGATTCTTGGTCACATACTTGAGAGGGTACAGTGGTAGGTTTTCTCCGGTTTCCTCCCACAATAATTAATATATATGCCACAATCAGAGCCATCAAGAGTGATTATTAATATAAGATGAGATAACTTGTTTTGTAATCTATGTAAAATAAATAAAGTTTAAACTTTAACTGCTAAAATAATATTGTTCCCTTGAAAAATGAGGTTCCCATGAAGTTTGCTAGTTTCCCTACACAGTAAAACCTCAATAATAAGACCACTATTGGGTTTGTCTGGAAGTGGTCTGAATATTGAGATATTTATGGTCTTTTCAGAAATTAATAAACAGTATTTTATTTCAGTGTTGATCAAATGCAATACTTTTTTAAAAGGATAAATGAAATTGGCATTTCATGGATCATTTGAATGTTGTTGTTTTTTAAATGTAATCCTGATTATTTTTATAAAAAAATATCACATTTAATATAAAAAGTCATATCATGCCAATTAAAAGTCTACCCATTTTAATATTTCTGATGTTTCTATTACTATTAAGCTGACTGATTTTTTTAAAGCATTTATTTTTAAACCAATTTTTATTTTTTCAAATACCATATTTATTGGCCAGTTGTCTTCAACTTTTCCTCATGCTGTTATTAATCAAGACAATTTCTCTTGAAAAATCTTAACATTTGATATCAGTAAGATCATAGTTGACTGATATTTTTAAATAGTTTCATTTTTCAGAGGAGATCTTCCTACCAATTAACGATTGTCAAAACTTTAGACATTTAGAAATGTATCATGGCGATTGTTACTGCTTATTAGCGGCAGCTTAGCTGGACATATATCAGATACTCAATTTATTATTTAGCCAGACAGGAAATACATTAGAGGATCCCATTACTGCTCTCTGTTACGTGATATTACCCATCTCATCCATTGTTCCCTTTCTCTGCTGGATCTTATCTACTGTGTTATCAACATATCCAAATTACTATACATGCAACCTTCATCTGTGCCGGAAACCAAGAGTCATAAAATGACAATTTCAATAAACTTTTTCACAGGAACATCGTTTGCATTATTGAGGTCAAAAGAAGGCTATTTTTTATGATTTGGTCCAATTTTAGTGGTCTTTTTTATGGAATTTTAAGTTGCCCACTATAATGAGGTGAGTGACCATTGAATCATATAGAGAAAAATCGGGTCCAACAAAAAGTAATGATGAAAAGTAATGAAAATGAGTTGGTCGCAGAGTGAGGTTTAACTGTATGTTACAATGTATACTCAATGAATAAACTTTTCTTCTGTGAAATGAATGGTCAAATTTTAGTTTCAATGGGCACAAATGATTACCAAATGGCCCCTTTACCATAGTTGATTAAACAAAGTTGATTCTTTGATAAATGAAGTCCCTAGGGGGTCAACAAATTTCCTAATATACCCTATATAGAAATCTCAAAATTCTACTGTGAAACTGTTTGTCAGAATTAAATTTCATTTCTTGCAAATATTACCTTATAGCTGTCAACATTCATTGCTAAAATGAAGTTGATCCTTTGAAAAATAAAGTCCCTAGTGGGGTCATCTCCTTTTCTCATATATCGTATGCCTCTAAAGATAACCAGGTAAAATCAAGTGACTTGAATTGTTTTAATTAGGCTTATGGTATTCTGGTGAGCATTCTAGGACCATCATGGCACTCTTGTTCTATAAAGACTAGTGACTTGAAGTCATAATAAGTATGTCCCAAGGATTTGTTGGGAACACTTGATCAATTATATCAGACTTGTTAAAGTACATGAGAAAATAAGAAAATAGAAGGCATTTCCCCTACCAATTTAATAACACAAATAGGGTTGGACGCCGATTCCCGGTATCGGTCCAATACCGAATAGTAACTTCGTGAAGTACCGGTATATACTGTTTCGTAAAATACTGGTGCCTGGTTTCGATACTTCTGTAATTGAGTCAATAAAGCAGTCTTTAAAACGTAAAATGTAAACAAATAACTTTAAAAAATGGCCTTAAAACACAGATATCTAACCGTGAACAAAATATAAGGATCCATAGCTTGTTACAGCAGCACTGACTGACATATAGAGCAAGTCATAGGACAATTCTAAGTTCTCAAATTAACATTTTCTTTTGTAAAATACCTACTGACGAAGGATTGACAATTAGTCCTAAAATTAAAAAAATAAGTATTTATTGCACTATTAAAAATAATGATAATGCGCACTCGAGCAGGCCGCCATTTTTGTTTAGACGCGGGTGTTTTGTGGACGTTTGATAGAACTATAGGTAAAAAAAGTTATACTGCTTCCGCAAGTCAATCATATAAAAATTATTATTCACACCTCTAGTATCAACATTTAATTTGCACTGTTACGTTGATTTTAATTATGACCAATTGTTTGAGTAATCTTCAATTAATGATTAAGTAGTTCTGGGACGGTCACAACAATGTAATCATAATATGAATATGAGTACGAGAACAATGACTTCAATAGCATTTATTTCAAAATTATGTTATAGAAATCACAACCAGACAACACATTTCTGGCAGGGAAATATGCGATGAAGTTTTAATACCGATTTGAATTACAAAATCGTATACTTGTATAGACTTCGCCGAACGCCGATATGACTTCTTAGTGGGTGGGGTAAAGCTGGAAAAACTACGAAAAAACTGAAAGCTCGTGTATTGTGCGCCCCTTCTCCACAATGTGCACAATACATAAGAGTTTACGGGGTTTTATGACCGAAATGGTCGGTGTTGGAAACCATCTGAAAAATTCCAAAGTTTGGACCTATTATTTTAAGTAAACAAACGTAGTTTGTAATTGCAGTTTGTAATGGTTGTTGTTCAAGAATGCTGTCTTGCTGAACATTTAGGATGATGAAAAGATTTAGGTTCTTTTATTTAAGGTTTCTTTTTCAATCTTTCAATATTCTATTTGCAAAAGAGTGACTGTACACTTCAAGTTCAACTTAACTGTGTTTAAAGTCAAATCTAGTCAATACAAATACTATTCAAAGGTTATTATGAGATGTGTTAATTTGATAATTCTAGTCGTAATTATCACTTGTCTGTTTTATTAAGCATATGTTATCATTTAGTCTTTGTCTTTAGCTATTAAAATATTAAAACAGTTTTTCCTTAGATTTTTTTTCCTGCACCAAAATGTTCCGTTACTGTTCCTTGTATAAAAAAAAAATAAGAATAAAAAAATAAATTAATTGATCTACAACGACTAAGGACTTTTATATAATTTAATATGTATATTGTCGAAAAAGGGTGAAACTAAACACAACATTACAAAACAAGAAAATTCTCAAAGGTATACCTTTAAAGTATAGCGTTACATAAGACTAGTTAATATAAATAAAACAGATTATAGTACATGATTTACCTTATTAGTGCTTTGCAGCAAAGGCTTTGATATGGTAAACTGATAGTAATCATAGTATCAGTATCGTTAAAATACCGGTATCGTTTCGTCATACCGGTATTGGTATCGGACCGTTTCATGAATAATGATATCCAACCCTAAACACAAAACTTTGCATAATCAGGCTTTGTGGTAGTTTTTAGTTGTGTGTGATGTCAGTCACACCAACTATAGTACTACGTTTTCAACCCAGGTTCTCCTAGATTTAAAACTGAATAACCTCTCAATAGTGTAAATGTGACTGAACAATTGTATATATCTCTACAACATAAGAATACTAGAATTAAGCAAAAATGCTGAAAAATCAATGCTGTATCAAAAATAAATACGAACAGGCTACAAAAATCACCTGTGACATGAAATCATTATAGGACTCATTTTTCTATGCTGATGTAACTGCAATCGAATGATGTAACTGTTTTTATCACGTGATCACTTTACCAAGCACACAAATATGGTTTGTTTCAATGCAAGGAAAATGTGCAGCGTTCGTTACAATAACCCATGTGAAGTCCAAAACACATCATTGTTACAAACTAATAATCACATCAATCTATCAACCTCAGATATCTCCATGTGTTATTTCTTACACTAAAAAATGACCGAATATCTACTATCCGAAATGAGTTTGGAGCCTCTGACCTATGCAGAAAATTTGCATAATTACTTCATGTAGAGTCTGTTCTAGATAAGATACTGCATGAATACAAATCTAAGCTCTGATAGTGCTGAGAGAACAGGAATGTCACATTTCTTTTGTTTATCAAAGTGAATTTTATTATTGGTGATTGACTTGCAGCTCTTCAAACACTCTTTCATTTGAGACACACACAACTTCAGTGCCTTCAGCGCTTTGGTCTTTTTATGCTCATCCCTTCTAAATATAAGTAGATAGAGGAAAGAGTGACAGTGAGCGTGTTTTGGTACTTACAGGAATCCCAATGTGCGGAGAGAGATGGATGGTTGGGGTCTAAGGTTTGGCTCCTCCCTGGTCAACATCCAAAACTCCCGTGTGTTGCCCCAGGAAAAGATTGTGCAGCTAGGAGGTCAGGTAGGGCAGAATCGAAGAACGGATTTACACATTAAGCTTCTCAAAATAGAGAATTGGTTAATAATGTAGGAATTTATAGCAACATTTTGATTCACATACCTTTCTTATAGTTATATTGTGTTGCATTTATCTTTTAGTGCATATAAACAGGTGTTGTGTTTTAGACGTTGGTTAAAGTGACACTTTTTATCAGATAGACTGGTTTTCATAAAATCCATAAATTAGGACTAGTGTTATCCTATCCTGATTTTTATAGACGTTTGTGATATCAGGAAAACAATATTTTTGGGTGAATTTAAAATAGAGAAGTACTTCAGGTGGTGGGGTCTTTTGTAAAAAATGCTATACACATCTACCTTTTCCGATAGAAATATGCATGGACTGTCATGATATTTTCTGCCAGATTAACCCAAGAATTATTCCTTAGCACATTATTGATACAACTCTTGTTACATTTACATTTACTTGTTTTTAGTGAGATGTGTATGTGCCAGTCATTTTAGTGGACAGGGTGTTTGGTTGACCCTAGCTCACTGGTTTTAACGCATGAAAATAAGTATATAGTCATAATTGACACACAGAAAATCCTTGAGGATCATCATGACCTGCTGAAAATTTCAGCCATGTGTCAGTCAAAATGATCAGTGTATCTGCCATTGTCATGAAGAACAGGGTTTGCACTAACAGGTGTATGGCTGTAATGTTGATTGGCTGTGTAAGCACAGGATGTGACTTTTGTGCCTATCACATATGCTGACAGTGAATGTACTGGACGTCCTGTGGTGCTAATTAATCCATGTAAAAGTTACTGTATTTGCAAATTGAGTAAGAATTGCTCCAACTACTTTCACTGCTTCAATTTGATTGATAAGCATTTGCTGAGTCGGGTAGTCATCTGCATTGATTCCTGTGGCTATTGACCAACCATAGTTTGAATAGTTAAATATGCAATAATCACATTAATTTGGGGTTAAATTACTTTGAAATTCAAATGGAAGTGATTATACAATTAAGGAAATTGCATTTCAAAAGCATATGATGTCAAATTCTCGTAATCGCAAAACAACAACAACAACAAATCTTATTACCATTAAAACATTTGCTCTAGAGTATGGAGAAATGAAGAAAAAAAGAAACAAGATGACTAGATCTAATTATTTGAACTTTTCTCATTATATTTCCATTGGAAACATGATATATGTATGTGAGGAGCCACTCTAAGTGTATCTTGAATTTTGAATAGGAGGGACATAAATTTTCATAGAAAATGAGTACAGTCAAGACTGTCTTAGCTTACGGTCTGCTTTTAGCGAAAGCCTGTCTCATACAACCTTAGAATTCCTATCCAATTTACTTACCTTGTTGATAAGGAAATCCCACCCATGGGTTGAGATATGTCCAAAAAACCTCGACAAGCCTCGTTTTTTGGACGTATCTCAACCTTCAAGTGGGATTTCCTTATCCACAACTCATGGGCATGGTAGATTCACTTTATCTACAATGCAATTATCAGTCTGTGAAAATGATAAGGCTACCTGTATGGATAGTCCTATTTATGAAAAATCTTATAGACTGCCTAATCAACATTATAATATTGAGGGACTGTCTTATGTGACCTTTTTAGCTTATTCTGATGGAAGGTCATATAAGTCTTGACTGTACACCCTTGTATTAGCATTATCCTGTGATGTCTTGATTTAAGTCATAATTTGTACTGCTCAGTCACCACAAGCATGATTGTAAAACACAATGTTAGGCAACCTGAACATTTTGTTATAAAGACAAAGAAAAAACTATTGTTACCATTTCTTGCCACTGTAAATTGGTTGGCCATGAGGGATTTCATAGGTTAACTGGTTAAAGGAATCCTTGCTGTTGGATTTTTGTAATGAAATTTTGCAATAAGCCCATTTTACAGTGGGTGAAAACGATTGAATGATGTAATGCGAAGTAAGTCTCAGGTCCTTGCAGAATTTGTTCATTATTCAATGTAAATAAAGATGTAATTTAACAAGGAATGGATTGAACGAAAGATGCACTGGAGCAAACCATTTATGAAGTCCCTTGGACCGATAGACTTATTCTGGAATAAAAAACAGTGTTTTTTACCCATTTCCATGTAGATACAAACACATTTTTACCGTTAGAAATAATTAAAGAATAATAAAATTTCTATTATACTGATCACTTTTCAACAATATAGCATGAACACCCGTTTATACCTACATGGAAATCCCATTTATAAGAATTCCAGATATCCACTATTAAGGGCTGAGTAATGGTGCACTCAAACCATGTGTTGGTTATTTTTTCCAACTAGCTCGTACCAGGGTGACAAATGTTGCTTCTGCATGCATCTTGGCCATTATGCCATGTAGTTAGCCAATCAGTATGGCACAAGTGACACAATGTGTGACACACTGACAGGCAGGCTTCTGTGTTTTGCTTTTATTGCATGTTTGCTTTTTAGTTTTATTTATGTGCAGTTTACTAAACCATATAAACAAATTATTCCTTATGCACACAAAAACACATTATGTCATGATATATCACATCATTGCTGATTACGGCACTGTTGACTCATATTTATGGTATTTACATGGTACTTATAGTGGATGCAAAATGCGATCAATTAGAGATATGCTGGAAGGAAGGATTTGATAAAACAAAGTAATAGCTTGGTCAGGATCTACTTCTCAGTACTTCATTCCATTGCTTGACTGGACTGTATATATATGAAATAAAAGAATTATAAAAGTGTAAGAAGCATTTTAGCTATCTTTGCCAGGCTTACTTCATTCCTTTGCTTGAATAGACTGTATATATATAAAATAAAAGAATTATAAAAATGTAAGAAGCATTTTAGCTATCTTTGCCTGGCTTACTTCATTCCATCGCTTGAACGGACTGTATATATATGAAATAAAAGAATTATAAAAGTGTAAAAAGCATTTTAGCTATCTTTGCCAGGCTTACTTCATTCCATCGCTTGAATGGACTGTATATATATGAAATAAAAGAATTATAAAAGTGTAAGAAGCATTTTAGCTATCTTTGCCAGGCTTACTTCATTCCATTGCTTGAATGGACTGTATATATATGAAATAAAAGAATTATAAAAGTGTAAGAAGCATTTAAGCTATCTTTGCCTGGCTTACTTCATTCCATTGCTTGAACAGACTGTATATATATGAAATAAAAGAATTATAAAAGTGTAAGAAGCATTTAAGCTATCTTTGCCTGGCTTACTTCATTCCATCGCTTGAATGGACTGTATATATATGAAATAAAAGAATTATAAAAGTGTAAGAAGCATTTAAGCTATCTTTGCCTGGCTTACTTCATTCCATCGCTTGAATGGACTGTATATATATGAAATAAAAGAATTATAAAAGTGTAAGAAGCATTTAAGCTATCTTTGCCTGGCTTACTTCATTCCATGTTGAAGACTGTAATAAAGGAATTATAAAAGTGTAAGAAGCATTTAAGCTATCTTTGCCTGGCTTACTTCATTCCATCGCTTGAATGGACTGTATATATATGAAATAAAGGAATTATAAAAGTGTAAGAAGCATTTAAGCTATCTTTGCCTGGCTTACTTCATTCCATCGCTTGAATGGACTGTATATGAAATAAAGGAATTATAAAAGTGTAAGAAGCATTTAAGCTATCTTTGCCTGGCTTGTACTTACTTTGATAACTATGGTGATTTCAGTTGATGTACAAACAAGAGGATGCTGACTGGTCTAGAGACATGAGAGGGAAGCAGTTGATAACGGCAGTGAACCTTCAGAACTGGGTGATCATCTTCTTCAGAAGGAACAGTGGCCAGGCCCAGGACTTTGTACAGACTCTTGCCAGGGTAGGCCCACCGATGGGCATGCAGATTGCTGCACCACAGCCGTAAGTTTTGTATAACATCCAGTGTCAGTTTTTTTACCATAAAATTATTTTAAGATATATACTAAATGCAGGGGATATTAATCACTCTTAGTGATATTTCTAATTTAGTTTTCTTGTCATCTTGCATGTGTTTAATGCAATGTTGTTTTTTTTAAATGTTTAAGAAAATTTTAAAGATTTTAAAAAGGAAACAATACCTCTGTCATGCATTCCTAATTGAAAATTTGCTTAGGACTTAAGTAAGTTTGGTTGATTTTGAGTTAATGGTGCCATCAGAAATGGATACGGTAGCAATCTCAACTGGCTATAAATTGGGCAGTGTACTAATATTAAATCTCATTGTGTCTACTTTTCTTTACCCAATAGCATTGAGCTGAATGATGACCGCAACAACTCGTACATATCAGCCATGCGGAGCGTGGTCAATCCCCAAACACAACTGGTTATGTGTGTTGTGCCCACTAACAAGAAGGACAGATACGATGCCATCAAGAAGTTCTGCTGTGTTGATCATGCAGGTATTTGTCATAGCATGTAGATGTTGTAATCTATTCACTTGTTGCTGTCTTATTTGAAACCCCAACCTGTCAGTTTTTGTGTCACCAGACACATAGAGATTTATCTGTTGCCAGACGCAGTGGCAACATCACACATTTTTGTCCAGGGCAGGACTTCAACACTATTGCATGATTTTTTCCAACCTTGGAACATGGATATCTTATGAAGTGCATTGCACAAGAACTGTGGATTTACTCTAAACTTGGAACATGGATAAATTACTAGATGTAGAAGTGCAGTGCCCAGAACCATAACTCTGGCTTATCAATTTCTCTAATTATTCCCCTTAGTTGTATTTGCTTAGAAAAAAAACTGTCCTGAGCATAACTTCAATACTAAACGATAGATTCATGCCAAACTTGAAACATGAATAACTTTTGAGAGAAGTACATTCCACTAGGGTTATAACACTAGATAATCTACTTCTTGAATTTAGCTTCTAAATTTATTTAATAGAAAATCGATATCTTGAGCAAAACTTCATTACTATATGGTAGATTTACTGTAACCTTTAAACATAAATACATGAATACCTTGTGAGATGATGGAGTGCAATGCCCAGGAACCTGAACTCTAACTTATTTAATTCTTCAATTACACCCCCCACCCCCCAGTTCTTGTTACTTTTTTAGTCCAGAATATTACTTCAACAATATTGCATGGATTAGCTCTATACATGGAACATAGATAATTTGTGAGGGGTTAAAGTGAAGTGCACAGGGACCATAACTCTAATTGAATTTTTTATCATTTGATGCTAACTCTTTCTCTGACAACTGCTTGAATGCAGGCAACACAAGTGTTCCAAGAAACACCCATCTAGTTAAACCCTCACTTCACAGAAGTGGGGGCTATTTAACCCTTACACTGCTGGAACCGTAATTGCTAACCTTTGCCACCAGTAAAGTGCCAGGCCAGCCTGCACATCCATGCAGGCTGGCCTGGCTCTTTACTGTTGGCTGACCAACTACAAGTTTTCATCTTGTTATCCCTAAAATTGATAATGGACAGTTCCAAAAAAGGTGCCAGCTAAGTCCATTTGAGAAATTCAGCAGGTTAAGGGTTAAGAATCACACTGGTCACATCAAATCATGTCTCATCCTGTCCTACACTCACAAAACATGAGGACGTGCAGTAGGATGCGAGGGTATTAATCACCTTACTGGTAAGTGAAATATTACTGCAATATTGTGCAGTCAGCTGATGGGCTGCATTTGATTTTTTACTTGTAGTTCCAAGTCAGGTGATCGTATCCAGGACATTAAATAAGAAGCAGATGATGATGAGTGTAGCAACAAAGGTGGCAATACAGCTGAACTGTAAACTGGGCGGGGAGGTGTGGGCTCTCGAGATACCCGTAAGTTTTGTTGTAAACTTATTGAGCAAAATGTTACTGATGTTACTTCTAACAACCCTGTTCTTACAGTTCTTTTTTTTACTATGATGGGAAAGTACCCAGCATTGTTCTATGGTTTTAACTCACATGTAAGGTTCACCCTGTGTTGGTTTTGCAGCTTGTTCTGTCCATCATCAACAATGTGCTTTAACCCTTTCCCTCATATAGACTCATTTTGACGCACTCAGTAGGTACCACATAAAGCCTGACCTGCATAAAACCACAGTTAAACCTTACCAAATTTAATTATAAATTCCTCATTTCCAGACCACTGAGAAGCAGCGAACAGCATAAAACCTGATCAGCCTGTG
>CM037779.1:18628490-18678490 GCA_021229015.1 Solen grandis
AGTTACTCCCAGGCTGATCTGGTTTTATGCTGTTCGCATACGTCTTTTCATGGTTTCCTCTATGAGGGAAAGTGTTAAAGACTATCACAACAGTTTCTACTATCAAGAGTCAATTTTACACTATTAATGGTAATGCAAACGTAACAGTTTTTGTATAAATAAAAACGCTAGATAATGGAAAAGTTTAGATGTTGCATTTTATATTTCAATTGCAAAATTTTAGTTCTGTTGCCAGCTGCATATTTGAACCGGTGTTAAATAAATATTGCTGTAATGGTCTAATGTACTGTACATATTTATCACAACAACTGTCGTTATGCACTTCAAAGAATAATGTTTAAAATGATTATGAGGAACAGAATCTCTAGATAGAAAATTTCTATTGTCCTCTTCTATGAATCCAGTGGTCAGATTTAATTTCATTTGGCACAAATGTTTACCTAGTGATTGTCTACCTTAATTGCTAAAGTAAAATTGATCTCTTTAGAACTGAGGGTCTCAGGATGTCGGCTAGTTTTCTTATATGCTCCATATAGAAAATTTCAAATGGCACAAATGCTCAACATATGGGTGTTTACCATAATTGCTCAAATAAAGTTGATCTGCTGAAAAATAAGGCCCTTTTGTGGTCTATGCTTTATACTAAAAATTTCAAGAAACCAATTGTCAGAATTTGATATGAGGCCCCCAGGTGGTGGAAGCATTTTTTCCTTATGTACTCTTTATAGGTAATTTAAAAATTCTTCTCTTATTTTCAGTATTAAATCTTGATTTGCATTAATGATAATATAATGGTCCTCTACAATAATTGCTTTGGCATTTTTGGTCTAATTTTCTAGCATAAGAATTCTTTGTATCTGAAATTTGAATCTGGTTGCTGCTGGAGGTAACCATGCAGATAAGATTAAGTGACTTGACATGTTTTATTTAAGCTTATAGAGGGGTGAGCGAGAAACTAGGCTAAGTGCATATATGTATAAAAGCACTTAGCCTAGTTTCACTCTCACCCATCATTATGTACTCTGGGGAAGGATCTAGGGCCACTATGGCCCTCTTCTTTTGTTCTGCTGTTTTATGTTAATAGAATAATAAACAACTAATCATAGTATAAGGTGTCATACATTGAATGAATTATGATTTTTTTTTTTTTTTTTTTTTTTTTTTTAAGAATTTGCATTATGAGCATTTTATATTTGTTTTGTCAAGAAAAAGAAATACAATTTTTACGCTGACAAGTTTTCTCAACATCTGTTTTTGTTCTTTGAAATTCATTTCCTGGGATGGAGATCTTGTTCTGGCTCATTTCTAACAGGGAAGACATTGTTATGTACATTAAGTACTTTGTTTACCATCATCGGAACCCATGTTCCCTCAATATGCCTTGATATTTAATGGATTGTGTGTTGTTTGATTAGCAAAACATTGTTCTCATGGCTTATTAATAGGACTGTCAATGATACCTTTGATACTGATGTATCATTGATATTTGCTGTCTGGTTTCATTTCGATACTCAAATTCGTATTATATATCAATACACTTGCTTAAGTTTAAGATGAAGACAAAAATATCTTTTAATGCTGTGTGAGCATAAGAGTTATGCCCCTTGATAGTAACCACAAAAAGTTGATGAAAAAGAAAATGCTCTATTATGAAAAAGAAGTAAAATGAACTTGTTTAGCACTTGATTATGGTTTGTAGTATAGTTATGTACGGCATTCCAAGGGAATGATTCTTTGATGCACACGATCACTTGAAAGTAAATTAAAAATTTATCAAATACATGTATAACTTTAATGATAATATATCAATGTCATGTTGATATTTATTTCGATATATATTGAAGCAGAAGTTCCCATCAATGACAGCCCTACTTTTTAACTAGACATTTCATTGGATCTGTGGTTGTGACAGCATGGCTCACTCGACCAGTTAAACAGTGCAGGATCACCTAGGGGTGACATCATGTTCTTTGTCTAAGCTTGTGGGCACAATGAGTCAGCCTTTGTTTGTGTTACTTCAATGAAGAGTATTCAAAATACTGTGCATGGTTTCATTGGTCAGTAAAAGTATAGATGGTTAATATTCATGAAAATGAAGTTTTGCTAGTTTAAAATCCCTTGGTATACATGTAATTGATAGTGATAAGGGAATATATGCCGTGAGTTCCGATGATGTTGTCTACTTACAAAGCTATATATATGCAGTGCAGATCCATGATGTATTAGGGATCCAAACTTAGATACCTCCTATACAGGACCTTGACGTAACTGACAAAGACTGAAGATTTGGTACCAGTGACCAAGTGGTTAATGCAATAGAGTCCAATGTGGTACTTGGTTTGAGTAAAGGACTGAATTACTGTTGATGGGATGTTAACCCTTAACCTGCTGAATTTCTCATATACTTAGCTGGCATTTTTTGGAACTGTCCATTATCAATTTTAGGGATAACAAGATGAAAACTTGTAGTTGGTCAGCCAACAGTAAAGAGCCAGGCTAGCCTTCACGGATATGCAGGCTGGCCTGGTTGTTACTGGTGGCAAATGTTAGCACTTACGGTTCCAGCAGGGTAAGGGTTGCATGCAAGCAAACAAGATCTTCTTAACATGATATTTACAGTGGTTGTATGATAACCTAGTAATGGATCTGCAATGTACATTGTTCACACAAGTTTGCATGCTATTCTTGTTCAGTTCTAACTTGATGTTTCCTTTTTAACAACAGACTAGCAATTTGATGGTTGTCGGAATGGACACATACCATGATTCAGCAAGAAAAGGCCAATCGGTTGTTGGCTTTGTGGCCAGTATGAACAAAAATCTCACACGATATTACTCAAGAGTAACTTTCCAAACTTCACATACTGAGCTTGTGGACAGAGTTCAGATTTGCTACCAAGGTATGTTAAGTGAAGGACTTCCTTATTAAGAGTTTTAATTACATAGCTCAAAAAGACACTGGAAAGCCTTGATGGGATAGTGCAAATTGTAGCAAAATATAATCTAAAAATGGTTATTTTTTTAGCTCACCTGAGCACGTGTGCTCAGGATGAGCTTTTAGGATCAATGAATGTCCGTCGTCCGTCCGTCCGTCCGTCGTCCGTCGTCCACAATTTGTTCGTTTGCACTCTAGCATCTTCATTTTATGAGCAATTATCTTCAAACTTTAAAACAATGTTTATAACCATAAAATCTCGGCCAAGTTCGATTATGGCTGATATCGGAACATAGGTCAGGAGTTATGCCCCTTTTAATATTCAAAAAATGCCATATTTCAAGTTGTTTACACTCTAGCATCTTCATCTTTTGAGGAATCCTCTTCAAACTTTATGGCAATGCTTATGTCCATAAGGTCTCGATTGAGTTCGATTATGGCTGAGATTCATCAATTAGGTCAGGAGTTATGCCCCTTTTAATATTAAAAAAATGTCATATTTCACTTTGTTTTCACTCTAGCATCTTCATCTTTTGAGCAATCATCTTCAAACTTTATGGCAATGCTTATGACCATAATGTCTCGATTGAGTTTGATTATGACTGAGATTAGTGTATTAGGTCAGGAGTTAAGCCCCTTTTTATATAAAAAAAATGCCAGATTTCATGTTGTTTACACTCTAGTATCTTCATCTTTTGAGCAATCATCTTCAAACTTTATGACAATGCTTATGACCATAATGTCTCAATTGAGTTCGATTATGGCTGAGATCGGTCAATTAGGTCAGGAGTTATGCCCCTTTTAATATAAAAAAAGCCATATTTCAGGTTGTTTACACTCTAGCATCTTCCTTTTTTTAGCAATCATCTTCAAACTTTATGACATTGTTAATGACCATAATGTCTCGATTGAGTTCAATTGTGGCTGAGATGGGTCATTTAGGTCAGGAGTTATGCCCCTTTTAATACAAAAAATACAAGATTTCACTTTGTTTATTCTCTACCAACTTCATTTTTTTAACAATCATTTTTAAACTTAAAGACAATGTTTATGCCCACAATCTCACAATCAGGTTCAATTATAACTGATATTGACTTGTCAATTTAGGAGTTATGCCCATTTCACCATAAAAAAAGCCAGATTTCACTTTTACACTCAAGCATCTTTATTTCTTAAGCAATCATCTTTCTCAGGTGAGCGACCAAGGGCCATCTTGGCCCTCTTGTTTGTTATGTACAATTAGTCCTTAAACAATTCATTTTAGTAAAATGAACTACCTGACCTGCATTTAAAGGCATCCGCACCCAGTACAATTTTTTACTATACTTTTCTGTCATTTTCAAGGGTAATATTATGGGCTAGCAACACTTCATTTAATTTCAGCTCATTGTTTGGTACTCTATTCCCTGTTACTGTGTAAAAGTTTTTAGCTCATCTGAGCACAACGTGCTCAAGGTGAGCTTTTGTGATTGTCCGGCATGCATCGTTCGTTGTCAACAATTTGGCTTGTTAACACTCTAGAGGCCATATTTTTTGGCCAATCTTCATGAAACTTGGTCAGAATGTTTGTCTCCATAAAATCTTGGACAAGTTCGAAATCGGGTCATGTGGGGTCAAAAAGTAGGTCACTAGGTCAAATCTTAGAAAAACCTTGTTAACACTCTAGAGGCCACATTTTTGGCCCAATCTTTATGAAACTTGGTCAGAATGTTTGTTTCCATAAATCTTGGACAAGTTTGAATTTGGGTCATGTTGGGTCAAAAAGTAGGTCATTAGGTCAAATCTTAGAAAAACCTTGTTAGCACTCTAGAGGCCACATTTTTGGCCCAATCTTTATGAAACCTGGTCAGAATGTTTGTTTCCATAAAATTTTAGACAAGTTCGAATTTGGGTCATGTGGGGTCAAAAAGTGGTCATGAGGTAAATCTTAGAAAAACCTTAACACCTAAGGCCATTTTTGGCCCAATCTTATGAAATTCGAATGTTTGTTTCCATAAAATCTTGGACAGGTTCGTTATTGGGTCATGTGGGGTCAGAAAGTTGGTCATGAGGTTAAATCTTAGAAAAACCTTAACACACTACAGGCCTTATTTTTGGCCCAATCTTCATGAAAGTTGATCGGAATGTCTGTTTCCATAAATCTTGGTCAAGCTTGAAAGTGGGTCATGTGATGTCAAAAAGTAGGTCAATATGAAAAATCCAACATATGTTGCTCATTTATAATCAGGTGAGCGATTCAGGGCCATCATGGCCCTCTTGTTTGAATTTCTGTGCAACAGATTTTATACTATAGTCAAATTCCCGAATATAAATAAATAATATATAGTATTTTTTTTTTTTTTCAAGAAATTTGCTTAAGTATAGTGATAAATCTTTTGAATAGAATTGTTTTAAACTTTGCACAATGACTGGAAATGAAACAACAAACAATAATGTGAAATAAAATAAGGCGTCAATAGGCTTGATTTTGAGGGCCCTTGAAAATGAAAATTACCCCCGATTTTTTCCCATCAATTTGTTTCTAGTGTAATTTTCTATAATCATGCAAAGTTTAAGAAAATTCTCAAGGCCAGTTTTAATTTTCCTTCTTTGTCTATATAGTAAAAAAACTGTATTGGGTGTTGCCTTTAACATATCTCAACTTTAGATTTTTTCCCACAATGTCTTATAAAGTAAAGGGCCTCTGCATATAAGAAATTAAAGGGAAATAATCATGAATTCACGTGAACTCACATGAACTTTCTGGTCAACATTTGTGGCCTTTGAATTATCTGTTTGATTTCACTCTGTTTACACTCTAGCATTTGCATAAATTGAAGTTCAACATCAAAAGGTCTGGTGTTAAAATAAATTCTGATTATGACTGATATCAGGGATAACAAATCTGTAAGGACAGGGTTAGTCAGGTATTGAGAAAAATGTCGGTATTCATTGAGTACTCCTGTTAGATTCTATTTTACAGCATTATGCAAGTGTTCCAAGTTTCTTGTTAGCTTATAACTAGAAAAGCAATATCTACTGAATAAGTAATAATCAGTAAAGAAAGGAATAAAGAGATGATGATTTGTTTAAATAACATGTAAAATTTTATGTTTAATTCCTTTGTCTAAATGAATTGATAAGAGTTGAATACCTTTTGCATGAATAACTTGAGAAATGATGTACATTTTTAGTTCACCTAAGCACTTTGTGCTCAGGTGAGGTATTTTGATCAGCCTTTGGCCGGCGTCCAGCGTCAGTTGTGCGTTGTCAACATTTCCTCCTAAACCGAAGAGCAGATTTTTATAAAACTTTACAGAAATGATCCTTATGTGGTACTGATAAAAAATAACTAAAATATTTCCAGTCAGCCAACCAAGATGGCCCCAAGAGCTAAAAATAGAAAAATCTTTAAATAACATCTTCTTAATCGCTGAGCAGATTTTGATGAAACTCAGTAGGAATGATCAGTGGATGATACTGCACAAAACGAGCTAAAAAATCATTCTGGTAGGCTAACCAAGATGGCCCCCACAGCTGAAAATAGAAAAATCTTTAAACATCAACTCTTCCCAAACCGCTGAGCAGATATTGATGAAATTCAATTGGAATGATCATTGGGTGATACTGTACAAAAATAGCCAGAGTTTTAAATAGAAGTACAGTATCTTTAAATGACATCTCCTCCTTTACTTTGATGATAAAACTCCAGTTGTCCATATCAGTACATTTATTACAGCATTATTCTAGCAGTTGAATTCAGGTGAGCAATTTAGTGCTCTCTTGTTTATTATAAGTTAACTGTCTTGAAGCCCCTGAGGTGAAAATTGAGCAGAGGATAATGATCTCATGTATTGACTCCTTCAGGTGCTCTTAAGAAATATGAAGAAGTAAACGGGGTGTTTCCAGATAAAATCATCGTGTACCGTGATGGTGTCGGAGATGGTCAGCTGCGTTCTGTTCATGAGCATGAGGTGCCCCAGATGTTGGAATCCTTCAGGAGGGTCAGTACTAAGTCTAAGTAAGTCTTTCTGCTTTTATTTTTGAGCCCGTTTGTGAGAGCTTGACTAGTCAACACAATAGCCTTATGGTGTATGTGATAGTGTGTTAAGATTTGCTTATCTGAGCTGTTTCTAACTGCCTAATTTACATTAATATAAACACAAGCCATCTAAAAATAGAAGTGCATGCACTACTTCATTTGGGAGTATGGTGCTCAACTTGAAGATTTATTTGATGAATAACAAATGTTATGAAACTAGAGAACACATTTATTCATTTTCTCTAAAGAACTTCATGGCTAAGGAGATGGGATTGCTTGACCAACAGGTGCCTGACTTTAGTATAAACACACACCTCAACTTTCACAAAGAAATTGTGTTACTGTGCACAGGCTATACATTTGGACACTTGCCAGACACCTGCTTGGTTGCAAACACCTATGATTATGCATAACGAAGGCCATTCTGACCACGAGACAGAGATCAGTTTCGGAAGTTGTTGTGTAATATTCTGGAAATCTTCGTGAATTAATTTCCTACAGTCATTTGATACATCGGTGATTCTATCAACATCAGTCGGAGTAATCGTTTGACCTACAGAGACAATACTTTGCATATCGTCAAAAGAAATATTGAATTTTCATATTTTCACCTTATTTTTTGTACATTGTATTTATTGCATTGATTTTGGGTAGTTTTGCAACTTTAATCTCATTAAAATAAGCAGGCTGCATCAGTTGAGATGTGAAAATCACCCACCATACTGTTCTTGTGTACACCATGGTGTTTAATGTGATTAAGGTTTAAATCTGCTGTAATCTTTCACATAGATACTGAATTATGAGGGTCATTTGAAAAGTTTCAGATCAAACAAAAAAATACAAAAATTTGCAATATTTTAATATTATATATGGATGATGTACATGTACATAACCAATAATAATAACAACATTGTTTATACATGTCTGTCACCATGGAGCACTTACAATGTCGGGATGAACAACTTCATTCAACCTGTACACATTCCTATAGTGCTCTGCCCATTTCTGATATACACTAAAACACCACACCTGTTGCAATTACAATGGAAGTGCATACCAGAATTCATTTACTTCACTGAAGCCATTTTCCAATTTGTCTGCCATAAAACGTGGGGGTAGGGTTAAGTCCATTGGGGCAGGTCTGTTGAGTACTGGCAATGGTCAAGACATTCTCTTGACCATCAACAAAATGTTGAAACCACTTAAACATCAGTGCCCTGGAACATTTTACAATTTTTCCGCCCTGCTTTTAAATTTTTGTTGGTGTTAATCACACATTGACATAGTATTTGACTGCTGCTTACGGCTTCAAGGGTGTTAATCCCACATTGACATAGTATTTGACTGCTGCTTACGGCTTCAAGGGTGTTAATCCCACATTGACATAGTATTTGACTGCTGCTTACGGCTTCATCTTATTTTGACATCACAAAAATAATTTTACTTTTTGTACCACACTCATTTATAAAATAAGTAGTGCTCTTATAAGAAAGGGTATGACCTCAAGAATTTGCATGCTACTAAAGTGATATGAGTTATGATATACAATTCTCACAAAGTTTTTAGCACTAAGCTCAAAACTACAACATATTTAGCTTGACTATTCAAGGAATATGAGAGCTATTGCAGTCACCCTTGTGTCAGCATCAGCGTTGCAGCTTTTGGGTAAAGTTTTGCATGCAAGTTACTATCCATCTTATATCTCAATAGTATTTCTTTGAAAGTTTATGAATATGTTCAGGGGCATCAGACAACCAAGGTAGATAACTTTTGACTGAATGAAATACAAATTACGGCCCCTTTTTAACTTAAAAAGTTTGGTTAAAGTTTTGTATGCAAGTTTCTATCCAGCTCATATCTCAATATTCTTTCATTGTATTGACTTAAAAGTTTATGAATATGTTCAGTGACATCAGACAACCAAGGTAGATAACTCTTGACTGAATTTAATGCAAATTATGGCCCCTTTTTAACTTAGAAATTTGGGTTAAAGTTTTGCCTGCAAGGTACTTTCATGCTTATATCTCAGTATCCAGACATGGGATTGATTTGAAACATCTTAAATATGTTCCAAGGTACATTTGTATCATACTATTAAGGTAGATAACTCTCAATGGAATATATTACAAATTATGGCCCCTTTTTAACTTAGTTAAAGCTTTACATGTAAGGAATTTCATGCTTATATTTCAGTAAACAAGCATGGGATTGATTTGAAATATCTTAAACACATTCAGGGGTATCATACTATCAAGGTAGATAACTCTTCATGATTATGTCTCAGTAACCAGGCAGTTGATTGATTTGAAGCTGCTTTAATATGTTCAGTGGTACATGTATCATTTTGAGACAGATAGTTTTTAATTGAATATAAAGCATTGATGGGCGGTTCCCATATAATAAACATGTATACAATATGTTTTTATGGATTTATTCTTGTGTGTATAGTGTTTTAAGTACTTTTGTACATTCACCACATATTCATATTTATAACTCTTTCTCCTCAGACCGAAAGTGGTCGTGGTTGTCGTGAAGAAGAGGATCAACTCGCGTTTCTTTGCCAGGTCAGGACCCAACCTGACTAACCCACCACCAGGGACAGTTATCGACTCGGTGGTCACCAAACCCGAGTGGTTAGTACATTGTTGAGCATACTAATATTTTTCAACTCCCAACACATGAACAATTTAATGCAATTTTAAGCTTCAACTCTCCAAAGAAAAAAAGTGGAGCTATTTTCATAACCCTCTTGTTGGCGCCAGCATCTGTGTTGGCCTTGGTTAAGGTTTTCGTTCAGGTCAAACAAATTCACTTCAAACTTGGTATACTTAACTGTCGAAAAGGAGCCCATTTGAAAAGGGCATGTAACACTAAAACTAATTTTGGCACAGTTATGCCTCTTTTCTCCGTAATACCATCAAACATATTCACTTCAAACTTGGAATACTTGTTCATTATGGGATCCTATTTCAATCTGCCTCAGAAGCGGGAGGTCGTTAGTTCAATACCCAGCCATGACATACCAAAGTTGTAAAAAATGGTACTGTTATAGCTCCCTTGCTTGGCGCTCAGCATATAAGGGTAGTTGCAGGACTGGTTGGCTCGGTGTCAGGATAATGTGACTGGGTGTGGTATCATGCCACATGTCTACATCATGATACTACAGTGTGGCAGCACTATATCTGTCTTAAGTAGACATTGTCTCCAAATGACTGAAATACAGTCGATGGGACATTACACCCAACAAACAAACAAAAATATTTCAAAAGGGTAGGTAACTCAAAAAACAATTATAGCAAAGTTATGTCCCTTTTTGACATAAAATATTTTAGGATGTTTAAGTTTTTTGTTAAGGTAAATTTTCTCAAAACTGTCAAACACTGCAAACTTCAAACACTTTAAACTTGCAACATATGTCCACTATCAAAAAAGGGACATTTTTCAAAAGGACATGTAACCTTAAGTTCATTTTGTTTCATTTATACCCCTTTTTTATATGCACTTGAAGGACAGGACATATTATGGATTCGCCTTATGTTGTCTGCTCTCATTAAAACATTTATCAGTCTAACCAAATTGGCCACAATGTATATGGACACCATACCTCGGACCTTTTTTGGTAACCAGTTTGATTGTCCAAGAGACTCCTGAGTTATGGCCCTTGAATTGATGAAAAAAGGTTAAATTAACATTGTCCATTCTCTAACAAATCAATCTTTACCAAACTTCTTAGTCATGATGTTTATGGGTACAATATCTCGACCAAATTGGATAACCAGCCTAAATGTCGCAGACATTCTGGAGTTATGGCCCTTGAATTGATGTAAAATTGATTTATTAACAGTGTCCACTCTCTAACTCTACAAACATAACCAATCTTTACCAATATTGGTCATAATGTATATGGTCATAATTTCTCAGCCAAGCTCAGTATCCAGCGTGAATGTCCCAGACAAACTGGAGTTATGGCTCTTGAAATGATGAAAAATTGCTAAATTAACACAGTCTGCTCTCTAACACTGACAAACATGAACCCATTTTTAACCAGACTTGTTCACATTGTGTATTGGCACAGTATTGCGAGTTTGAGAACCAGACACTACAGAGTTATGACACTTCATAAGTTGATAGTATTGCAGGATGGGCGTATTTTGCGATAACCAGTGCTATTTTTACAACTGGTGTTGGATTAGATCAATTTCTCAAAAACTGTCAGACATATTCATGCAAGGTTGGGATACTTGATCCCTTTCAAAGTGGGAAAAAAAATCCCAAAGTCATGTACATCTTTAATTTGTTTTTGCACAGTTATGCCCTTTTTTAACCCTTTCCCTCATATAGACTCATTTTGACGCACTCAATAGGTACCAAATAAAGCCTGATCTGCAGAAAACCACAGTTAAACCTTACCAAATTTAATTCTAAAGTCCTCATTACCAGACCACTGAGGAGCAGCGAACAGCATAAAACCTGATCAGCCTGCGAGAAATCTGGTTTTATGTTGTTCACATAGGTCTTTTCATGGTTTCCTCTATGAGGGAAAGGGTTAAGTTTGATTTTTTTTTTTTTACTGTTCATTCTATAAAAATTATCATATTCTCTTAAAACATGGAACATTTTAGGTTAATGTTTTTTATGCAAATTCTTATCACAATAAATAATAAAGCTAGGGATAAAACGTCTTGCATGTGTTTTGACTCAATTTTATGTCATATGTTTTTCTTATGTTCACACTAAAAAAAGTTATAGCTAACATTATACTAGCCAGCACTCAGAAACTGGAGGGTGCTGTATTGGAACAGCTCTTGTTGAATATACTAAGGGGGTTGGGATTAACAATAGCTGAAAAAATACAGTGCAGTTCAAGACTTCTCTTCTCCTGCAATATTTCCAAATCTCTCATGTGAAGAGGGTGTCAGTCATTCACAGATGCTTTGTTCTTCAGTATAGGTCCACCCAGTTAAATTTGGATATAACTAAATAGTTACTAAATGAGCAGAGATAATGGAAAACTGAACAACTCAGTCAGTACAGTGTAGCTTGACATTTTGTGTACATACTAATTACAGTGTAAATCAGCACATTATGATATTCTGTGTGGCTGTTACAGGTATGATTTCTTCCTGGTTTCTCAGTCTGTACGTCAGGGAACAGTCACGCCCACCCACTACAATATCATCTTGAACAATACATTGCTGCAGCCGGACCACATGCAGAGATTGACCTACAAGCTGTGCCACCTGTACTACAACTGGCCTGTAAGTATTCGTTTACCCAATAAACATGATGGACCTGTCATGCTTCAGTAATAGATATTTCAAGCCCCACCTTTGGTCCTTGTCGAGGAATCATTTACCTTTCATAATCATATCAGCTGCTCACTAAGATTTCCAAAATGAATTTCTGTGTTCCTCTGTGTAACTCAGGTCACACTTGAAAGCTGTTATTGAATAATCTACTGCTTTGAGTGTTTCTGTTGTAAAGAACATTGTAAAGTGGGATTACAGAAATAACCTGGTACTGTTAAATAACCAACTACAATCTAATTATGACATGATCCCAGTATCTCTGGCATTGAGCCGCATAACCCATATATTGTGTGTTCTAAAAGATCACAGTATTTTTTTCACAAATAACAAAGATTTTTATGATGGCATAGACAAAGTGAATATAGTACTTGCATAATCTGATGTATCTTTATCATTAGTTTTTAGCTCGACTATTCGAAGAATATGAGAGCTATTGTAGTCGCCCTTGCGTCGGCGTTGGCGTTGCAGCTTTTGGTTTAAGTTTTGCGTGCAAGTTACTATCAACCTTATATCTCAATAACCGTTTATGGTATTGACTTGAAAGTTTATAAATATGTTCAGGGGCATCAGGCAACCAAGGTAGATAACTCTTGACTGAATTTAATATGAATTATGGCCCCTTTTTAACTTAGAAATTTTGGTTAAAGTTTTGCATGCAATAGAAAATTTGGTTAAAGTTTTGCGTGCAAGCTACTATCTAGTTTGTATCTCAATAACCATTCATGGTATTGACTTGAAAGTTTATGAATATGTTTAGGGGCATCAGACAACCAAAGTAGATAACTCTTGAAGGAATATATTACAAATTATGACCCCTTTTTAACTTAGAAATTTTGGTTAAAGTTTTGCATGCAAGGTACTCTCATGCTTATATCTCAGTATCCAAGCATGCGATTGATTTTAAACATCTTTAATATTTTTAGGGGTATCATACTTTCATGGTAGATAACTCTTGATAGAATATGTTACAAATTATGGCCCCTTTTTAACTTAGAAATTTTGGTTAAAGTTTTGCATGCAAAGTGTTATTGTGCTTATGTCTCAGTAACTAGGCATGGAATTAATTTTAGACATAAAAATATTAAGGGGTATCAGACTATCAAGGTATATCATTTTTGACTATTATTATGTACAGGGTATGTGAAGGGCAAGAATTGAAATAGATTTCATTTGATTTACCAACAAGCATTTTGAATAGTCGAGCGTGCTGTCTGACAGCTCTTGTTACATTTGTAATTCCCATTTTCAGGGAACAATAAGAGTCCCTGCACCCTGCCAGTATGCCCACAAGCTGGCGTTCTTGGTGGGTCAGAGTATTCATCGAGACCCAGCCATCGATCTGTCCAATCGTCTCTACTTCCTGTAGAACGTCCCCAGGTCCATGATGCCACCGGTTGTGTTCAGTAGGAGGGAGAACTGTGTACATATATTGAGAAGTCATCAGTCCAATGTGGTTTTGATTTTAAGAGGATAAATTGATATTAAATGTGATTCTGTTTGGAGAGGAGAGTCAAATAGTGTAGAGTGCATTGACTCAAAATAGGGTTGTCTTTGTGACATGTATACTGTAATTCAGGAAACTCTAAATTATTTTTTAAATCTTACAAAGTTCCTACAACTTCACTTTAAAGAGGTTTGTAAGGCTGAAAGGGTAACAATGAACCTCAGGGAATATGACAGATGCAGAGTTACTTTTACAGTCTCAATAACACAAGGGGAGTGTTTTATTGTGTCACCTGCTGTAAGCAGAGGTGACACGTAGGGATCACTTTTCCGTCGTCTGCCCGTCTGTCACACTTTTTCTGTCCTGCTTCTTCAGGTTACACATGTTCAAAGAACACTCTTATGTATCTTTAAACTATCTCCTACAAATATGCCCAAAAAGTACAGCTTGATGTCTTTGGTTAGGCCAGTTTGTTTCATTCATTTTGTTTTAATTTTGATTTTATGCAACTGATTTTTAAGCAGATATTCTTTTATTTTTATTCATATTGTATGGATAACATGATCTCTTAACTCTTGTAGTTTAAAGCAGCTTGTCCACACATGGTCAATGACTTAAAATTGGCTTTAAAACTATCTGTATGCATTACGTCAGTCAATATCCATCTATAGACACATGGTCACCCATTGCATCATTCCATGATTGTAAAATATGGATGGTTTCTCCATCAGAGGCTATAGCGTAACAGACAGATAAAACCAATATTTAGAATTTCTATGTCTGTGTGCCATCACAGGACTGATCACATTCACTTTTCGTGCATGCACTCACCTCACAGACTGACCAATTCACTACCGAGACAGGTGAAATTGGTATGTTGCAAAACATGTCAGTGGTACTACAAGCACCTGCTATAACAGACTATATACTAAATTGGAAATCACTTTAGTGCTTTAACCAAAAATAGCATTTTTCCATGCAATGTAACCTACACCAGCTGAGTTTATTTGTTAGAAAACAAAGACTTCATCAAAATCAACAAGGGATTGAAAAAAATCAAAAACTTTTTTTGTTTCTACCAATCATCAAAAACTTTTTTTGTTTCTACCAATCAACTGTAAACAAGCTGCTTTAAGCATTTGTTTTTAGCTCACCTGAGCACCATGAGCTCAAGGTGAGCTTTTGTGATCACCTTGTGTCCGTCGTCGTGCGTCATCTGTCATCAACAATTTGCTTTAAACGACATCTTCTCTGAAACAGCTAGACAGAATTTGATTAAACTTGGCAAGGATGATCCATGTGTGAACCAGCCTCCACAAAAGTTGCTAAAATAAACTTGATCCATGTAGAACTCTGGTTGCCATGGCAATGGAAAGCAAAAAGAATATGAAAACTTTAAAATCATCTCCTTCAAAACTACAGGCCATATTTCAAAATGTTATAGTACAGATGTTCCTTGGTTAACCAACTACCAAGATTGCTAACATTATTCCAATCCGTAAAAAAACATGGCAGCCAGTGGCGGGGCTAATTTGCCTTAAATGTATATAGTGAAAACTTAAAATGACATCTCCTCTGAAACCATTGGACAGAATTTTATTAAACTTGGCAGGGATGATCCTTGGGTGAACCTTCACAAAAGTTAGTAAAATAAACTTGATCCATGTAGAAATCTGGTTGCCATGGCAACGGAAAGAAAAATTATGAAAACTTAAAAAATCATCTCCTTCAAAACTACTGGACAGATCTCAAAATGTTTAGTACAGATGTTCCTTGGGTAACCCTCTACCAAAATTGTTAAAATTATTTCGATTCGTTAGTAAAACATGGCCACCAGGGTCGGGGCTAATTTGCTCATATGTATATAGTGAACATTTTAAACGACATCTCTTCTGAAACTGTTGGACAGAATTTGATTAAACTTGGCAGGGATAATCCTTGGGTGAACCTTCACAAAAGTTGCTAGAATAAACTTGATCCATGTAGAACTTTGGTTGCAAAGTCAATGGAAAGAAATGAATTATGAAAACTTTAAAGAATATTGCCTTCAAAAATACTGGCCAGATTTCAAAATGTTTTAGTACAGATGTTCCTTGGGTAACCCTATACTCAGGTGTGCAACAGGGTCTCTATAGCCCTCTTGTAATCATTAATAATCAAAGTGTTTCAATTGGTGCTTCTTGTTTTTTATAGGGATTTATGTGTTAAACAGTTGTTAAAAACAACAACAAAATACCTCTTACAAATTTTCTTGAAGAGAATATTTTGTAAATGCCCAGTTATAATTATTGATGAAATTTTCAGAGAAAAAATAAATAAATTGCAAAAAAACTGTAGTGGTGATATTTATTAAATGCCATTTCCACTAATGTCTGTGAACGAGACATGTAGGACTTTTATGTATGGTGTGTCCTCAAAAGTCCTGGTCCTTCATTAAATACTATAACCTAACCCTTGTCAGAATGATAACTAGATGACCTGGTAAACAAAGGTAAAGACTACAAAATCAACATGCTTCATTTGCTTGTTATAAGCAATTATTCGACAATGTCCTGGGATGGCATGGTTAACAAAGGTAAAGACTCCAACATCAAAATGCTTCATTTGCTTGTTATAAGCAATTATTCGACAATGTCCTGGGATGGTATGGTTAACAAAGGTAAAGACTCCAACATCAATATGCTTCATTTGCTTGTTATAAGCAAGTATTCAACAATATCCTGGGATGACTTATAACAACTAAATGAACAATATTGATTTTGGAGTCATTACCTCAAAAGCTGTCTAGGTCATATGTTAAAACTCTCCAAGCATTATGTTAGAAAAACTCTACAAGCATTAAGATTGAAAACTTGGAAGACTGATCTCACTTATTACTAATGAAAAGAATTAGCATGATAATTTAGTGAATTGTATCTATCAAGTTAAGATCATAAACACTATTAGGTAAGCAATTCTTGTTCAAGTGATTTCTATATCTAGACCTTATTGACTTACAAAACCCTTCTGTTGCCAACAAGACATACAGAAGCAATATAACAGTTTTTCAATCCTAAAAAGTTCATATATAACTTCGAACTGTAAACCATTTGTGGACATAAATGTTTGTGTTTTACCAATAATTCAGTGGCTGTAAATGTACATTTCAGTTAGATGGAGAAAGATGGATACTTAAGGTTGCAATTTCATACCGGCTGTGAGAATGTTTAACTCTTACCCTGCTGGAACTGCAAGTGCTAACCTTTGCCACCAGTAAAGAGCCAGGCCAGACTGCACATCCGTGCAGGCTAGCCTGGCTCTTTACTGTTGGCTAATCAACTACAAGTTTTCATCATATCCCTAAAATTGATAATGGATAGTTCCAAAAAAGGTGCCAGCTAAGTCCATTTGACTGGCCTGGCTCTTTACTGTCGGCTAACCAACTACAAGTTTTCATCTTATCCCTAAAATTGATAATGGACAGTTCCAAAAAAGGTGCCAGCTAAGTCCATTTGAGAAATTCAGCAGGTTAAGGGTTAAAATGCTGTCTTGAAATATACAAAATGATGAAAGGTTTGCAATACTATAGAAAAGCCTGATCGGGCTTTGCATGATTCAGTCTATATGTACACTTTAACAATAGTACCTTCACATTTTGAAGGTTTTGTTGATCAAAATACACAAGATAAAAACAAACAGACTAAGAGAAATGTGACCAATATTTGAAAATCTATACATAGATGTTATTCAAAGTTGAGTCTTAGTGAACTACATGAAAACCACAAATTTAAACATTGCTTTTACATGATTTAAGGAATTTACAGCTTATATATGTCCACCTCGACAGTTTTTGAGTTGGGCCAGTATTTTGTGATTAGAAGATTTTATAAATCCAAGTGAGAACCAAACTTGTAACCTTCAGATCTATATATAGTCAATAGGCAGCACCACTGGATTCAGTCTCTAATCAAAATGAAGGTATATAGAGATTGCTCAATATTTTTATCTGTGAGATGTTTGATGCAGCTCTCCTATCTACTTGTGTTTTACTATTTACACCTGATGGTTACAAGCAGAATTTATACCTTAAAGATTGATATGATGATAAATTTCAAGGCAGCAGAACTATTTTCTCTTCTATATCTATGCACTTAAAACAGTTAATTCTTCTGTCAGCCACTTGTCAAAGATCTACATGGTTAAAAATCATTACATAATTAATAAATCTGCCAAAACCTTGACTGCTCCACAACTTTGTTTCCATAAGGAGAACGACCAAGACTAGGATTCTTCCTTTAGATGTTTTGACAGTCGTATTCTATGATGTACCAGTCTTGGGATCAGTTTTTGCCTGTGGTGCAGAAAATCGAGTTATTATAGAACAACCTGCTTTATACCGTGATCTAGACCAAAGTCATATAATCATACTGAAGGAGAAAAAACGCAGGTTAACAAAAAAATGTAAAACAAATGTACAGGTATTGACCTCAGATGCCAGATTCAACAATATTATCATTGTTTTTCACCACATACAGCCTGCCCCAAGTCATGTTAATGGTATCAGTCTTCTTAAAGCATTGATTGACTTGACTATTTCAGTTTTCCCTCTCTTCAACAGTATTTCAGTCATATAGTGACGTCCAGGTAATTACAGGTGGAGAAAGACCCCGAATGCACAGAGGCATCCAGGTAGAACCAATGACCTACCGCAAGCCAACTGGAAGGCTTCCTCACATGAAAATCCAAATGACCCTACCGGGATTTGAACCCATGCGGTGAGGGCTGAGTGAGTTAAAGTCAGCGACTTTACCCTCATGGCCACGGAGGCTATCTATTCTAGCTGTTTGGTTTAGGATTTTTCACTTTTTTGTCTACATTCATATCTAATGCAAGTTTAAAACACTGTAGCCTTCACTAAATTCCATTTAATTCTTGAGGTAGATCAAATATCCTTTCAGTAGGATTAATGATGCATTTGATTGTTTGCATACCTTGTTGGTGTGTAAAATATTTTCCTGTTGTCCGGCCCAGTTGCCCAGTGGTTAGAGCATCCACCTCGGGAGAAGGAGGTTGTGGGTTCGATCCCTGGCCAAGACATACCAAAGTCATTAATAAATAGTACTTGTATAGCTTCCAATGCTTGATGCAGAACTAGTCCACATTTGTGTACCAGTAATTTGTGATATCATTCTACTTCAGTTTGGTGATATCCCCTACAGAGGCGTGTCAACCAGTACCAAAAATAGCATGTTAATTGTGCTGAGTGGCTCATTGCTGGGACTAGGTGCGGAGCATATAAGCGGTAGTTCAGGACTGGCTAGCCTGGTGTCAGGATAATGTGACCTGTTGTGGTATGCCACGTCTAAGGTGTGATACTGCAGTGTGGCTTCAAGTAGACATAGTCTCCAAATGACTGAAATACTGTCAGTGGGACATAAGACCCAACAAAAAAATATATATATATTTATATACATTCTATCAGGGTCTCTATATATACATAGTATTAAAGAGACCCTGATTCTATAAATATAATTGATTGTCCTATCATATGTATTGGTTACTTTTTACTTCTTGCATTATGTGGTTGTCTTACAGGTAGAATATGTTTGATTCACATTTTATATAGCATTCAGTTTGTTCATTTCTAATCTTATTGATCCTTACATCAGACAGAAAATGGATTTGTCCCAAAGCCCTAATCTGCACTTAAGTCATTGATTACCTCCCCTTACTGTGTTCCGCAAGATATAGATAATCGGCTTGTATTTTGTTTTCTTGATTACCTCCCTTCTTTGAAACAGGATAACAATCATCTGTTGTTTTTAATTTTATTACGTACTTTTTTAAGAAGTGCAAATATGTCGACTGAAGCTATCGATGCGTTGAGTGAAATAAAAGAAAAGTTTGTCGGCAGATGGAAAGTGGACAGGAGTGAAAATTTTGAAGATTTCTTGCGCGAAGTTGGTAAGATGGATGAATATGCAGACTTTGCTCCTCTTATTCTCACTCACACCTGTTGGGCGTGCACACGCGCAGAGATTAGGATATACGAGTAATTAAATGCTGGTTTGATGAAGCATTACGTTCAATTTTGAAAAGAACAACCAGCTTAACAAACATATTACAAATACAACGGGGTCTGGCACGAAAGTTGGTTCATATTTCACTATATATCGTCGGAGGTCCTAACTGCGCCCCTATCCTAACTCCGCCACCTTCCTTTTTTTTTATTGTAGACTCGCTAGATTTTATCACACGCGCAAGCGACTGTGATATTTTTTTTTACGATGTTTCTGTAAATAAACTCAGATGATTTTTTTACGAAATTTTGATTCAAACTGATAAATATTGCAAATTTTATCTCGCACCACTCTTTTTATATGTTTTTTCTTAAAACAATATGATTTCCACGCAGAATGGCCCTTTTAAACTCAAATATTTAAAATAAAAGTATCTCAGAATTTCCATCTGCTGTGTTTACATATTTGTAAATGGAAGCCATATGTGTACAATTCGCAACTGCTATGACGTCACCTAGGGGGCGGAGTTAGGACCACACAAAATGATGGCATAATATTTGACTCGTAATGTATTTAATGTTATTTTTGAGTGAATAATTATTTATGAAAGAATTATTTTGGGGTGTATCAATGTGAATTTGATAGAATTAATTGGTACGTGAACCGTTTTTATTCTATCTATTTTATTTATGTTGCATTTCCTAATTAAATCTTAGGGGGGCGCAGTTTGGGCACTCGAGGATACATAATATGGTTGACTAACCAGTTTTCGGGGTATAACAAGTTTTCGGGGTATTTTACCTTTACACCGTTTGCGCGTGAGAACGTGATATGACGAGTTGTTTTCGCGGTCCCATATGATCAAAACAAATGTCAGCCATGCTCTAATATTCAAATTAAGACACCATGTGACTTCTTGTGTGAATTCGGAACAGTGTTTAACCCTTTCCCTCATATAGACTCATTTTGACGCACTCAATAGGTACCATATAAAGCCTGATCTGCAGAAAACCACAGTTAAACCTTACCAAATTTAATTATAAAGTCCTCATTTCCAGACCACTGAGGAGCAGCGAACAGCATAAAACCAGATCAGTACTCGCAGGCTGATCTGGTTTTATGTTGTTTGCAAAGGTCTTTTCATGGTTTCCTCTATGAGGGAAAGGGTTAAGATGCAGGTCCAGTGAATTAAAATCTTGAACTCGTATAGTTATTTTGTAGATCAAACTTGTTTGAATTATTCAAATTTACATATTTTCAAGCAAAAAAACATTTATAGTTCTTATTTAAGTTGATACACCTTACAGGTTTAGTGTTTTGCACAGAAAGCAAACTAAATGTTATCAATTACCCAGATAATAAGTCGCATGATGGCAATAATTTGAATAAAAAAATGGCGGATATTTGCTATGAATTTTAAGGGGTTAGAAAATAGCTTGTGCGAAAAGCTTTTTAAGGTGTGTAAAGCATATGTTTTGTGATGAATATGTGTAAAAACGGTTCAGTTATCCATATGTGTCATCAATGGTAACTGTCATTAAGTTTAAAATGAAAAAAAAAGATCTTGAATGGGGTGGGTGTAAGGTCAGCAGTTTTCCCGGATAAAGTTGCAACTTTTTCTGGCCGTGGATGCCAATCAGAAAAAAACAAAAACAAACAGCATCTCAGACGAAATAAAGGCCCTATAAATATCCAATCATAACAGCATTAAATCCCAGAAATGGAATTTTGGTGCATGTTAAACTAATAGAGTTCGTTGAGCTTAATTTGAACTTACCCCGAAAACTTGTTAGTAACTTTTTATGTTATCATCGTTGACCTATATTGGAATGATCGCTGCTCTGTTTTAATCGAGATGATTTTAAGATCACAAAATGTGTACAGGGATTGACAGAAGTTGTTATTGCACCCCTTTATTTTAATTAAATGAAATTTTTAATGATATTTGATATGCAAATATGGATCGATCTCGTTAGTACCCCGAAAACTTGATAGACCATCATACTAGGGATACTACTCCAGATTGACCAAGATTCATACCCTCGTTTAAAAAATGCCAGTACCTCAATCATTCATGATGGTATATTCAAGTTCTATGCACCTATCACAAGCATATACATTTATGTAACAGAAAATCACAACGGTTTCACCCATGCAAATGCAATTATCAAGCAACGAAACTAACCTCAATGTTTAGAATATCGACACGCATTTGTACACATGTTTTCTGGGGAGCATGCCCCCCACACCCACCAGCCAGGACCTATATACACATCAATTTAGGTCCAACTACACTTATGACCAGTAATTGGTGTCATATTATTACAACACATTTCAGTTTCAACACATATCACAGCATTGTACAGTGATTCTGTAATATCATTTGTTAAAATATTTGAAGTAAACTATTTTATTTATATTTTTTTGTAATGATAGGGGTCAACTTCTTTATACGGAAGATTGCTAGCCGAGCTAGCCCAACATCAGAAATTAAGGTCACTGACGACAAGATCACCATATCAATGAATGCTGGCTTCATGGTAAAGGAGGACGTTTTCCAGCTTGGAGAAGAATTTGAGACTGATCACCAAGGAAACAAGAGCAAAGTACAGTAACAGTAACCATCCTAGTTCCTCTTTTGGTTGCCAATCACTCTTTCCCTTAATGATTTTACTCTTGCACCATCTCTTTGCCTCTTTATCAATCATTTCCCTTCTTTTGCTTATTTTTTTTCTCTCAATTTTTTATCTTTTTTTTCTTCTCCTTAATCTTACTCATTAAGTCTTCGTTATGTTCTTGTAGCATATTGCAATATATTTTTCCTTCGCTTTGTCTCTTTTTTCTTATTCTATTCATAAAAGCTGTAGGACTTTGAGTGTGGGGTTTCAGACTATTCTTTTCAAATCAAGACTAGAGGCTTTTGAAGTAAAATGTGTTACTTTCAGGGCCTTTTTTCCTTCTTTATCAGGGGCCGTTTACAGGCCCCTTCGTCTCTGAAAAAGTCTTCAAATTCATGCAGTTTTCCCCAAATTTGCATCTTACCTCAGGATTTTTCTTTCCCCTAAGAAAAAAAGGTGATATTTTCCCCAAAATGTGATATTAAGGCCCCTTCCCCAACATCTGGAAAAAAAGGCCTGCGGCTTTGTCATATAGTCCAGGTTAGATCAAGCACCAAGACAGAGAAGGCTAGGTAATGTGTAAGGGGGAGAAGGCTAGGTAATGTGTAAGGGAAAGAAGGCTAGGTAATGTGTAAGGGAGAGAAGGCTAGGTACTGTATAAGACGGAGAAGGCTTGGACAGAGAAGACTAGGTAATGTGTAAGACAGAGAAGGCTAGGTAATGTGTAAGACAGAGAAGGCTAGGTAAAGACTAGGTAATGTGTAAGACAGAGAAGGCTAGGTAATGTGTAAGACAGAGAAGGCTAGGTAAAGACTAGGTAATGTGTAAGACAGAGAAGGCTAGGTAATGTGTAAGACAGAGAAGGCTAGGTAATGTGTAAGACAGAGAAGGCTAGGTAATGTGTAAGACAGAGAAGGCTAGGTAATGTGTTATGGTTACTTTCCTGACATATGATAAATATAAGTCTATATCGCCTGCCACATTGAAGGATCTCAAATATTCAATTTTGCCAGTGAGACAAACTTGTGCTTATCAAACTTGTAATTGCTCCTGCTGTTTGAACCCCATCGGGAGTGAGATTCTTTATGACTTTTCCATTCACAAGGAGGTTGTCCAACCCTGGAGCTATTACCAGAAAGAAGTATTAGTGTAAGATTTAAAATCTTGGTTCCCAGTTGGTCTATAGGACTTAAGTTTCAACTAAAATTGGGGAAGCAGCGGTCCAGTGGTAGGACACTCACATCAGGTTCGAAAGGTCCTAGGTTCAAGTCCTGGCACAGACACTACTAATTTTGAGTCCTGTCTTGGCTGCTTAGTTTTCTTTCCCTGTGACACCAATATGCAGAAGAAGACTATACTTCTTAGAGTGAAAGATGTGTAGTCTTTCTCAACTTGGAGAAAAGAAATAAAGATCTTGGGTGAAGAGTAATTTAAGAAAAAAACTGGTTAAGTTTTAAGATATTTCTTTCAGAGGGGAAAATGTCTATGAAATTATGAATTGCCTCCAATAAAGATGGAAAACAAGCCACGATAATGAATCCGATTATTTTGTACTGTACTGGTTGTAGCAATATATGAGGATGAAAGCTAGTGATGTATAATTTTGTTCTGTACACAGTACAGGTTGTAACACAATATGTGATGATGTGTGATGAAAGTTTGTGATGAATAATTTTGTACTGTACAGGTAGTAGCAACATATGAGGATGGAAAGTTTGTGATGAATAATTTTGTACTGTACAGGTTGTAGTAACATATGAGGATGGAAAGCTTATGATGAATAATTTTGTACTGTACAGGTAGTAGCAACATATGAGGATGGAAAGTTTGTGATGAATAATTTTGTACTGTACAGGTAGTTTGTGATGAATAATTTTGTACTGTACAGGTTGTAGTAACATATGAGGATGGAAAGCTTGTGATGAATAATTTTGTACTATACAGGTTGTAGCAACATATGAGGATGGAAAGCTTGTGATGAATAACACCCCATTGGATGAGAATATCAAGCCTCAGAAATCAACAAGAGAAAGAGTTGGTGAAGAGTTACTCCTGGTAAGTTATAAACATGGTGAACATCACTAACCAATCAAATTTATTTGAGCATGATAATTCATATTTAAGTTTGAGTTAAAGTATGAATGTGATTTTCAATATTTTGAGAACTTTGGGCCTGGACTCCTAATATCTGGAAAATTGGTAATTTTATAAGGTGTCATTCTGTGTACTGTAGCTTTCTGGCTAAGAAACAGGATTTTAAATTTGATATATTCATTAGTCACATTCAGTGATGCTCTCATTGTGGAAGAAACTGAAGTACCCAGGTACCCAGATCTGAACAGAGATCACTGTATTATATTACATGCAATTTTTCACAGATCCCTACTTGACAAAATAAACAAGAAAGGGCATTTTGAAAATAGGTTACAGTTTAAAAAAGAAGGATGAAAAAAATTTAAACATTATAACAGGTAATATTCTAAGGTTACAAAAGTGCATATTAGTAAAATTTAACTTTGTATTGATTTTCTCTTCAGACGATATACATGGGGGAAGTTGTGTGTAAGAGATACTTCAAGCGACTGCCAGAGTAAGGTGTTGGATTCCATGCCAGGTTCCATGCCGGATTTCTTGCCAAGTCTTAGTTCACTAACTACGCATAATACTTAATACTTTACAAAAATATTATAGCTTGTGAATCAGTAGTTAATGAAATGTACTAAGTAGATTAATTAATACTCAATAATTCATTAAATTATGGAATAAAATGTTATTCAGTCGCTGAATTAAATATTAATTTGAATTTGTGGTACATGTATTTCTTTAATATAAAAGTTTCAATATATACTTGTGATTATAAAATAAAAACAAGGAGAAAATTAACTACATTTTTTGTAATGGCTGTTTGATATTTAACTAAACTAAAAGTTTGTTGGAGTAAACTGATAGTTTTTTAATTGGAAATGATTGCCTATCTTCATTTTAGGTGCATTAATACTTTAAAAGAAAATATAGAAAGAAAACCCTATTTTTGACAATTATTATTAATTTGATAGTTAATTGGTTTATGTATATTTTTTTATAGATTTATTCAGACTTTGGAAGTCCTGGTGATAATGCAATTATTTGCTTTGTTGTATTAGTTATTGTCAGTCATTTACAGTTTTATCTTAATTATTGTGCTGGTGGTTGTTCTTGTTATATCGTTGTTGAGGACCTGTTATTGTATGTTCATTCAAAGGTAGAATCAACTGGTATGTTGCTTTGACCGAAAAACTGCCTTTTCTTTTTTAAGTTTGTGTTTTATCTCCCCTAAAGCATCATTGAATTGTATTTTTAAAAAATCAATGACCTTATATATAAATTAATGAATTATATACAAGGTTGTTGATTTTTTTTTAAAAATATTTAATGATATTTTATGTATTAAGTGTTTAAAAAAGGGGTATTGGGTAGTTTATGGTCAAAGCAATGTATTAGGTACCTTTGTGTTTAATGCATTGCACTTTATTATTGTATTTAATCAGATCTCTCCTTTTTTGTGTTTTGTTGATAATTAAAATGAGTGTTGGGCAAATACAGTAAAACTTCATCTAAAGACCACTTCAATATGAAGACCATGATTTTCAGGACCCTGTTCTTGTAATATATACACACTACATAACTTGATGTGATAATTAGACACTTCATTTATACGACCAGCTGACCGAGGTCCCATGATCAATTGTATTATTGAGGGTTAACTGTATATCAAGGCGTGAGAGCAAAACCAAGCTAAGTGCTTAAATGTATATATACACTTAGCCTAGTTTCACTCTCACCCCCTGATATGTATTTTGCCATTTAATGATATAAAGGTAAACAGTGAAGTTTTATCTGGTCTAGTCAAAATGTTTTATGTTTCACAAGATAAAAAAAAGTATTTTTGATTGGGAAGAAAATTGAAGACTCTTTAGATGCAATGTTTGTATCTAGGCCATTAAAAAACACGAGAAATTGATATGTATTTCAAGGGGAATTCAAACAGTCTTGTAGCATGTTATTATGCTTATGTCTCAGTAACTAGGTATGGGATTGAATGTAGACTAAATAAAAAGCATATTAAGGGGTATCAGACTATCAAGGTATATCAGTTTTGACTTTTATTTTATACAGGGTATGTGAAGGCCAAGAATTGTAATAGATTTCATTTGATTTAGCAACAAGTATTTCAAATTTTTGAGTGTGCTGTCCTCTGACAGCCCTTGTTATTGTAGTATTATTTACTACATATATATTTTCAAATCACTGTATGATCTATTGACCAAGTACAGTTTAATCCTGTTACAGACACGTATAGGAGGTACATGTATGAGGTTCTAACTGTTGAAACATGGTACTGTGTGGATACTTTATAATGGATTTTGGGTCCAAATTTAGATGCATTGTTCTATTAGATCACACAACATACAGTGATGATCTATTATAATGGGTCCAGACTCAAGCTGGGAAGGCCATCATGGCCCAGTGGAAGCATTCATGACTGCAGATCCTAAGGTTGTTTGTTCAAACCCATCGGAGCAAAAATGTTTCATGACATTCTCAGGTGCAAAGTAATTGTCCAACCCAGGAACCTGCTGACCTTAAAAGAAATAAGATTTAACAAAAACCTAAATACATGTATTTGGTCAGAAATTGAAAGTCATAAAAACTGTTCAAAATTATTTTTGCAGATGTAAACAAAACATTTTTTTTAATTATACACCTAAAGTACTAGCCATGCATTTTCATTTAAGCAGATGTTTTCTTTCTACATTATTATTACAACTTGAAAACATGATACATGTAACAGTTTTTGACTAGGATATTAAATAAACAACTATTTTGCCAAAGGTCGTTAGATTTCTCTTACTTGTCACAATGGGGATTGTACACTATAAAAATAACAATTAATAAGCAATGTTTTCTGTATTCTAATGGAGCATGAGGCAAGGAATCTGCTCTGTGCTGCAGGACTTCATTCATAGAAACTTAAAATGTCTCCAAGCATCAACCTATTTATTACTTTAATGTTTTTGTGTATTGCCATTAGTGGGTAAAAGCTACTGTCTTTTACAGTCATGATAATTGTATACGTACGGATTTGTTCTTTTTTGTGTTTTTAAACGACATGCTTCAAATTGAAATGAGTATTGTATAGTGAGCATTATGTTACCCTTTACATACAAATGTATACACACAAAACTTGAAATGTCTCAAGTCATCAACCTATTAATTGCTTCAATGCTTTTATGCTTTGACTAATGGGTAAAAAGGGACTGTCTGTCTTAGCTTTGCAAATTGTTCGTTATAATTGTGAGGATGTTTTCTTTTTTTGTCTGTTTTTTGAATGACATGCTTAAAATTTAAATAAGTATCATATACATGTAGTGAGCATTACATGGCACTGTACAAAATAAGTGCTGAATCAAACATGAGTTTGAATGAAAAAAAAAATTTCAAACGAAAGTGTTTAAAAATTTCAATAATAATTTTGGCATGAAAATAACATTTACTTCCAGTAGAGATGGGAACCACGGGCTGGAACTGTACCAACGGTATACTGTGGATTTTAGGTAAATACCTCGGTACATACCACAATATACCGCACAAGATATTCTGGGACTTGTGTTTAAGACTATTTATATAATAAAATTATGCAAAGGAAAACAAGTCAAGGCTATTATTGATTACGAGTGGATATTTTTAATTAAAAATGTATTTTCTAATATTTAAATGGAAGTTGATATATTTATATCACATCTATGCAGGTTTTTGATGTAAACTATCAGTAATGGCAAAATTATTGAGAATTTGTATTTGTTCATTTCCATAATACAGAACCACCAAAGTACCAGTTTTATTTGTTCTAGTACAGGTTTTTACTACAATCTGCTTCGGACTGCCTTTACTGGTATACCAGTAAAACCGAGCACCTCTAACTGCCAGTGGGCAGTGAAAAATTAATTACTTTTTTGATATATGTGAACTAGAGAAAATTTGATATTCATATAACTTTAAAATGTTACATGTGATTTTTTTTTTCCATGCTTTTTCTCCATGCTTTATGCCTCAACAGTCAATCACCACTACCTATTCAGTTAAACTACATCTGTCAGCCATGAGATACTCAGCCAGTGCTTTGTCATTTTATGTATGAATTAGAAATATAGCAACTAGTTAAAAAGCTGTGCTTTTACAAATGAGCACTGTAAAATCACTTATTTTCATTGACATTAAATTTCGCTGATACATCCTTAAGGGAACTTTGTGGGTTTGTGTGAAATAGGAAGGTCTGTACAGATATAAAGAATGGTTTTCATGGTGATTAATATTTGTGGATTAAACCTTTCACTAAATCAACGGAAAAAAAATTTCAACAGAAATTGATTATTTGGATACATAATATCAAATTTGGCAAGATCTGGTTGAGAACACACCCCTTCATCATAGTTTAGGCCGATTTCCAGGGTGTCCTGGGTTGGCCCTTGCTCCAACAATGACACATCCTGCAGACGAAGTTATCATTGGTTGTCAGCAACCTGCCTTGTATGCCACTGCATCATTTTTGGACCCATGATTCACAACAAAGGATGGAGTTTGTACCAACCCTCTTTCTGCTCTGCACATGGGTATGCACCAGAGCCTGTCCCCTGCCTGCATGAAGGTTGCTGGCTTATCATCACTTCGGTTTTTCTGGCATTAACCTTCAAACCTTTGCAATCCAAGGCCTTCTTCCATGCTGCCATCTTTGTCTGTAGTTCCTCTCTGGAGTCTGCCATGAGGGCAAGATCATCAGTATATAGTGCCTCTCATTGGAGGCCGCCTTTTGCTTCAAAGGAAACTACATCCATTACAGTGGCAAACAGCAGGGGACTAAGTACAGCACCCTGATGGACACCCACTTTCACATCAAAACCTTCACTGACACCAGCTGATGTTCAAACAACTGTTCTTACTTCAGAGTATGGCATCATCACTGCCGTAACTAGCTATTCCTCAACTCCCGTTTTCTCAGTGCCCATTTCAGAACCTCTCTTGGTACTCTATTGAATGACTTCTCAAAGTCCACAAATCCAAGATAGACCTTCTTCTGTTTAGCCAAGTGTTTTTCCTGTACTTGGCATACAATGAAGATGGTATCAATAGTACCTTTACCAGGTATAAAACCAAACTGCATGTCATCAATGTTGATTTGTTGCCTCAGTCTTGCTTCCAGCACTAGCTTGATGGCTCTGAAGGATCTGCACACCAAAGGGTTGCCTTTTCCTTTGAAGAGTGGTACTAGGGTATTGTTCTGCCAGTCTGTTGGTATTCGACCTTCTGCCTCATACATCACAAATTCTCATCGGCCACTACCCAAACACCTAATTTACATGCTGATGTAAAATTTCATATATTGTTGAATGGGAAATAAACACATATGAGATTTTTTCCCCAGTCACTGATTGGTCATTTTAATTCAGCAAATTATACTGTGTATTGCCCATCCTCTGATGGAATGGTCTATTGGTTTAAAAATCCCCACTACATGATCATGAGGCAACAAATGGGACAAGGCTTTTAAGATATCCGTAAAGTAACGGAATTAAGCATTAGTGATTCTCTGAAGATGTGCTTAGGTGTTGAACATTTACATAAGCTTACATTAGCTGAAGATTGGATTGATTGTATGAAACAAATATTGCCATGTTTATACCAGAGGGGAACATAGGTTTGCCCTCCGTCTGTCTGTCCATCCATCTGTCCGTCCGTCCGGAAATCTGGCTCCCGGGATAACTTAAAAAACGTTTAAGATAATACATGTATTTTGAAAATTGGTATATGAATAGATGGCAGTATGGAGATTCTGCATGTGACTTTGTTTTTTTCTTGGACCAAAGTTCTGGTTGCTATGGTAACAGAAAAATTATGCACCTCACCGGTAGGGGACTCATGTGTTGCGTGCAACACCAGTTACTTGTATTACTAGTGTTATGAGCCCTTAGTGCCTATTTTTTTAAACATTTTTTTTATTATACATGTACTCAAATATAAAAGTTTACTTTTAATATTTTGTTTCTTGTTATTTGCTGTATCGATTCATCCGTTAAAATTTTATGCCATTTATTTAATTCTATAAAATGTGTTTCCTCAATTCCACAATATATGTATACTGGTATAATTGAAATCACACATGTCAGATGTTTTTTGTTACCCCATTTTATTCATAGTTTCTCAATTACACTGGTGTGGGGCCTCCGTGCCAAGAGGGTAAAGTCGCTGAGTTTAACAGTCACTCAGCCCTTCACCACATGGGTTCGAATCCCGACAGGGTATTTCGGATTTTCATGTGAGGAAGCCTTCCAGCTGGCTTGCGGTAGGTCAGTGATTCTATCCAGATACCTCCGTGCATTCAGGGTCTTCCTCCACTTGTAATTAGCTGGACGTCGCTATATGACTGAAATACTGTCCAAGCGACAAATAGTCAAGTCAGTTACACTGGTCATTCTTCTTTAGCATGTTACAACCTACAACCTCTGTGTTATTTTGCTTCTATTCCACATACTTGATTCAGAGTATTTATTATTTTTTTATGCACCCACCAAAAATTGGGCGTGTATGTGTGTGTGTGGGGGGGGACATAGATTTGCCTTTATCTGCCCATCCCATAACTTTGTGACACACATAACTCCAAAAGTATTTGTACTAAAGATGTCATTGAACTGCTGTTAAAGTTGACAGAGTTATGGGCCTTTGTTTTTGAAAAATATGGAATTTTATGCTTATGATGCACAGAACTCTGAAAGTATTTGTACTACAGACTTGAAACTTCATGGATATATTACTCAGGACATGACTTGCGCACCTGGGTGTTGGCCTTTGTTTTTGAAAATGCGACGGTTGGGGGCATCTGTGTCCTCTGGACATATTTCTAGTTTTAAAAGCGTTACTTTTGTAATAAAAAAAATGAGTATGACATTAAATTACAAAATTAATGAAAGAAGTGCTATTATGTAACAGAACTTTATTAGGAAGTGTTAATAATGAATAGATTAACTCTGACTAAACCATACAAAATCAACCACATGTACTATCATGGTCGTCTTATATTTATCATCATTTTTAAAACTGCTGCAATTATTTTCTCTGTAATATTTTTCAAACATTATTCAGTATGAAGTATAAATAAATATTAAAAGATAAGAAAATATGAAAAATAATAACAAAAATGAAATTAAAGGAAAAAACATACACAAAAAAAAAAGAGGAGTGTTTTGCTGGTAGCATTTTTATTATGCCTTTGTCATTTTTCCTGATTAAATTTGTATTTTATCATGTTGGTTTGGGATCAAACATTTTATCCTTTTTTATTCTATAATATTAACTGCTTTTAGGTTAAAGCATGACCATATAATTACAGTGTATGCTTTGTTAGTTCACCATTATTAATCCGAGTTAGGGCTGAAACGAGTACTTCGGTACCAACAAGTCTGGCTGGAAATTGCCCGTACCCGGGTACAAGATTATTACCTGTTACTCAATATCGGACTTATGTTTACTGATACACTGTGTGCTTCTTATCTTATAAAATGATATAAACTTCTTCTTCCGTTTACTGCCCACATTCAACATATTGAATTCTGTAGCCAATTTTCAATGATATCCTTTTACATCATTATACACTATGTCAAGAAAATATTGATCTTTATGTGCATTCAAGTTAGACGTATTTTGGTTGTACAAAGTCTATCATTAAGCACTTATTGAAATGTATTAAAATCAACAACTGCAATGATTTGTTATTACAAGTGGTTACATTTTCTATGCAAAAACTACACTGCATGGATACCCGCAGGTAATATGATGGCATGATGGGTACCTGGGTAACAAAATGGACTCGTTCAGGCCTAATCCTGGTCGGAGTATTTTGGATCCACACAATCTATAATGAATTCAATAAAATCAATATAGTTGTCTACTTTCTAATCATAGAAATTAAACAGAAAGGTGATCAGAAATCTTTTATTGATCTTTTGTATGCATTATTTAATTTATGTATCTGGGAAGTAGTGATTTAGATCAATTTTGAATAAAGCTATTTTTGGTATATCTTGGTGTCTGTGTCTGTTGTTCAGTATTTTACCATTGAAACAATATATATATTCATACATACCCCCCCCCCCTTATTATGCATCAATATCTACTTGACTGCCAATCAATAATTTTATGCCACCACCATTTGAAGAATAGTAAAGTAGCAAGTTACCCTTATGAACCGAGTGTGGGTGTGTCCGTGGATTTTTAGTTTCCCTTCAGCTTTTTTTGCAGGACTCAACAGATTTAATTCAAAATTATATACTTTATTACTATAAAATATTAAAATACAGGTCAATTTAATTTTGCTTAATATATATCCACTTAATATAACCAGAGTAATTACCCTTTGTTGTCATATTCTAATGTCACTTTTCCATTTCTGATCAGTAACTTTTGAAGGACTGAATGCATTTAATTCATATTTGGTTAATATATATATGATATCAAAATACAAGTAAAGATTGAGTTTGGTTATTTGAGTTATGACCCCATGTTGTCGTAATAATACTTATGTCAATTTTTATGCCCCCACCAAAAATGGGGGGGGGGGGGGAGATATAGATTTGCCTTTGTCCGTACATCCGTCCTGAAACTTTGTGACACGCATAGCTCCGAAAGTGTTTGTCTTATGGAATTTTATGCTTGGTGACACACGTAACTCTGAAAGCATTTGTACTGAAGACTTGAAACTTCATGACATGAACTTGCGCACATGGGTATTTTTATGAAATGGCCATTTAAGTTGACAATCCTCTGGACACATTCCTAGTTTGTTTCAGATCAATTATTTTTTATGCCCCTGTCATGAAGTGGCAACAGGCATATAGTGTTACACCTGTCCATGTGTGTGTTTGTATGTACAATAAATTGTTTCCCAGCTTAGTTTTACTTTGTTGTGTATGTCCTTGTGTATGTATTTATTTGGCACAAGTCCAAGAACTTGGTCAACCTTAAAATCTTGTCTAAGCTGTTTCTTTGTCATGAATGGTCATGATTTGAAATTGGCACAAGTGATCCTTAGGACAAAATGATGTGTCACAAACAAGAACCAGGTGGCTAGCTTGAAGGTCAATGTCACAGCACTCGTTTGACCTTAAAATCTTGTTCTGGGTATAACTTTGTTGTGAATGGCAGAGTTTTTAAAAAACTGACTCAAATTATCCCTAAGACTCATTAATGGGTTGCAAACAAAAACAAGGTAATAAGCTTCAAGGTCAGGGTCACAGCACTCAGTTGACCTTTAAATCTGTGTCAGCAGTTGTGTCTGGACTATAACTTTTTAGCTCACATGAGCACAACGTGCTCAAGGTGAGCTTTTCTGATCGCCTTTTGTCCGGCGTCCGGCGTCCGTGCGTGCGTCCGTGCGTCCGGCGTCAACAATTGCTTCAAACAACATCTCCTCCTAAACGGTTTGGCCAATTTGAAAAATATTTTGCAGGAATGTTCCTTGGATGAAGCTCTACTAAAGTTGTATAAATGGTTCTGGTCCATTGCATAATTAGGTCACAGGAGCTAAAAATAGATTTTAAAAATGAAAATTTAAAAAATCTTCTTCTCTGAAACCACAAGGCCTAGCCTTTTGATTTTTGGTATGTAGCATGATCTTATGACTCTCTACCAGGATTGTACAAATTATGACCCTGGGGTCAAAATTGGCCCCGCCCCAGGGGTCACTTGATTTCACATAGGCTAATATAGGAAAAACTTGAAAAAATCTTCTTCTCCGAAACCACAAGGCCTAACCTTTTGATTTTTGGTATGTAGCATCATCTTATGGGCCACTACCAAGATTGTACAAATCATAGCCCTATGGTGATAAATGACCCCGCACCAGGGGTCACTTGTTTTACATAGAGTTATATAGAAAAATCTTAAAAAATCTTCTTCTATGAATAGCCCTATGGTGATAAATGACCCCGCACCAGGGGTCACTTGTTTTACATAGAGTTATATAGGAAAATCTTAAAAAATCTTCTTCTATGAATCCATAAGGTCTAGAGCTTAGATATTTGGTATGTAGCATCATCTTATGGGCCACTACCAAGATTGTACAAATCATAGCCCAATGGTGATAAATGACCCCACACCAGGGGTCACTTGTTTTACATAGAGTTAAATAGGAAAATCTTAAAAAATCTTCTTCTATGAATCAATAAGGCCTAGAGCTAAGATTTTTGGTATGTAGTAGCATCTAATGGTTCATTACAAAGATTTTCAAAGTCTTGGCCCTACGGTGATAAATGACCCTGCGCCCAAGTCTTCTCTGAAACCATATGGCCCATTGCTTAGGTATTTGGTGTGTAGTATTGTCAGGGGTAAAATGTTTTAGATTAAGTTATATCAGAATCCTTGTCTGTTTAAAAACCTTGACATCAGTTGAAGCAATGGTACTCAGGTGAGCGATTCAGGGCCATCATGGCCCTCTTGTTTATGTATGGTCTTGTTTAGAAATATCATTGCATAAGCGAGCAAGATCAAGGTTGTAAGCTTGAAGATCAAGGTTATAGCACTCAGTTGACCTTAAAATGTACAAGCAATCATTAACTTTGTTGTGTACATGAATATTCTGTATTGAAAAAACTTGGCATGAGGGATCCTTTGGACAAAACAATGTGTCGTGAACAAGAACCAGGTCACTTGCTTGAAGGTCAAGGTCACATACCTTGGTTTGATGTCAGGGTCACAGATTTCATTTGATCTTAAACAAGAGGGCCATGATGGCCCTGAATCGCTCACCTGAGTACCATTGCTTCAACTGATGTCAAGGTTTTTAAACAGACAAGGATTCTGATATAACTTAATCTAAAACATTTTACCCCTGACAATACTACACACCAAATATCTAAGCAATGGGCCATATGGTTTCAGAGAAGACTTGGGCGCAGGGTCATTTATCACCGTAGGGCCAAGACTTTGAAAATCTTTGTAATGAACCATTAGATGCTACTACATACCAAAAATCTTAGCTCTAGGCCTTATTGATTCATAGAAGAAGATTTTTTAAGATTTTCCTATTTAACTCTATGTAAAACAAGTGACCCCTGGTGGGGGTCATTTATCACCATGGGCTATGATTTGTACAATCTTGGTAGTGGCCCATAAGATGATGCTCATACCAAATATCTAAGCTCTAGGCCTTATGGATTCATAGAAGAAGATTTTTTAAGATTTTCCTATATAACTCTATGTAAAACAAGTGACCCCTGGTGCGGGGTCATTTATCACCATAGGGCTATGATTTGTACAATCTTGGTAGTGGCCCATAAGATGATGCTTCATACCAAATATCTAAGCTCTAGGCCTTATGCATTCATGGAAGAAGATTTTTTAAGATTTTCCTATATAACTCTATGTAAAACAAGTGACCCCTGGTGCGGGGTCATTTATCACCATAGGGTTATGATTTGTACAATCTTGGTAGTGGCCCATAAGATGATGCTTCATACCAAATATCTAAGCTCTAGGCCTTATGCATTAATGGAAGAAGATTTTTTAAGATTTTCCTATATAACTCTATGTAAAACAAGTGACCCCTGGTGCGGGGTCATTTATCACCATAGGGCTATGATTTGTACAATCTTGGTAGTGGCCCATAAGATGATGCTACATACCAAATATCTAAGCTCTAGGCCTTGCAGTTTTGCAGAAGAAGATTTTCAAAGTTTGCATTTTTAAAATCTATTTTTAGCTCCTGTGACCTAATTATGCAATGGACCAGAACCATTTATACAACTTTAGTAGAGCTTCATCCAAGGAACATTCCTGCAAAATATTTTTCAAATTGGCCAAGCCGTTTAGGAGGAGATGTTGTTTGAAGCAATTGTTGACGCCGGACGCACGCACGCACGGACGCACGCACGGACGCCGGACAAAAGGCGATCAGAAAAGCTCACCTTGAGCACGTTGTGCTCATGTGAGCTAAAAACATATCCTTTTGTTTTTCCAGTTACTTATCATATTCACTGACAAAAATATATCAATCTAATAAACAAAATGATGCGGTCATCAGTGTCCAGTATGGACACATATCTCGTGAAACTCATGGATATGATTCACCGGTGGATTCAAGAGGAGGCACACCTGGCGCGCGCCCCCTCTAAAATTCCCCAACCATAAATGTAGACACACAACCCCCCAAAACTCACAAGAATGCACTATTACACAGCAATAACTTAAAATAAATGACAGGGGAGTTCCCCCAGCTGCCAAATCTAACCAGAACTTCATCCTTCTCATGGCTCAAGCAAATTTAAGCGACAAGCTGCTTGCACTGTTGCTACCAACATTTTTAGCTCGACTATTCGAAAAATATGAGAGCTATTGTAGTCACCCTGGTGTTGGCGTCGGCGTTGCAGCTTTTGGTTAAAGTTTTGTGTGCAAGTTACTATCAACCTTATATCTCAATAACCGTTTATGGTATTGACTTGAAACTTAATAAATATGTTCAGGGGCATCAGACAACCAAGGTAGATAACTCTTGACTAAATTTAATATGAATTATGGCCCCTTTTTAACTTAGAAATTTTGGTTAAAGTTTTGCATGCAATAGAAAATTTGGTTAAAGTTTTGCGTGCAAGCTACTATCTTGTTTGTATCTTGATAAGCATTCATGGTATTGACTTGAAAGTTTATGAATATGTTTAGGGGTATCAGACAACCAAAGTAGATAACTCTTGATGGAATATGTTACAAATTATGGCCCCTTTTTAACTTAGAAATTTTAGTTAAAGTTTTGCATGCAAGATACTCTCATGCTTATATCTCAGGATCCAGGCATGCGATTGATTTTAAACATCTTTAATATGTTAAGGGGTATCATACTTTCATGGTAGATAACTCTTGATGGAATATGTTACAAATTATTGCCCCTTTTTAACTTAGAAATTTTGGTTAAAGTTTTGCATGCTAATATCTCAGTATCCAGGCATGCGATTGATTTGAAACATCTTAAATATGTTTAGGGGTATCATACTTTCATGGTAGCTAACTCTTGATAGAATATGTTACAAATTATGGCCCCTTTTTAACTTAAAAATTTTGGTTAAAGTTTTGCATGCAAGGTACTTTCATGCTAATATCTCAGTATCCAGGCATGGGATTAATTTGAAACATCTTAAATATGTTAAGGGGTATCATACTTTCATGGTAGATAACTCTTGACAGAATATGTTACAAATTATTGCCCTTTTTAACTTAGAAATTTTGGTTAAAGTTTTGCATGCAAGTTACTTTCATGCTAATATCTCAGCATCCAGGCATGCGATTGATTTTAAACATCTTAAATATGTTTAGGAGTATCATACTTTTCAGGTAGATAACTCTTGATGGAATATATTACAAGTTATGGCCCCTTTTTAAACTTAGAAATTTTGGTTAAAGTTTTGCACGCAAGGTACTTTCATGCTTATATCTCAGAGTCCAGGCATGGGATTGATTTGAAACATCTTTAATATGTGTAGGGGTATCATACTAGAAAGGAAGATAACACTTGATGGAATATATTAAAAATTATGACCCCCTTTTAACTTAGAATTTTGGTTAAATTTTTGCATTCAAGCTACTATCCAGCTTATATCTCAGAAATTGCATGTGGAATTGACTAGAAAGTTAAGGAGTGTCTTCAGGGGCATCAGAAAACTAAGGAGGATAACTTTTGGACTGAATTTTATACAAATTATGGCCCTTTTCTAACTTGGATTTTTGGTTAAAGTTTTGCATGCACAGTGTTATTGTGCTTATGTCTCAGTAACTAGGCATGGGATTGTTTTTAGACATCATAAAAATATCAAGGGGTATCAGACTATCAAGGTATATCATTTTTAGCTCACATGAGCACAACGTGCTCAAGGTGAGCTTTTCTGATCGCCTTTTGTCCGGCGTCCGTGCGTGCGTCCGGCGTCAACAATTGCTTCAAACAACATCTCCTCCTAAACGGCTTGGCCAATTTGAAAAATATTTTGCAGGAATGTTCCTTGGATGAAGCTCTACTAAAGTTGTATAAATGGTTCTGGTCCATCGCATAATTAGGTCACAGGAGCTAAAAATAGATTTTAAAAATGAAAATTTAAAAAATCTTCTTCTCTGAAACCACAAGGCCTAGCCTTTTGATTTTTGGTATGTAGCATGATCTTATGACTCTCTACCAGGATTGTACAAATTATGACCCTGGGGTCAAAATTGGCACGCCCCAGGGGTCACTTGATTTCACATAGGCTAATATAGGAAAAACTTGAAAAAATCTTCTTCTCCGAAACCACAAGGCCTAACCTTTTGATTTTTGGTATGTAGCATCATCTTATGGGCCACTACCAAGATTGTACAAATCATAGCCCTATGGTGATAAATGACCCCGCACCAGGGGTCACTTGTTTTACATAGAGTTATATAGAAAAATCTTAAAAAATCTTCTTCTATGAATCCATAAGGCCTAGAGCTTAGATATTTGGTATGTAGCATCATCTTATGGGCCACTACCAAGATTGTACAAATCATAGCCCTATGGTGATAAATGACCCCGCACCAGGGGTCACTTGTTTTACATAGAGTTATATAGGAAAATCTTAAAAAATCTTCTTCCATGAATGCATAAGGCCTAGAGCTTAGATATTTGGTATGAAGCATCATCTTATGGGCCACTACCAAGATTGTACAAATCATAGCCCTATGGTGATAAATGACCCCGCACCAGGGGTCACTTGTTAAAAAATCTTCTTCTATGAATCCATAAGGCCTAGAGCTTAGATATTTGGTATGTAGCATCATCTTATGGGCCACTACCAAGATTGTACAAATCATAGCCCAATGGTGTTAAATGACCCCACACCAGGGGTCACTTGTTTTACACTGAGTTAAATAGGAAAATCTTAAAAAATCTTCTTCTATGAATCAATAAGGCCTAGAGCTAAGATTTTTGGTATGTAGTAGCATCTAATGGTTCATTACAAAGATTTTCAAAGTCTTGGCCCTACGGTGATAAATCATGACCCTGCGCCCAAGTCTTCTCTGAAACCATATGGCCCATTGCTTAGGTATTTGGTGTGTAGTATTGTCAGGGGTAAAATGTTTTAGATTAAGTTATATCAGAATCCTTGTCTGTTTAAAAACCTTGACATCAGTTGAAGCAATGGTACTCAGGTGAGCGATTCAGGGCCATCATGGCCCTCTTGTTGACTATTATTATGTACACTTGGTATGTGAAGGGCAAGAATTGAAATAGATTTCAATTGATTTACCAACAAGTATTTTGAATAGTCGAGCGTGCTGTCCTCTGACAGCTGTTTTATATAGCACCCCCCCCCTTACCTGAACTCCTGGATCTGGCTCTGTGATTCATAGGCCAGTTTCAATTTTGGTTTCTATCCACTGATTATATGGACCCTTTTTGACCTTTCCTTGAAATATTTCAAAATTATATAGTTTCTGCTTTTAGCTTGAAACGGCCTTCAATGTTTATATTATGACGATGCGTCGTCACAGGTGTATATACAATCTCTGACAACTGCGTCAGGGAGTCGACTCTTTTGCTCAGTGGTTAGAGCATTGGACTCACATGCTGGCGGATCGGGTTCGATCCTGGGCCGGGTTGAGTTCTTTACAATTGGTGGGATAATGTCAACTGCCAGACCGGAGTTGCCTTACCCACGGGTGTTTCCCAGGCAAAGTCTCAGGTCGAGACTTCTCGGAGGGGAAAGTAATGTAACGATGCGTCGTCACAGGTGTGTATACAATCTCTGACAACTGCGTCAGGGAGTCAACTCTTTGGCTCAGTGGTTAGAGCATTCACTAGGACTCATACGCCGGTGGACCCTGGGTTCGATCCTGGGCCGGGTCGAGTTGTTACAATATAATTCATATTTGGCTTTGGTATCATAATAAAAAATAAATAAAACAGTCGAGTTTAATAAAAGCTACATCACTCAGCAAATCTTGATGGAGTTGCACCTAACCTTCTTTCATCTTTTGTTTCTGTTCAAAATAACACAACACTACATAAGAGTAATTCAAATCTCTGAAAATAATAATTTGCTTCTTCCATCATTTTGACTAGTCCACATATGTGTACTCATAATTTGTGATATCGTTCTACTTTCGATTTGGCGATATCCCCTACAGAGGCGTGACAACCAGTACCAAAAATATCATGTCGCGCCGAGCGGCTCATTGATGGGACTACATTTTGACTGGCAAAAATATCGGTCTAATCTGGGTCTCTGTATTAAAGCATTAAAGAGACCCATTTCTAATAAAATAAAATGGCAAGGGCATCGTTGTCAAACGGATACTTTTTAGGTTCATTTGTAATTTTAACTCATCTCCCAAGTCATTTTAAACGAGATTTTAAATGATTATTCGTTCATTTCTGTCAAAGAGACGGGCGAGAGAGAATCGAGAATATATAGATAAATGATCAGAGTAACCTCCCTTTGACATTCCAAGCAAAAGGAATAACTTAGGATTGATATTCAGCTTCCAAGTTTCATTCAGTTGGCTTGATAATTATTACTCGTCTACTTTCATCTGACTGAAATGCTTTGTTGTCTGGAATTATCAATTTTATTAATTTTGTGCACAACACGAGAGCAGGATGGGGATCAGTCATTGAGTCCATGGCTTTTATTACAATTTTACTTTAAAAAAAAGCTCCTCGGAACAATATAAATTCAAATTTAAATTTCTTATGTCGATAAAGGTCTTTACAGAAATTATGACTTCATTCTCTGCATTATTTTTCGAACATTCATTTCAGGAATAAACTTTTTTCTTAAATTCTCCCTTTTTAAACCGGGTTTTTTTGTGTAAGTGTGATTATTTTCTACGAGTATTAATTGAATCAATAGCAAATAACGTATTGTGAAAACAGCTTAATTCCTTGCTAATCCAGTTATTTTTTGTTCATTCGTTTTCGACTTCAGTTCCCCGTCGCATTTAATGATTTAGCAATTCTAACGAGAATATGTTAATAAGAATAAATATATACATACTTTTGTAACATTTTATTTTCTTAAATGTTCACCTCTGATTTCCTCTTGATTGAATATCGAGGAAGGTTCTTTTCATAAGAAAATTCCAAAATGTGGGTAGCATAATGCTTGCATTACCTCCCTTTGTGATTTGACTCAAGAAAAAGGGACGTAATCTGGTTTAAGACTTCGGAGGTTTTGCTAATGATGACATTTAGCGCCCATCGTGGGACTGTGGCATCATGGCTAGGTATGTCTGAGACACCTGCACATGGTTATATTTACCCTGTAACTCCTAGAATTCATGGACATATTCTAAAATGGAGGGGTATAATGTCACAGTACTGTTAACTCACAATAGGGGAGAATCATATGTAAGCGGCTGGGTAGCTCAGTCGGTAGAGCATTCGCCCTGTAAGCGAAAGGCCCAGGGTTAAAGTCCAGGTCAGGCTGCATTTTTTTCTCACCCTGTGACATTTGGCGCCCATCGTGGGACTGTGGCATCGTTGCTAGGTATGTCTGAGACACCTGCACATGGTTCTATTTACCCTGTAACTCATAGAATTCATGGACAAATTCTAAAATGGAGGGGGATAATGTCACAGTACCATTAACTCACAATAGGGGAGAATCATATGTAAGCGGCTGGGTAGCTCAGTTGGTAGAGCATTCTCCCTGTAAGCGAAAGGCCCAGGGTTAAAGTCCTGGTCAGGCTTCATAGTTTTCTCACCCTGTGACATTTGGCGCCCAACGTGGGACTGTGGCATCGTTGCTAGGTATGTCTGAGACACCTGCTCATGGTTATATTTACCCTGTAACTCCTAGAATTCATGGACGAATTCTAAAATGGAGGTTGATAATGTCACAGTACTGTTAACTCACAATAGGGGAAAATCATATATAAAGCGGCCGGGAAGCTCAGTTGGTATAGCATTCACCCTGTAAGCAAAAGGCCCTGGATTGAGTCCTGGTCAGGATGCATATTTTTCTCACCCTGTGACATATATATATTCTCAGTCAGGGTTTTGTGTGTGTTCAATTACATGAGATTAATACTACTAATTATTTATAATACTAATCAGATTCGTATAGTACATAGCTGTTATTCGGTCAGATTCTCAAAGGGAAAAAAAAAAAAAAAACAGAACAAAAAAAACCCAAAAAACAACTTATTTTTCCCATATTTTTTAAATATTAAAACAAATCCCAATCCAGTTGTAACATTATTTGTTGAAAAATCTGGTGTGCAGTTATGCCTTCTTGTTAAAACTTACTGTCAGCACAAATTTTGTATAGCATTAAATTACATATACATTTAATACATACACATAACACAACATGTATATATACAAAAAAACTGCATGGACTCTATGGTAGGGCTAATGAGAATTTATTTTTTCAGTTTTAAAGAAAAAGTAACTAAAATTCCTAATAGCAGGGCCCAGGGGTATAGGTCAATCTTCCTAATTGATGAAAAAAGCTCTGCTAATAGGTTTTAATAGGTAAGTCAAAGTCAAACTGCAGGGTCAAATGTTTGAGACAAAGTATGAAAGCTATAACATGAAACTTCACAGGTGGATAGATCTGCTGGAGGAGAAGTGCAGTTCACAAGAACAGTAACTCTGTACCTCATATTTTTGGAGTAATTGTCCTTCGTTAAATTTCATCCTTAATTATTGTCCAGAGCATAACTCAAAAAAGTATAAAAGTTATTAACTTGAAATTCCACAGTTTAATAGATCTCATGGAGGAGAAGTGCAGTGCTTAAGAATCATAACTCTGCACATCATATTTTTGGAGTTGTTTGTGTCTTTTGTTTAATTTTATATTTATTTTTTTTGTCTGGAGCATAACTCCTGCACTATGGAACATATAACCTTGAAACTTCATAGGTGGATAGACTTCATGGAGCAGAAGTGAAGTTCATAAGAACTGATAATATTAGATATTCTCAGTCATCTCTCTGTCACATATATTTTTGTCACACTTATTTCAGCAGGTGACATGGGCTCCAAGGAACACTTTTTGTTTAATTGGACAAACTAAATATATCCTGGTTACACTTTCAGGTTCTGTCCATTGTTTGGCATCACCATGGAAGACTACTATACCATACAAACACCTGAGTACTATAGCAACATGTTCAATGACCTACACATCCTCCAGAAGCAAGGGGTCATGTGTGATGTCATATTGGCTGCTGAAGATGGGGAAGTCATGGCACACAAGGTCAGTAATCAAGGTCTACAAAAGGTTGTAAGAATAAACTTAATTATATTATTGTAAGACTAAAGTAGATTATCTTAAAACAAACTTTACACACATTTATATTCATTTAAAACTACTGAGAAAATTCATAGCATGGGTAGATTCTTTAGTGACTATGTACATGTATTATATTAACAGCTATCTAGAGATTATAAAAGCTTCTTTGTAAACTTCTCTTACCTCTGTGAGATAATTTTAATCAGTTTTAAAGATTAAAGCATGTTTAACCCTTTCCCTCATAGAGGAAACCCTGAAAAGACCTATGCGAACAGCATAAAACCAGATCAGCCTGCGAGTAACTTGCAAGCTGATCAGCTTTTATGCTGTTCGCTGCTCCTCAGTGGTCTGGAAATGAGGACTTAAGAATTAAATTTGGTAAGGTTTAAGTGTGGTTTTCTGCAGATCAGGTTTTATGTGGTACCTATTGAGTGCTGTCAAAATGAGTCTTTATGAGGGAAAGGGTTAAATTATGATTCCAGGTCATCCTTATGGCTGCCAGCAAATATTTTAGAGAAAAGCTGTCACCAACAGTCTGTTTAAGCACCTCAAAGATTTTCCTGAAAGGAATTTCAGTGGTAGAGCTAGCCAATTTGGTGAAGTACATCTACACAGGAAAGTTACTGGTTGCTAAGGAAACCATGGATGTTACCCTGGAGATTTCAGAGATTCTAGAATTAAATGGTGTGATTACTGGCTATAAAGAGATCATCACTTATGAGCAAATGAAAACTGGTGACATACCTGTGCCTTGTGACACACAGAAATCAGACGGACCACCAACCGGAAGTGAGATCAGCAGTGAGAAGGCTGGTACCAGTCCAGTGCCTGAGAATGATGTTGTTTCCACTGATACACCAGGTGTTCAGACCACTAGTGAACCTGAGCAAGGTACCAGTCAGGCAAAGCCAGTTAGCACTGTTATGTCTGCTGCATCTCTAGAAAATACCAAAGCATATCCAGATCTGACTGTAACTGAGTATTGTGAGGACGGTTCAACTATAACATACATGGTTGAACAGTCTGATTTGCCAGCAGAAGTCAGTACCAGCCATGGATCAGCAGGTGATTACAGTTTTGAGTTTAATCCTTATGATCAGCAGTATGTTGATGTGTCAGTTGGGTCACAGCAAGGTCATCCTCCTAAAGTCCAACAGGGAATGCAGCATGTTGCAGATGGTAGCCACGTTTCGGATGAACAGGCTCAGCATCAAGATTTGCTTGCAGTTGCCATAGAGACTTTGTCAGGTGCAACCAGTTCAGCAGATAATCGTATGCGAACTCAACATATGGTCGGCGCAGATTCAAATATATCTGGTTTGACAGTGTCACCAGCCATGACAGAAGAAACTTTGGAGAATGGAAAAATTGTTGATACAAAAATTGTAACGCTGAATGCAGGCACCATAGCTAATGACTTGGGTGGGAAGACATCAGTTTACACTGTGGCATTAGACCCTTCTACTGTTAAGCAGCCTCTTAAAATGCCAAGGATGATAAAGAAGAGGACAGAGAAGGAAAAACAAGCAGAGCAAGCTGCTAAGTTGTATCGAAAGAAAAAAGCAGAGATCCTTAAAAGCTCTTTGGTTGTACCCTTGCCTGAACTTACTGTTTTGTCTCCACAAAATGCTGATAATGATAAGGCACAAGTAAGTACAAGGTCTCCTCCCAATACTAGAAGTGCAAAAGGTCAGATTTCATTGCTTGCCCAGCAAGAAAAAGACACAGATAATGTTCCTCTAAAAAGGACAACTCCAAGAGTACTGCTCAAAACACAGAGTCCTTCTCGTAAAAGAGGGAGGCCAAGGACTACAAGAGGGGACATAGAGGAGGATCAAAAGACAATTGCAGAAGGGGATGATAAAGCTGCATCTGTTGAAAGTGGAAAGGTGTCAGCTGATAATAAGAATGAAGAAGTTGAAGATTTTGCTCAGGTTGTAAATTTTGATAGTGACATTGAAGATGAAAGTTTGGCAATTCATAATTGTGATAAAGATGATAATAAAGCTGTTAAGCATGCAAAAACTGGTGAAAATGTTGGTGAACCTGGAAATGGGGAAGACTGTGAAATTTCAGGAAAAGAGATAAATGCTCAGGAAAAAGAATCAAGCAGTGATAACATTCAGTTAAAAACTCAATATCCTAAAACAAGGTTGTCTGTGAGAAAAGTTTCAGTTGAGTCTGAATCAAAAATATCTGTCAAAGATACTACTCCAAAGCGTACAATTAACCCATGTCAAATGGCCTCATACTCTAATATTGTGAAGATCCATGTTCCTTCCACTAAGGCAGGAGATGATGTGGAAAAAGGAGATTTAGAAATGGCAAACACGCAGCATTCCTCTGATGTTGATAAAACTGATGTAGATGATGCTTCTCCTGTGAAGGACCAAGAGTTGCATGATGAGTATAAGTGTCTAGAATCTCAAGGGTCAGATCTGACAAGGTCCAGTGCAGCGAAAAGGAAAGGCAAAGTTCCACGTCGTTTGCCTTTAAATCAGAGTAGTGGCATAAATAAGAATATCCCAATAGTCCGGACAAGGAGGTACAGTAGGAATGAAACTAAGATTGATAAAACAAAAGTGATTGATGGGGGAGAAACTGTAGTTGAACATCCAGTGAGTGAAGAGAAAACAGAGACAGAAGTTTCAGGGCAGTCTGAAAATATTACTGAAATGCATGATGATGGTCAAGAGGAGGTTGAAGAACTGGACGATTCATCTGCAAAGAATATAGAAGTCTCTGTGTTAAGTAATGCATCTTTAAAAGAAAGGAGCATAAAAGAGACCAAAGGTGGAGGTGCTAGTAAGAAAGTGCCTCTAGAAAAAAAGATTGCACCCTTTGTAAAACTGAGAAAACAGACAAAAGAAGGCATGCTGGAGATGGCTAGAAATATTGCAGCTACCTCTCCAAAGAAGAAATCAGTTGGTAACATTGAAATAGAAAGCTTTGAGGCAGACATGGGAGATGAAGATAGTGAGAATAAGGATGCAAATGTAGAGTTGCTAGATCAAGGAGAAGATAAAAATGAAGAAGCCATTACAAAAAAGGTAGATGATTATGATAAAGGAAAATCTGATCATGGAAAATGTGAAGACAATGAGAAAAAAGATAGGACTGTAAGAGAGAAAAGTAATCACACAGAAGAAACTGAACCTCAAACAAGAGGAAGAACTAAAAGGAAAGCTGCATTAAGTAGTAGAAATGATTCAGCGACAAGGAAACAGCAAGCAAAAAAGTTAAAAACAGGGGTGAAAACAGAGCCTCAGATAAACATACCCGAGATGTATTATAGCAAGGCAACAAAAGGGAAGCCAGTTATGCAAGGTATGGGAGATGCCATGGATGTGTCGAATTCTTCTACAGCAAATGAGGATGAGGACAGTAGCAATGACACGAAGCCAAAGAAGCAGCGGAAAAAAAGGAAGTCTACTGTAGCACAGCTTGCTGAATCCATGGTGTATGTTTGTCCAGAAGAGGTAAGCTTTTCTGAACTTTCATTAGATTATTTGATAGAATTCTGTATACAGTCTAGGTCAGGATTTTCCATGACCCAAAAATGTCTTGTTGCATTAAAAGATGTTCAATTTGACCCTTAAAATTGTCTTAATAATCTCTCAAGCATTCCAAAATGTGTCTCTTTATCTTTATATAAAGGGGTCACTGACCCCCATTTGGAAAAGAAAAACATAAACAAGGGAAAACTTTTTTTTTTTTTTTTTTTTTTTGTTGTTGTTTTACAATGTACATACATGATACTGCATTCTTCTGAATCTGAAAGTAACTGTGACAGCATTATAATGACTTTCTGTGAACCACTTGCTTCAGCTTCATTTTGCTTTTAGTTATATTTCTACGATAGTTTATTGTTACTTATTACTTATAATGTTTAAGCTCAGGAATTCTAAAATATGTAATATACCAAACATAATCATTTTTTAATTAACCAAAGATTGATTGATAGAAAATTGGAGCATCTTTAGAAATTTAGAGAGACCATTTTCATCCTACAAGAAATCTTTGCAGATGGTAATGGACCATGTCAAGATCTGTTTGATTGCCAACATGGGACATGCAACCTGTTCTAGTTCTGAACACATTATGAATTCATTAACTGTAATCCAAAATGTATTTGTAATAAGGCACAGAGACGCTAAATTGATAACAATTGTATTTGAATTCTCACCATTGTTTTCTGCAGGACTGTGCCTTTACATCCAAACTCTTGTCCAGTGTGCGCCAGCACCGGAGACTTTTCCATGGAATAAAGATGGAACCCGGCGAGACATGTGCGCATAACCTGATCAAAGTGAAACAGGAAGTAGACCCAGACACGCCCACTAATGTGAACACTTGTGCATGCTGTGATATCACCTTTGCTGATCAACAACAATTACAGGTAGGTTGATATGTGGCTTCTGAGGTGTAGTGCTTTTGTTAGTTTTAAACATTGAAAAGCACATAATTACAGATCTGACATTTTTATGCCCCTACCAAAAATGGGGGGGGGGGTGGTTGGGGTGGGCATATATAAATAGATTTGCCTTTGTCCGTCCTTCCATCCATCCCAAAACTTTGTGACATACATAAGCCCGAAAGCATTTGTACTACAGACTTGAAACTTCATGGATATATTATTCAGGACATGAAATTGTGCACCTGGATATTTTCATTGAACTGCCGTGGAAGTTGACAGAGATATATGGGCCTTTGTTTTTGAAAAATATGAAATTTTATTACTTTTGGTGTATGTAACTCTGTAAGTATTTGTACTACAGGATTGAAACTTCATGGATATATTATTCAGGACATGAACATGTGCACCTGGGTATTTCATTAAACCATCACTGAAGTTAAAAGAGTTGTGGGCCTTCGTTTTTGAAAAATATGGAATTTTGTGCTTGTGACACATGTTACTCTGAAAGTAATAAGTATTTGTACTGCAGAGTTGAAACTTCATGGATATATTATTCAGAGCATGAACTTGTGCACCTGGGTATTTTTTTTATCAAACCTTTGTTGAAGTTGGCAAAGTTATGGGCCTTTGTTTTTGAAAAATATGGAATTTTATGCTTGTGACACATGTAACTCTGAAAGTATTTGTGCTACAGACTTTAAACTTCATGGATATATTACTCAGGACATGACTTAGGCACCTGGGTGTTGGCCTCTGTATTGGAAAATTCGACGGATGGAGGGCATCTTTATTCTCTAGACACATTTCTAGTTTGTTTTTTTTTTTTTAGAAATTAGGATAGTTTATTTATTTGATCAAGCATGCATATTTATAATAAATTGCAACTTGAAACTGAATGAAAATGTTCCATTTAGCTTCAATACTTTCACTTAAAAATACTGTGTTTATTGTTAAAAATGAAGAATTAATATCTAAATTGCCCAAAACATGTAGTACAGTATGGACTGAAATTTTGATTGTCCTGGACAATGCAGTGAATGTTTATGTCAAGCTCTGCTCTTTTTTAGGGCTTGAATCTAGGTTCATGATGTATTTTTTGTCTTTCTTCTCCACAGATGCATGTGACAGAAAAACTGCTGGGTAACTCAGAGTGTAAGGAATGCAATGAGACATTTAAGTCAGGGCTGGCATTCGCTCATCACCAGTTTCTGATGCATGGGTTGCCTATTCCAAAAGAGTTAAAGAGGTATCTCATTATTTAATCTCATAACTTGAGATTTCTTTAGAAAAGGTCACCATCTGTTAAGATCCAAATGCACCACTACCTGAGGAGGTTTTGCTTGCGCATAAACGTATTATATTGTATAATCTTCTGTGTGTGTGTGTGTTTATTTTTCTTTTTGTAGGGGGGCAGGGAGCTGTTTTTTTTGTTTGTTTTTTAAAAAGGATTTAAAATTGAAATTTGTTAGGTAGGTTCCTGGACTTTCAGTACAGATCATTTATTCTTATTCTTATTTCAACACTGGGTCTTTGTATTTGTTGCTTACAGTTCTTAGCATTTAGTTCTTAGTATTGTGCACCTGGAGTTCCGTTCAGAAGTTAATTATTTCATCTGTGACAGTAATGGCTCCATATATTGTAAAACTGGCACAAAGTGGAGGTATATGGACTCATTTTTAGTGTGCTATTGCTTTTAATTGCTGAACATAGTTTTGACAGTGTTGGCAATCAAAGTTTATACAGTGGGGATCCATTACCACACTCTCCATGATAATTTAAATTCCAATATTACATGCTTTATACCTTAGACCCAAATAATTCATTTCTTTATAATGTTATAAAATGACAATGTGGTACATTATAATGCAGTACCTAGGATTGGACCCCCAAAACTATGTTATATTGGAACTGCACTGTAATGGATTATTCTGTTCA
>CM037779.1:18678590-18689678 GCA_021229015.1 Solen grandis
AAATCAGGGGAGAGATTCATTCGAACTCATCCAAGATATTATGTAGACAAACATCCTGACCAAGTTTCATGTAGATTGTGCAAAACTGTGGCCTCTAGAGAGTTCACAAGCAATTTTGACCACGGACAACGCACGACAGACAAAAAGCAGTCACAAAAGCTCACCCTGGGCACAAGTGCTCAGGTGATTTAATCAATATATGCTAATTTGTTTGATTGTTGGGTCTAACGTCCCCCCGACAGTATTTAAATCATCTGCTTGAGACAGATGCAGTGCTGTCACACTGCAGTATCACGCCGTAGACACCTAGTCACATTATTCTGACACAGGGTAAACCATCCCTGGAAATACCTTTATATGAATAGCATCAAGCAATGGATCTCAATTTTTTACGAGTTTGGTATGTCGCGACCGGGGAAAACCCACGACTTTTCGATTCCAAGGCGGACGCTCTAACCATTTAAATACTAGTAAATAAATAAGGGTAACTCCCTACAAAAATATTGCCTTTATGAAGAAGAAAAATACATTAAAAAAATATTGCGGCAGTTCAAACAAACGCTGGAACATAATTTTCACTTTTTCCACATAAAGGCAATATTTGTCGAAATATTAGCAAAGATTTATAATCCTTTTTCATTAATTGAACTATTTCCTTCCTGAAATATTTCCCTATCAGTCCTTAATAAATCATTAAGACCTTATTTTGATTACTCTCGGATTTAAAACTTAATGTATCCGCCATATGGAGCTGAAGTTTACCATGTTCTTCACGTGCACCTTATGCTGTAGATGATCATTGTAGGCTTTCGAATAGCGTCGGAAAACAATTCCGTGCAGTAGTTACTTCAGTACATGCGCACCGGCTTTTTCTCTTAATATTGCGGTGGCGCCAAGTGTATACGAGATTTCTTTCACACGCTTATATGAGTTGCTTATCTTTGGGTTTAGGTCTTTGACAGCACAAGAAAAGCAGGCATGAACATCAATATACAAGAAGTCTTCCCTAGAACAATATGTCACCTGCTGAAGCGAGACAGAAACAGAAAAAATGTAACAGACGGACAGACAGACAACAGAAAAGTGATTCCTATGTGTCAGCTCTGCTTACAGCAAGTGACACAATAAAAGCAGCTTCCCATCACCTCCAGTTTGATTCTTGTAGGATTTTATGTCCCATTGACAAATGATCAGTCTTAACCCTTTCCCTCATAGAGGAAACCATGAAAAGACCTATGCGAACAACATAAAACCAGATCAGCCTGCGAGTAACTCGCAGGCTGATCAGGTTTTATGCTGTTCGCTGCTCCTCAGTGGTCTGGAAATGAGGACTTGATAATTAAATTTGGTAAGGTTTAACTGTGGTTTTCTGCAGATCAGGCTTTATGTGATACCTATGGAATGCGTCAAAAGGGAAAGGGTTAAGGAGACTGTCTACTAAGACAGATGAGTGTTGCAATAAAAGACCTGAGGCAGGATACCAAACAATGACACAGACCTGAGGCAGGATACCAAACAATGACACAGACCTGAGGCAGGATACCAAACAATGACACAGACCTGAGGCAGGATACCAAACAATGACACAGACCTGAGGCAGGATACCAAACAATGACACAGACCTGAGGCAGGATACCAAACAATGACACAGACCTGAGGCAGGATACCAAACAATGACACAGACCTGAGGCAGGATACCAAACAATGACACAGACCTGAGGCAGGATACCAAACAATGACACAGACCTGAGGCAGGATACCAAACAATGACACAGACCTGAGGCAGGATACCACACCCAGGCATGACACTGGAAAAATTTGTCTTGGACTTACTGAGGGCCAACCATTACCAACATTCCTGACTTCAGTATGTCACTGCTGGGATCAAAACCATAAATTCCTGAGGCAAATACCATATGGGCCAGTTATACATTCTTTGGAATGGTTTGCATGATTGATACTGTAAATCCAAAATGAAATTTAGTAATAACTACTCCCAATATATTTCATATAAACTATACAAATTGCAAAAAGGTCTTTAGGCAATATGTCACCTTTACAATACTGTATAAAAATTTGATATTGCATACAATGTTGCTAATGAACCATGATGTTTATGTGCAGTTTATTAAGTTTTAATGGGAAAAAAATGGGTTATAGCCTGATTGGATTTTCATTGCACAAAAGAGCAATACAATATGGCCTTATTTGTCATGCAATAGATATCAATAACATTTTGTACTCCATATATAAATCATCCAATTTGTTCTCTTGTATTACATTTCTCTTTAGCTGAGTACACAATGTATTGTTAGTTATAGTCATTGGTCCAACCACACCTACAGGAAGCATTTAATTCAATGTAATTTTTAATATTCTTAAGCATGTGAATAAAAATTAGGAATAGATGGAATTACAGTGTCATTAACCCGTATACAGTCATAATCATTCCATGCTGTACGAAACAAGATACTTGGTTTTGTTTTAAAGGATACCATTATATAAAGGTACCAGGCAGACAATGACATCTATTTAATCAGAGTTGGAGAAGAGAGACCCTTAGCAAGATAGAGCCACTGTACTACCATTGGGAGGGAGAGACAGGGACTCTTATTCATAGGGATGAGAGACAGAAGGATATGAAATTAACCACTTCATATGAAGTTAAGTTAAACTTGACCATGCATGGACTGTGTTAGATTGTTCAACAGCTAAAATACTCATCTGAAGAGGTGTCACAGTAATTCCACCTCATCTTAAAATATTTCACCTGACCCATCCACAAGTTATTTCCTGGCTGATCTGGTGTTATACTGGTTGCTCAAGTCATTCCCTTAACCCTTACCATGCTAATTTCTTGAATGGACTTGTCCTTTATTCATTTTGGATTGTACCATTGCTTGTTTATTGGGGTGCTAGCTGAAATTGTATTGTCAAAATAGCGTACAGTGCAGACCTGATGATCAAACTGCAAGGATGTGCAGTCTGATCTTGGTCTACACTGGTTGCAAAGACAGTCACAAGAGTCCAAAGCATAATAAAGTTTAAAACTGTCATAGGGAAAAGTAACAGTTTCATCAAAATATGAATAAATAAATCCAATTTATTGCGAGTTACATGCAGGCTGATCTGGTTTTATGATGTTCGCATTGGTCTTTTCATGGACAGAAAGGGTTAAGAAAGTTAGAAACTCATCTGATATGAATTGGTCATATCTTTTTCAAGCAGTAAAGTACTGCTAGGTTATCTGCCAGGATGATGTAATGTCACACAAAGAAATACCATACCAGATGAGTCTTTTACATTTTAAATGAAATTTTATACCCATCGATTTGAAAATAACTAAATATTATATGTTTAAACAGGGTTGTTTGCAAAACTGAAAATATACCATGTTGTTCTGGTAAATACATAATACAAAAACCGGCAATCAACGAGTTTTAATAAGCGTAATTTCATATTGGCTGTGTTGTGTTAATTATTAGCTTAACATGATGGTTACTGATATAGACTCTTTCTAAAAAAAAAAAAAAAAAAAATCAATTTCAGGGGTTTCCCATGTGGAAACCTCCATAGTGGATAAACCTGTCTTGTTGGCAAATACACTGTCTCGTGTGTAGGACAGGTTAATCTGTCCTGCTGGCAGCAAAAGGTAAGCAGCCACATCATGCTAGTACAGTAATACCCTGTAATTTCTAATAAATTTCCTTGATTCCTTGGAAAATAGCCTGTTTATATAATTATGATAGGAGACCTGGCAGTGAAAGAGATAAAAATGTCTGAAACCACACAGCATAATCTTCATTAAAATGATGGTTACTTGTATGGGATTCATGTTTGCTGCATGATTTCAGTTCATTTAGAACATTGAGATACCTAGCAGCGTCAGATTCCATGTAAGAGAATATGATTCATGCATAAACTGTACTCGTGATTCATTCCTTATTTTTATTCATTTAATAAACTGAATAAATATTATAAAAACCACTCCTTCAGACTTAATGAAATGCTTTAAGGAAGAAGAGTTTTGTTACGTGTTTGTTCCGCAGCTGAAATACAATCTCTGTTTTTGCTCGAACAAATAATAGCTGAATGATTGTTGCTTGTATTTACAATGCAATATCAGATTTCAGATTCTACCATTGATTTAATTGAATTCATCTTTTGTCTGGCAAAAAAACTATGACTTCTATTTCCTCTACATAATTTTCTGATTTGTCTTGTCTCTCAGATGATTTAGAAATACAAGGTAAAAAAGTTTTTTTAATTCTTCCCGCTTTACCTCATGAATATTAATATACTAATTTATGACTTGTTGAATATTAATAGACTGAACTTTAAATTGTATAAGAAATGATGGATTTTTCTTTGCCATGCAGAACTTTAATTAAAACATGAACTGTCCAACCATACAATTATCCCCTAAATCAAAATCAAATGCCAACCTGTGAACATTAAGGATCCAGTTTACATTGCATATACAGTGGGGAGCAGTGGTCCAGTGGTAAGACACGCGCTTCGGGATCGAGGGGTCCCGGGTTCGAGTCCTGCCAAGGACACTGCCAATTTCCTTGAACAAGAAATTTATCCCGCATTGTTTCACTTCACCCAGGTGTAAATGGGTACCTGAGAGGGCGGTATAATTCCGTGGCGCCATGGTGTGGGCTGCCATAAGCGGAGTGAAAGACTCCCCAGGGAGATCGATAGATAGATACAAGTAGCCCGATGACCAGGGGTAAAAGCTGTAAAGTCGGTGAACGTGCCCAAGGCATGAAACTTAGACTGTAAAATGCATTTACTTTTTTACTTTTTTACAGTAAATTCTGCTTATATAGCAAAATTTGACCAGACAACAATTTTCTGTTCGTTGTTAGTAGCTGCTGTGTAAGGAACTAATTTCTTACAATTAAAAGAATTGCCAGTCATACAAAGCATGGAGGTACACAGATAGCTGTAACAACTGTAACAACTACTTTTGAGCAATCAGAAGAATGCTTAGGGTAATCTGAAATTTTTGTTTGTGTTAAGACAAAACATGTAATGTGTGGGTCCATGTCATGGAGTTGACCAAAGATGAAATCTGACATATTTGGTTTTCCTTCAAAGTAAAATTTAATTTTTTTTACACACTGCATGGCCACCATGTATGAATATGAGACTCCTTGGTCTAAAAGCTGACAATATATTTGATGAAACACCTTAATTATGCTGAACCATCGCACATTTGCATCCATGGTGATTAAAATCTCAGGTAAATGACTGTGTGAACAGGTCACTTGTCCGTATCATAGTCATTAATTTCATGTGTGTAAGAGCATGCTGTTTCTAATAAGCAACTAAAATACAGATGGAAATGTTCATAGGGACCAAACAAAGGGTCCACTATAGCCGATACTTTGCTAGAACTGAATTCACTACAAAAGTATTTATTGATATAGAACAAAGAAGCAGAGGAATCAAGACCTGAAATTGTTTTCGCTATAAACAGGAATTTGCTATAGATTTTATCCTTGTTAGTAAAGTTGACTATAGTTTACTTTTATTCCAGCCCTGGTATGTGTTTTCAAAACCTCCTAAATCCAGCTCTTCCTAAGATATGATGTTTTTATCCATCATCTGTGACATCACAGTGCTTGACGTGTGAAGGAAAGGAAGGTCATATTCTATAAAACAGTCTTTAATTATCATTCTGCAAAATATATTCAGCCTGTACATTCGTATTGATACACAAGGCATTGACAGGGATTTACTTCAGGATAACTTGAAGTTCTGACATTTAATGAAACTTAGACTTAATCCTTGCATCAATGCCATTAAGTTTTACTAGTTTGCACGCCAAAGAAAACTTTTGCAGATTGGGAAATACCTTCCATTTGATCTTGATCTTTTAAACAATGCAATACATAATGGTAAAACATTAATCATATGAAGAAACTGCTAAGGTAAGAAGTAATATAATATTTTTTTTCTTTTTTTACTAGCTGTTTTACCTCATTTTTGACTTATTTGACTGATGACACAAGATAAAACCAAATAATATATCTGAAAGATTGAAGAAAATACATACAATTAGGGGAAAATGTTATGCACAATTGTTTATTAATATGAAAACTAGCTAAAAATTCAAAAAATATTGATAAAAGATTGGAAATGGATTACAGAATCTCTAATAAATATGAAGTTTGTTCTCTAAAGATACACTATAAGACTGTTTTGGGCTAGTAAGCCTTACAAACATCTGGCTGCAGGATATCTTAGTCTGTTTCACCATCTACTTATATTGGCTTACTTACAATAATGTTCATTAGAGGGGTTACTGTTCTACAATCTCATTAATTGAATCCCAATCACAACCAAATATCTTATATTAAAGATAGTCCATTAAATCTACCTTCTGCCAGGGATAATGTAAATCAAGCTACCTGTTGTGAGATTTACAGATAAGAATTACTTAACAATTACAAGGATAGAGTTATGGAAATGCTTTCCAGGCAAACTATATAATTATTGTATGCTTGAGTATGTACTGTACATTTATAAAAGCTAATACAGAAATATGAAAAAATGTTGTCCATCCAAAATCTTAATTTTGGTGATGGAAGGACACTGAAATATAAAGACTTTACTTACACTGTAAAATGGTAGATGAAACATTTCCAACCAGTTGGGCGCTCTAGAAAATTATACACCCTTCCCTGCAATGTTGACTTTATAGTGGTCCGCACTTTCAGTCTGTATCTGTCATTTATCATTCTGCGAGAGTCCTTTTTGTCATCTGAATTCCAGGCTGGCTGTGGCAAGATCTGATGGTCCGGTGTCAAGCGTACATCCATTTTTTCCTGATCTTCGTCTCCATCTTTCAAGGTGGTAAGTTCCTGCATCTCCTCCTCTTGTATGACGTCTGCCTTTGAATAATCGCTCATGGTGGCTGGTAAGATCTCCTGAGACTGTTACAGAGCGTAGCCAAAATCTGAAGCAATGCACTGTCCAATCTATGTCGAAGGTAAGTTCCATATCTCGTATTCCAGGCAGTTATAGGGAACAGTCATCTTCAAGCCTGAAAATACACAGTAACCCCTTTCCATGAAATATGTAATGTCACAATTCAAAGTCCAGTCACATAGAGATAAACCTACGACAGATATTCAAATCTGAGTACTCATACTTTTCTCTATGCTCTCTGTGACTCAGAAAAGTCCTTTAAGAAGTAACAAATATTATTATATATCTATGATACTGTAACCAATTACATACAAAACATAAATGTGTATGTTTTGATCAACGTCTAGAAAAACAACTTATTTTGGTCCATAATTTTAAAACACCGATTTTGGTATGGTAATGAATTCACTCACAATGCAATCCACCCAATGTTCATTTCAGTCATAAATCAATGAAATATATACTTCATAAATGTCCTTTGAAGTCCCAAATTAAAAGATAGAAATCATCTTCACAAATGGCATTTCAATTATCAACAATGGTTCCTTGACCATTTTGAACTAAGCATTTAAAATAATATTGCCTTTATAGCCAATATTATGTATTCCACAAAATTACAAATGAAATGTATAGGCCCTATCATATTTGTGAAGTTTGCATGACTGATAATAGTTTAAGACTACCTATTTAGTTCCCTTTATTTACTTGTCAATAAAGCAACAGAAAATATGCAATTCTCCCATCACATTAAAAACTAATAAAAATGACATTTATATCCTATGTTTTCTGTAAACACAATGAACCCACTTTGCAGTGCTACAAGGTATTTGGGTGTCCAAATCCTCATTATATTGAACTGTGCACTTCAATTATGAAATTATACACCTGAAGTTAATTCATATTTAAAGAATAACAAAGACTTAGGTGGTTCAAATACTTTGCTATATTGTCTTTTTTTTTTTGTAATAGGGTTGTTTAATGATTTTGTGTTGCACATGATATGAATTATACACATTTGGTCAACTTTCAGAAAAATGAAAGTTACTATAAGAGTTTGTGATCCTATAACTCTCTTCAAGGTGATTTCATGTTAGTCTGTAAAAAATTACCAGTTCCTCAAAGCCATACATGCCTTCTAGTTTTTACACAAACCACACCTTCCAGTAATGTACACCAACCATATTTCCTAGTATTGTACACAAACCATACCTCCCAGTATTGTACACCAACCATACTTCCCAGTATTGTACACCAATCATACCTCACAGTATTGTACACCAACCACACCTCCCAGTATTGTACATAACCATACCTCAAACACAAACCATACCTCCCAGTATTGTACACAACCATACCTCCCAGTATTGTACACCAACCATACCTTCAAGGATTGTACACCAACCATACCTCCCAGTATTGTACACCAACCATACCTCACAGTATTGTACACCAACCACACCTCACAGTATTGTACACCAACCATACATCCCAGTATTGTACACAAACCATACCTCCCAGTATTGTACACCAACCATACTTCCCAGTATTGTACACCAATCATACCTCACAGTATTGTACACCAACCACACCTCCCAGTATTGTACATAACCATACCTAAACACAAACCATCCTTTGTACACCAACCATACCTCCCTGTATTGTACACCAATCATACCTCCCAGTATTGTACACCAACCATACCTTCAAGGATTGTACACCAACCATACCTCCCAGTATTGTACACCAACCATACCTCACAGTATTGTACACCAACCACACCTCACAGTATTGTACACCAACCATACATCCCAGTATTGTACACCAACCATACCTCACAGTATTGTACACCAACCACACCTCACAGTATTGTACACCAACCACACCTCCCTGTATTGTACACCAACAATACCTCACAGTATTGTACACCAACCATACCTCACAGTATTGTACACCAACCACACCTCCCTGTATTGTACACCAACAATACCTCACAGTATTGTACACCAACAATACATCACAGTATTGTACACCAACCATACCTCCCAGTATTGTACACCAACCATACCTCCCTGTATTGTACACCACCAATACCTCCAGTATTGTACACTAACCATACCTCCCAGTATTTTACACCAACCATACCTCACAGTATTATTCACAAAACATACCTCACAGTATTGTACACCAACCATACCTCACAGATTATTATAACCACTTAGACTCTGGACAGTGTATGTCAAAAGCACACCTCACATGTTATGAAGTCCCCCAACATACCAGCAAATATCCCTAACTTATCTCCAGGAAACACATCATCAACATGCAGTGGAGACTCACCATGGACACAAAAGTCAATAAACATTGATAGATTCAGTTACAATCCTTTTGTCAATTTTATTAATGTTTAGAGCACATGATATTCCAATAGGGATCTAAGAACAAATGTCTACCCATCAAGCATGCATTGTACCTGGTGCAACCTCAACCCTCTCGACTGACCTTTCTCGGCACAATGGTGTGTCTGTGGCCTTAAAGCCAGCAGAAGCACAGGTCAGCCTAATCATAAAGCTTGTGAGGACAATCACAAAGGATCTTTACACACCAGCAGGTACTCTTGTAAATATTAATGTCAGAAACCAGGTTATTCTTCTTCTGCTGTATTGAATAACGACATCAGTGTAATAAACCTGTCGCGAGCCTGCAAGAATAGCAGAATGATAAAGCAGATGTTAAATTGTGGTGCAAATGGGGACATCAAGGACATTATGAATGCTTTTAATTACTGAATTTATTAATAGAAAGCAAAATCAAACTAAGACTGAACACAAATGCAATGGACAGTTTTGGAAGAGGACTAGAACAGACCTTTTCTTCTATTGAATTCCAGTACTTTTTACCCCTGCATTTAAGGGGTGCTAGAAATTATTTTTTACATATTGAACTAAATTTTCTCCTGCAGTTTTTGGGATGCTAGAAATCTTTTTCTTACATTTTCCCCTGTGGTTTTTAGGGTGCAAGAAACACTGGATTTTCCCTTGTGGTTTTGGGGGTGATAGAAACACAGGAGTTCTCCCTGCAGTTTTGGGGTGCTAGAAATCATTGTCTTACATATTGGACTGACTTTTTCCCTTCAATTTAAGGGGTGCTAGACATCCTTTTCTTACATATTGGACTGGATTTTCCCCTGCAGTTTTGGGATGCTAGAAATCCTTTTCTAACATTTTCCCTGCAGTTTTTGGGCCCATTTCTTAATATAAGTCTGAATCTTCCCCTACAGTTTAAGGGGTCCTAAAATCCTATTCTTATATACTGCACTGGATTTACTTTTATTTAAGATAGGTTAGAGGGGATTCAGGAATACCTATCTAGCCCCCAATATTCAAGGGAATTTATGGCCAATTACTTCAATACCATAAGCTGACATAAGATTTTTTCATTATGTACCTTAGAGAATTTTCTAAGTACATTTATATATTCAATCATTTACAAGAATATTCTAAATCTATTAAAGTAATGATTTTCATGGATGTTAATTTCCATGGTTTATACATTCCACTAAACTAACTAAAATTAGAGCTACATGAAAACTTACAACTTTACAGTATTGTGTTTGCAATATTAGAATGGATCAAGATTCCAGCTTACTCATTTTTTTTTTAATATTAATTGACTGGACATTAAATGGTAAATGACACATAAGATTTTTCTTTGCCATGCAGAATGCTGGAATCTGTGATATAATATTGTATTAGCAAACAGAGAGGAGCTGTTTTAAATATAATTAAAATATATATAATTGCCAATTAAAAAATTAATTTTAAAACTTTTTCAAGTAATCCAATGACAAAATGAAATAAAACATATGACCTAAAAATCTTATAACAAATTTCAATTTAAATGCATTAATCTCAAATGAAAGGAAATCAGCTTAAATATTCTGAACAGGTGTTTTGCCTGGTTATTATAATGATGAGATAAATTCCCATGTGATCTAATCAGGTGAAGCATACAATATGAAATAATGCTTGCAAATTCTTTCCCCTATATTAAATCAAAGTGCTGGAGAGACTGTAGGGACAGATTAAAACATGCTACAGTGGCGCTATCGTATCAGTTGTCAAAAAATACGATTGATATACGATTGTG
>CM037779.1:18689778-18711553 GCA_021229015.1 Solen grandis
TATATATATTTAAGGAATAAATACGCGTATCATCATAAACATGTCGAATATTTATTAATTTCAGGTGTTCCTAATTATTAATGAGGTTAATTTCAGCATGAATTGAAACAAATCGAATATATATTAAATGACTTTAAAAACACATCACCATAAAATGTCGACCATTTATTTATTTCGCGTGTTCCATACTATCTTAGATTTACAAGTCTAAAGATGCTAATTTCAGTAAAGGATTGGTGAACGATTTATAATCACATAAGAAAATATGAGTTTACAGGAGAGATCAACCTGTAAAACATTTTTTGAACGAGGCGTTTTTAATGCCCTCGTGTGTAGTAAATCTCTTTCCCATTAAAAATGAAACAAACGAAATGCCAAAAACACAAAATAAATGTATATATTTCTTTTTACTGATAATTTTCTTCCGATTCTTTTGAAACTTGCAAAATCATTTTAATTACATCCGCTTTGTTTTACAACCAATGATAATAAATAAAGAAAAAATATTTAGATTCCTAAGCTGATCAAGTCATAGGGTGAATGAGAAGAAATGATAAAATGAGAAACAACAAACACACTTTAATGAACTTCTCTGTTTTTCTTCTCATAAACGAAGTTTTTCATGGATATCATTTTTTATTTCTTCTAATGAGGATTTTCTTGTCGCAATACTTGATTGCTGTATTGGCCAGACCTTGTGTACTTTATATCCTTGGGGTTAATAAGTTTAAGCTATTTATGAATTGATCTCTCTTTCTCTCTCTCTCTCTCTCTCTATCTCTATCCAAAGCTAGGCAAGATACCTTTAAGATTAATGCCTTACAGAGGAATTTATAAACACACTTTTAGGATAGAAATCTATAAAATACAGCTTATCTATATTGAGTAATTCTTGAGCAGCATTCTGAATTCTCAGACTGCAGTCTCATTCTCCGGGAGCTGATAAGTCATATTTCATGCTAATTGCTCCCTAATAAATAGGCCTAACTTTCTACATAATATCGTGTTATTCGTTTTCATACTCACAGATGAATATTACTGCTATATGTACAGACTTGTGAATGCCTTTATCGGTCTCCGTGCCAAAAGTCATTTTATTCCATCGCATTCTATAACATTCAATCAATTTTATATATCAGATTCTGTAAATCATTATATATAATAAAGGAGTTGCAAATTCTTTTTAACAGGATTAAAAACAATGTAATTAAAACTGTACATTTATTAGGAAATATTAGGATATTACATGAGTACGTCTGCGGCCATTTGAGGTAGCGGCATAGTCTAAGGTTTGGGTCGAAAATCACGTTTGTAATGACCTTTGTCAGGAGATGCCTTCATATATATATATATAACTTGTATATCTACGGCTTCTGATTTATCTGAATTTCTTTTAGTTGACACCGAATTTTGCATTATATGTTAAAGTGCTTCAAAATTCCCTTATACTGACCATCCATATCAATCCCAGACTGCTCTTTGATCTACCTTTGCCATTTATTGGTATGTGGAAGCGATTTTATTTGTTTCTATTGTACATGCTAGACATCTTCTTTTAGATAAAAGTTCCTGAGGATTTGAAATATATATTCTATGTGTTTTATTATATTCGTCGTTTTTTTTACCATTCTGCAGCAAAGAAAATTATTAGAATTAATTTTTTTTTTGTATTTAAGATTATGAGTTATGTGTTACCCTGATAACGTCATATTATCTGTCACATTTTATTTTAGTGTTTGTTGTTTTCTTCCCACAATGAAACCTTACCGACATGATAATAATCTGATTACACTAACTGCAATCCCGCATTATTAAAAACATGTTTCGCAGGTTTGACATTTATATGACGAAGAAATGAAATCAGATAAATAAACTTTTGGGCCTTCTGTCATCAAGTTTCGCATATATGTTCAATATCAGAAGGGCTACATTTCAATCAGGAGTCATACTTACTAGGTCCATTTTGACCAAATTTCTCTTTCTAGGAAATAAATGCAGTGAAAACTTTTAACCTTGGTATAACTTCAAAACTATAAAACTTTCTATCATCAAATTTTACATAAATATTAACTATCACAAGGGCTACCTTCAAATCAAGGGCCTTAACTCTTGGGTCCATTTTGACCGAAATAATCTCCCTTTGAAAATACAGTGTTAAACTTTAACATTGGCCATAATTTCAAAGCTGCTGAAATGTCATAAAACTCTACATACATGTTCAGTTTCACAAGGCCTTTATTTCATTAAGAGCGTTGAGAAACAATTTAACCCTCTGTCATCAAACTTTACAAATATGTCCACACAAATCACAAAGGCTACATTCTCATCAAGGGCCATAACCCTTAGGTTCATAGGCTCAACAAGGGCCATAACTGTTAGATCCATTTTGCAATCTGCCTCTTACTCCTTAAATTATCTGCTAATATGATCATTTATGAAAACATTAATTATTTAGAACTATTCATCATTTCAACAGTACCTACATTAAAATGTTACTTTAAATATTTAATTGATAACTTCTTAACAACTTTGGATAATGGTAAGGTCAACTTCGGGTATAAATAATCAGCAATGTGGAAAAGACCAATTTTCTCCCGATGGCAACCGATGCACCCGGATTTTGTGCAAAACATATACAAAAGCAACGCATATTTAGTTGCCAGCGCTCGTATGTTTTGGCTTAAGTAAAAAAACACCGATAAATAAAAACCAAAAATAGGTTTAAAAGATATAGTCAATGTTATTTCTTAACCTATTGTTATTAAAAGGGGGGGAATAAATTTGGTTTAAATGAACCTAAGAGTTATGGCCTTTGATTGGAATGTAGCATCTTTTATTGGGGATAAATATGCGAATTTTGATAAAAGAAAAGTAATTATTTAGAAGATAGGCAAATGTTTAAATTGGTTTCCCGTTTTTAAAAGGGGGAAACATTTGGCAATATAATGGCTGCCATTAGGGCTAGTGATGGAAATAAATTTAGGTTAACGACACATTTACATCTTTAACTTGATTTATCTTAATATACTCTGTATATTGAAATTTAATTGTATGTTGCAGACCTATGAACTAGCGGATGTGGGTGGTTTTGCAACTTTACTTAGTCTATCTATTACCTAAAGACATTTGATGAGAAACTAAGATTGCACATATTCAGCCTGTTCTGATGCAAAGGGTGATAGGAAGTTATCCTCTTACATTCAAATTCTTGCAAACATTCTTTGTTGCCAAGTAGTTAGAGTCCGTCCCGGGATGTCATGGGTTCGATCCCCGGCCAAGACATACCAAAGTCGTAAAAATTGCACTGGTATAGCTCCATTACTTGGCGCTCAGCGTATAAGTGTAGTTCCAGGACTGGTCAGTGTCAGGATAATGTGATTGAGTTTGGTATCATGTCATTTGTCTATGGCATGATACTGCAATAGTGGGAACAATTTACCCGAATTATGAAGACACATATCCTAAAATGACTATATACGTACGGTGGGACTTTAAATGTTTTGAATTCATATCTCAATAAAAAAAACTCTCAAATGACAAAAAACAAAACAAAAATATAACAACAAAAACAACAACATCACACACAAATCTAGCTACACCTGAACACAAAAACTACTGTTACATTTGGTGCAGCTTATAAACAAACATATGATAAACAAACAAGACTAACTAACTAAATCGATTGAATTCTTTTTATTAGATTTTCCAAACATAATTCACAAAAGATATGTATGGATTTTAACATAATTCTAATTTAATTGAAAGTTCAATGACGTAAATAATGACTGCATAATTATGATGTAAATCAAAATATGCTTTAATAATTCAATTAAATTTTTTAAAATGTAAAACAATATTTTCAGCAGTAAAATAAATAACGAGTACTATGGAATTTCTATTTCATGGTCAGTGTAGTACATCGATGTCTGATATGGAAATTAGATGTCACTGTGATTTTCATGATATCCATATCTTTGTTTTCTCAATTATACGTATAAGACCCCCTACACACCAGACCACGACTGCACTTCGCTCTCCACGACTACACGACTTAATAGACATCTTTAACGGAATTCAGAGTGCGGGATTTTAAAGCGGTCATCGAACTTACAGTGAAATTAAATTATATTGAGTTTGTCATGGATTACAAAAAAAATTTGATGATTTTACCTTTGATAGAATAAACTGTCGCGATTTATATTCTTATAAGCAAGTGTTGTTGTTTGTGTGAACTCTTACTCTCCTTTCTCTCTCTCTCTCTCTCTCTCTCTCTCTGTTGATTCAAGTATGCTTTCACGAATATTTTTAAATGAAAAATGTAAGCGGCATTATACTTATCTTGGTTAATGTTACTGAGAGGAAGTAACCACGGACTTGTGTTGTAAGTTCGGCCTGAAAATATATATTTTATTACATGATTTGACAATTAAAGTCCTGTGTGTATTAGCTCACATGCAGTGTATATGACCTTGTGTTAATAAAGTACACGACATGTAGTTGGGTGCGAGTTTAAGGAAGTTGCGAGGGCAAGGAAATAAGAAAAAAATCATATTAAATAATTTTATTAAAAACAAAATAATTGGAATAACTGAAACTGCTGAAACTATGCGTTTTTTTTTTTTTTTTTTTTTTTTGTTTTTAAGAATTTGATTTGATAATGACTTACGTTGTTATGACCAGTGTTTTGTAAACATTCTTTACATGAAAGTGATAAACACTACGAGAAGAACAGATACTTTGGGAAAAAGGTTTCACTTTTCAAACGCTATATTTCTAAAATAAAATCGCTGTCATCGGATTCTAATTCAACGCGTGTTCCTTCAAATTACGTTTTTTTTTCTGAGTATGTTTGTGTCTGTGTGCGTGCGCGTGGGCGTACGTTTGTCTGTAATTCCTATTCCCCGGCTGCGACATACCAAATTCGTTAAATAGTATTGTGGTAATTTCCTTGTTCCCGGTGGCCACGGCAGTCCCGTTTGCACAAAACGTAGTGCGCCGTGGGACTTTTGTGTTTTATTACTAAGAATACATGTTGAGCAAAGTCCACGGGCTATCACGGTGCATCCGTGATGAACTGTGAAGGGGAAAAGGACCGAGCCCCGATGTCAAGAAGGCACACCACGTTGCGGCCCGCGGTCAACCACGGATGCCAGTACGTTCCCCCCCGGTCCGCCACGTTCTGATGGTTTCTCACTCGTTTCTCACGTTCTGATCAAGGTGTGACACGTTTCTTACGTTCTGCCAAGGTTTTCTACAGATGAAACGTGGACGCAGGGCAGCTTTGGGGCACGTTCGTATCCACGGTATAAATCAAAGCGCCAATGCCGCTGAAAGAACATCTTTTAAATGCACTAAAGGGGCTTTTTTTCTCCAAATTTTCAAACCATTCTGTAACCCAAATGTCATAAAGGTGTTTGCGTAAACATGGTCGTAACTAAAACGGATGAACACAAAATGTGTTTGGTTCAATGAGCACATTGTTTCTCTTTCTTACATTATATTATTCGAAGAGAAAAGCAAAGTGTGTACTACATATTTGTTAAGAGATGCAATCTGCACATGTTCGTTGGCGACAACATTACTACAACGCATAAATAAGCAAGATTATTTTACTTAAGATCATTCATTTGTTTACATAAAATACCTTACTTGCAAATTCCACATATCTTCGTCAATTTTCTGACGTTTTGCAAAGACCTCCCACATTTCCCCGTTAACGAATCACGAGTGCTTAAATTGATGACATAGCAGACAAATCACTTGTGATTCAGCTACGGTTTTTCAAATTCAAAGTAATTTCGATTACTGACCTTCTTTGGGAATACACGGGAATGCAAAATGTAAACAATGAGAGTATTTTGACATTTATCCTAAATACTAAATTGCGTTATTTGATCTATATTTTCAATATGTTTAACTGTTATTTCATAATGGTATTTGCACATTATGTATCATTTGTGTAAGTCTACAATATATCAATGTCATTTCATATTTTCTTTTTTTTTTTCATGAAATAGTATCATTATGAAATATAAAGGTCCTTTAATAAGATTTATTAGATATATGTATTCAAATAAAAAGCAAGAAAATATAATACAAGAAACACACAATAACAGATGGCAATGAATTAAGATGTATCTAGTACTTATAAAGCTTCAAATAAAGCCCAAGATTTTTATTTATTTATTTTTTAAATAGAGAATCCCACCTCCCCGCCAAAAAAAAAAAAAAAAAAAAAAAAAAAAAAAAAAAAAATAAAAAAAAACTCACGTCTTGTTGCGTTCATCCCGTTATGCTACTGCCTACTAGGTTTTTTATCGTCACCGTGAAGTCGTGTCGAATTTTTTGACAGTTTAAAAATCTGGCCCGGCATCCACGGCGATCACGGCCTATCACGTTTGCCCATCCCGTTCTTCTCCCACTTTCTCTCACGACCACCCCGTTTTGTCCACGGTGACCTGAAATGGGGTCGCGGTGGCCGACGGGAACATAGTGTAAACGTGTAAGCATTAAGGCTTAGTATATTTATAAGAGTAGTTCTAGGACTGGTTTTCCCGGTGCCAGGACAATGTGACTATGTATCATACCATGTCCCTTGTTTATGCTTGATATTGTAGCATGGCAGCACTTAATTAAATCAGGTGGTAAAATTTGAATTTCCAGGCTGAACTAACAACACAGGTCCGTGGTTACTTCCTCTCAGTAACATAAATCAAGACAGATATAATGCAGCTTACATTTTTTTTCGTGAAAGTATATTTGAATCATCAGAGAGAGAGAGAGAGAGAGAGAGAGAGATGATGTACACTAAATAAACAAAAACTACTTGCTTTTAGCAATATACATTTATCCTATGATAGGTAAAACCTCTTAGTCTTAAGTCCGATGTCCGCTTCCAAACCCGTCATCCCAAACTCTGAAAAAGATGTCTAATAGGACGTAGCACGAAAGTGGTAAAAAATGGAAGACCTCTTTCCAAGACGCTACTTACAAAACAGCTTTTTCCTCGCTATATTCCGCGTGCTCGCCTCGTGCATGATACGCTTGCACCAAGCTCCATACGCAAGAAGCACGTTCCCACCACGATCTTACCTTCTAGCGGCCTTGTTCTTGTTCCAGACGCATGGTCTTGTCCTAAGGACCCAAAACACGACCATGCATTACAAAGTTACAGTCTGGACACAAATGTTTTCACACACAGACACACACACACGGACAGGTGTAACACTATATGTCCGTCATCATTTCATGGCGAGAAAGTCGAAAGAAGATGGCATAAGTTACCATTGAATTGTCGTTTACAGTAATAATCTTGAAAACATATCCAAATATAACTATTTCGGATTTACGCCTTTATGATCATTTCGGTTCCGATAACAGAGATATATTAAATAATAAATATTGGTATAAAGGCATTTTTTTTGCAACATTTTCTGTTATAAAAAAATGCGTTTCAGCCTAAACAGTTTGTTTCATAGCACATTATTGAATAAATAAAATAAAATAAAATAAAAAATTCATTTTCGTTTATGTCTTTACGTATGTGATGAACCGATGAATGGATTTTTGTCTGTATTGGTTGGAACATGATTTATATTTTCAAACTAGAATGTTATCTCTCACGAGCTTAGAATTTGTAATTATAACATTCAAATGAGGGGGAAAACAGCGATTGATTTATCTTTCAAACGTTTTTTTAACAGATTGTCAAGCGTTTTGGTTAAACAATTTTTCAACATTCAAGGAATCGATCGCCAACGCAGAAATAAGATTTACATCTGTTACCACGTGGATAACAAACACGATTTATGAGATTTCGTGAAAAAAAAATATTTTCCACTCTTTTTGTCTGATGTTTTATGAAAATAAGCATTCATTAAAGATGCGATATTTTTAAACATGCTGTTATATTATTATATTTTACGAGAGTTTGCCGAGCAATATTGTCCAGGTTTGTTATTGACATCTATTTCAAGGACTTACAACACATCTAGATGTGCTTGTTTCAACAATAAATAAAACTGAACTATGTTTTTTATCACTGATTATCACTGAATTAAGATATCTCTTGTAGTCTATCTATACATTTCTATATCATCAATTTCATATTTACTGAAGACGTAACACGTTGATCATTTAAAAGCTTTTATAAAGCTAGCTATTTAGAATCCTCATTCTAAACTGTTTACAAATGATTCTATTAAATAAACTCTTCAAACAATTTAGATGAACAGTTGGCCATGTAAGTAAACTGATACACTGCGGTGAAAACGGCTGCAGTAACTTTACAATCGACAATGCCTGACGCACAATAAGACTGGCTTAAAATGAATAGGATGCAATACTGTACTGTGATCATAATACACCACAACAAAATTTGATAATGATAGATGTTTGACAACTACGAAAAGCCATTTTCTGATAGAAAGTAGTGTATGTTTTATTATTCAGACACGATCAATTCTATTCATCTTCATCTGCTAAATTGGCTAATAGGTTATAGTAAAAAAAGGCCTTGGAAAAAAAAGTAAAAAACGGGGTTAACAAAGAGCAAGTTCAGTTGACTTACTAATAATATGTATTGCACTAAAAAGCGTTGCGTGTTTGGCGTCATTTGACTTTTGCCGATAGTCTCTCAGTGCCTTGAGTGCTTTGATTTTTCTGAGTTTAACAGCAACGACAGGGTCTAAGGCGTAAGTTTAAATCATATTTACTGCAAGAAAAGTCAGGAAAAACAGAAAATATTGACTAAATCCCTATGCTGCAGACATATAAACATATCGATATTTATTCTATCAGTTGATACCGACTTTTGGATTATTTATTGTCTTCCCATGTCATTCGTTCATACCAGTTTCAGATCACTCAACGATACCCTTGTGTCGTCTACCGGAATGGTAAGTCCTCTTTTATTTGTTTTTATTGCATAGGTTAGGCGTCTGTCTCAAAATAAATGTCCCTAAGCAATTAAAATATATTTTCTTTAGTCTTGCTTCTTCTCATCGCTATTTGAGACCATCTTGCACCAAATAATGCATTTTGTCAAAACATTCGACGTCATTAGATTATGTTTATGGATAACAATGTCATATCACCCGTAGCATTATTTGTGGCATGTCATATTCTTGTCATGAGGAAACGTCGCCGACATGATAATGATCTGCTTACATTTGCTGCAGATTTGCAAAATTCAGATAATGTTTCTCGTCGGAATCAGCTATGTAAGAAACGGTAAACATGTGAAATCACAACAACAAGCAATATACGACCCCATTTTACACAAAGAATATTTTGCATTAAATGTTATAATCACAGTTAACGTAAATAAAATTTATTAAAACGATTATTTTTTGGAACGTCCACTTTCTTGACCGGACTATTTCTTAACAAACATAGGCTAAAAAGTATGTCCTTCCAACCAAGAGGACATGCGAATATAATAAGCATGTTCTTGTTATACCTGTTTTTCACAGAGTTGTTGCATTTTGTCTTTTTTATATTTACATCCAGAGTATTATCCGGACAATTTTCCAGGAAAGTGATTAAATATTCTTCTGTGACGTTTTCTTTTCAATAGTTCCTTACTGATTTTCTTATTTCTGGAATACTTCTCAAAAGTAGCAGAAATTCACTAAAATTGTGACAAAACCTTTTGGCTGAACAAAGACTCAACAAAATAAAATTGTTTCATATGTCTATTTTTTACACCTCGTGATATTGATAGATTGGTGGAAAACGTTTGTGTTTAGGATTTAGTTTCCCTATTCTAATAAAAAATTTGTGTAGCTTCCGTTGGTTTCATTAGTAAATGAATCATTTCCCATTACATTTTTTATTGACCTTTATAATGATTTTATTTATACTATTAATAAAAAATTCGAGTATGGCAAACAAATAAACAAATACTATTTTCTGAGAATGTTCTATCTTGAAAAACGTTTCCCTTTAATAGGAACAAAAACAAGATGTAGGAAAATCATTTGTTGATTATTGAAAGCTTTTCTTGTTGGTCAAATTGTTTGAGCGTAAACAGTTGGCAAAGGATTCAATCCTCGGCCGCGACATACAAACAGTACTTAGCATGTAAGGGTAGTTTTACTGCGTCAATCTGTCCCAAAGCTAATGAGGTATCTTAATGCCTGAAATACTGTCGCTGGTACGTTAAACTCAAACGAATTGAACTGACCCAATACGATGATTTTTCAGTTTCTTGATCTGATTATCTTTTTATCTCAATATGAAAAGGATGAAAATAACGGAAGCGCCATAATATCACTCTAAAGTCCCATTGTGCGATACATAATGGTTGTTTTTGAAAATAAAATGTTCAGAAAAACAACCGTCTTTCTGTTACAACTGACGTAAAAAAGTTGCACTCGCCTGATCAATCGGATAAATATTGATCTGAGTTTGTTTATTAGATTAATAAAAACATATATTGTTAATAAGGCGCAAAGAGCCTTAATTAATTACATTAAGTACATTATGAATTGCAAAAATGTTACGAGAATTGACCCATTCTTTTCAGACCTATATAAAAAAATCTAGCTGTAATGCCACTGGCCAGGAGAAAACAGACACACTCTTAACAACAGCAGAAAACATTTGATTTTTAAGTCATATTGCTTTAGAAATTCAAAAGTCGTAAGTTTCAATTGTAGAGATTGAATACATCAGGGAAAAAATGGCGTTTTATTTATTTGGTTTTGTTTGCCAAAAGATCGAAACTTAATACATAGTTTTTAATTAATACTATTTTGCAATATGACGTGACACACAGAAAAGATAATTAAATGCATTGGAAGAGATGAATAGAGCTGCATTTTACTTGATAACCTATTCATCCATAAAAATCATATAGCGACGAACACTTATGTTTAATCGATATCATATGGAATTGGAAAAGTACTTTACATTATTTGCTTGATATGTTTTATTACAGATACAATTCCTTGACCTATTTAAGCATCACGACTATAAACTAGATTATTAACTGTCCTCCGATGTGGTCTCTCTCCAGCCCATTAAACCAAGACATATTTAAAGTTATTGATTGAGAGCCTGTCAAAGATATTGTCCATTTGCCTAAGAAAGATTGATTAAGCATCGTCAGAGGAAAAGGTGAACAGTCAAATTCTACCGCTGTCAGTGGCGAAGCAATAAGGTAGGTAAATAAATTCCGGAATAGAGTATATCACTGCGATACACATATCTTTCTATCATTTTAAGCTTACCAATACACAACATGCTCAATGTGAGCTATTAGGATCACTCTGAGTCTGTCGTCGTGAGACTTTCATCATCAACAATTTGCTTTAAAAGACATCTCTTCTGAAACTTCTGGGTAGATATTGCTGAAACTTGGCATGAATGATCGTTGGGTTGACCTGCATTAAAGTACTTAAAATAGACTTGATCCACACAGAAATCGTGTTGCCATTTACTTTTAAAAATTTAGGAATCTTTTCCTCTGTATCCGATGGTCAAAATTGCATTTCCATTGTATAAATGGTCACCAGAAATGCTAAAATGAAGTTTCTCCCGTAAAAAATGACGCCCCTAAAAGGGTCGATAATTTCCTTAAATACACTATGTAGAAAATGTCCAAATTCTTCTATGAAGCCTTTGGCCAGAATTCAATTCCCTTTCGCATAAATGCTCACCTCATTGTGCTCTACCATAATTAAATCCTAAAAAAATTGAATTGAGGTTCCTAGAGGTCGGCTATTTTCCTTATATACACTATATACAATTTCCAAATGCGAATGGCTAGAATTTGATTTCATTTAGCGAAAATGATCACCTTATGGCTGCCTACCACAATTGCTAAAATAAAATTGATCCCTTGCAGAAAGGGACAGGTGAGGGGTCGGCTTGATTCCTTATGTTTTATCATGAAATGTGTGTAACAAATTGCATTGAATATGTGTATGGGTTTAAACTTATATGATCTATATTATTTAAATGAGCTTAGAAGATATTTCAAATTTGATAATTATAATTAATGTGCATAAAATATAAAACAATGTTAAAACACATTATATGAAATGTACTTCTAGGAATTTTATATTTTTCATGACGCCTTAAATGGAAATTAAATTTCTATGACATTCTTGATAAGATGTGTCAGATTCGTCACAAACGACAACCAAGATAATATTATAACGGTTTTAAGATTTTAATTGTTGGATTTCTTTCTTCATTGTAATATGTCAATGACATGTTTGACATTAACGTTTATACGTAACTACTGAAACTGAACGAAATACATACAAAAATAGATTGACAACTGAAGACATTAATAATAGCAAGATGCCAGAATACTTGTCGACTGTTTTATACAATTATAAAGACTTCATTAAAATATAATAGTTGACAAAACTGTTTTTATGCAATTCAACTGATGGAAACATTTTGATAAAGGGACAAATGTCTGTGATTTAGTAGTATTGCAACCCTAACTTTATTTTATCAATACGTTGGAAGCTACCAGTTGTTTATGTCATTATTCTTGATTTATAAGCTGCAGGTATTTACATGATTTTTTTTATCCTATCATTGACAACAGGCTTAAACAGCTGTTTCCATTGTTGTTGATGCAACTACCTTTGATATGAAATATGTTTTATTTTCTATTAAATTGATAATATATGATAAATACACATATCAGTTATATTGTTTCGGACTTTTTTCTTTATGCAAGATTACAAATGGTATGAGTCGTTCACAGTCATGTTTTTGTTGTTGTTGTTTTAATTGCAGTTTACTGAGTTAAGTTTATATGATAAAAAATCTGACAGGAGTTTGTCACGTCTTATCAACACATCAGAGGCTCGCCTAATAATATCTTCTTGAACTCGTTTAGATAAAGTTAATGTTTCTTGTGTTCTGTCAGATCTTATCAAATCTTTTTTCCCTCTTGTTAAATACATACTTATGAAAAAATGTGGCCATCTATAAAGTTCGTCAAGAGAATACAAAATATTGCTTTTTTAACGTCTCGTGCTGCATTTCGCTATTTTGTATTTGCTTTAAAAGTATTCTATATAAAAGCATTTTCAGCAAACACTAATTAAAATGAAAGCTCGAAAATAATGACACTAACGTATGACTTTATATGCAGACTCAAACTATGCCAATTATTTTGAACAGGGATTTGTGTATGATATAACATGCAATGTTCTTCATGAAAAAAAAAATGTACAAAATAGTTCATGTAAATTTATCGTTTCAAATAATATTATGAAACTTGGAATATGAATAGACGACAGTATGGAGATTCTGCATGTCACTTTTTTTTCGGACCAAATTTCTGGTTGCAGTGGCAACGGCAAAAAATATGCACCTCACCGGAAGGGGACTCATGTGTTTCGTGGAACACCAGTTACTTGTTTTATTAGAATGAATTGTTAATTAGCAAGGATAACCGAGATGAAAACATAGACAAGAAGACGTCGAATTACATTTTTATGGTATTCATGATAGTGATATCTAATAAAAATTAATAATGAGAAAGGCACCAAACGAATTCGCAAATATAAGTGACTAGCGTCAAGTATTCACATATTCACTCAATGCTTATATACTAATACATTTTTTTCCGTATCACAACTGCTTTTTTCAAAATCTGTGTGACTGTTACTTCGTCATTGCAATTTAATGTTTCTTTCATTAAAGTCGTCTGCATTGAAAGTATTTAATACATGTAATTCCTTATTCCCTAAGAGTTCCAACCTTGTTTGTCGCTTCCATGTCGTTTTAGCGCTTGCATCATGCCTATATTTAGACATGGTCACATTTAAATGATCAGTCTAGAGAAGATGTGATTGGACGGGAAAAGGTAATGGGCGGGGACTTGGACAGTATCGTCAAAACATAATTCCATACATTAAGTGGGTTCCAAATTTAACCGCTCGCTCGGTTGGAAACCCTCGATAACAAACATTAAATATACTTAATCAACATACCATGAAAGAAATATATAAAGAGAGAGGAGCAATCGACGTCTTACCTGCAACAACAAAATCACTGGCGTATATACCATTAGACACAGCAGACAAATGCCTATACATTTGTTTTCTAAAATAAAAATATAAACATGCCAAAATCGGAAAAATAAACTGAAGGGAGATAATGTAATATGAAATGCAGCGATTTGTAAGCTTTTACAGCGGATTTCTTCTTATTATTTTTACATTTTACAAAATTGTGTCAATAAGTAAAACATAGCCGTTCCATAGTTTATGTATGATGTGTAATTAAAAAAAAAAGAAGAAACATTGTCGGCTCTGCATATGAAACTTATATTTCTTGGAGCTTGAACTTGAAATACAAAACACACAATATGGCTGATCAAAACTCACTATATCTCGTGGAACTGGAGAGAAAAAAAAAAAACGAAACGGCGGTCCATGGACAAGATATGCATGCTGTTTTAATAATTTTTAGTCTAATTAATAATTATGGATTATAAAAAACCTGCAGGTCTGACCTGTCATCAGTGAAGTACTTACCAGTCGTTCTTAATACAATCAAAATATACAATGCTTTGGGATGTATATATGAATGCTTGATTGGAGACGTTCTATCAGCAATGTTCATGAAAGATATATGATGGATACACCATTCCCTATAAAGACACGCCTTATGGTTATTTTCTTAGTATTACCATCCTGCTTTACGGAATCTTGATTCATTGACAGACGCAAAATACATTTACATTCCTCAGATGGTTTCGAGAGTGGGTTGGGGTAAATATTTTATTAACGGTTGAGTGGCGGATTAGGAAATAAACTTAAAATATAGTTAAATATCAGACTTAAAACAAGTAAATAGTTTAGCTTGAAACTTGTACATTTTTTATTTCTTTATTTAATTTTTGTTATAAAATTCTACACTTTTATTTTAGGGAGTTCATCAACAGGACGTCCATTGAGGACATATGTCTCACTGTTTGAATAATACATGCTAGTCAGTTTCGATATAAGAACATTATTTCGATTGAAAGCTTGGAGTCTCGTGCAATAAACAAAAAACAAATGTAAATTGACAGTTGCGCATAAAATTGTCCAAACGTAACCGATAACAGAATATAAAATTCTAATGTCAGTCAAGTGTGTATTTCAAACACACATGAAACATTAATACAGATTCATAAATGACGTGTTTAGACATGATATACTGAGGCATAAGTTCGGTCTCAGAATGTAATGAATTACAGTAATGAATTTCAATATTATAGTGTAAAGGCCACTAATAAGTATGTTTGTCAGTAGTAAACTAGTGTAAGTCTATATTACATGAACATTCACACAAAATGGCTGCATTCTCATTAAAAAGAAAGCTTCAACACCAACCAGAGTCTGCCCATGGCTTTGCAAACATCCAACAAGTCCAACGAGGTAGATAACGTTTTACATATTCAGTCAAGCTACACCCTTAAAAATACTTGAGAAACGTTTGTAGCTAATAAATCAACGCAGATGCAGAGAGAGACCAAAGGAGAAACACGTGCTATATATGTATATACAGTACAACAAATCAACACCACATATTTTAATTAGAACTTACAATTTATTACAATTGAAAATACACAATGACACCCTCGAAATTCATAATCACACAGTTCATTTAACTGATAAGTCTTCTCAATATCGCATTTTATAAAGTTATATGATGGGTTAATGTTAAGATTACAACACAATACTTAACAAGGAATTAAAGTACGCCAACTATAAATGAGATGTATGTAAGCTCCGAACTAGTCGAGAGGGTGTCTCTGGAAAATACCAGCTCAACTCTGTTTATTGTTACGAAATAAAAGTCATTACGAAATTGTCAAAAACCTACAGCATTTCATGCTTAGAATACCTCTCGACAATGAGATGGCTGCACTGTTATTTTCTAAAGGTCCATTGTAACCTCTGCAGATACGTATTTGCATTCATTGGTCTTCCAGACAGATAATTAATGAAAAAGACCAGACTTTATTTGAAGACCTCAATTATGCGAGGTCAAACCCTGGACATTTGATTTCTAGTCTCGGGAACATTTGTTTCCACTGGATGAAAAAAGCTATTTCGTCTTCATGAGATAGCAGGAAAGATTAACCAATCTGATGACAAAGCCTCTTATTTCTAGCTTGAAGATTTTATGTCATAAGTTAATTTACGTCTTATCAAGTATTTCGTACAATGGTTATGTAATATATGATTATTATGCTAAACAATGCTGAAAAGTGAGCAAAATGCACAGAGAGAGAGACGGGGGGGGGGGGGGGGGGGGGGGGGGGGGGGGAGAGAGGACGGGTCTTTTAATTTCTAAAAAAATATACATTTATCCAAGAATTTTAGCCAATTTATCTTATCGCTATTCCACAAAATAAAAAAAAATAAAACAATAATAATAATAAAAAAAAAAACTACACGAATTGCACGAATTTCCCAATTTAAACGAAATTGATAGTATCTCAAACAACATGTAATCTTTCCTATGTCAACTTACTCTATTATACTTTATCTGCAGATAAAAGAACGTTGGTTTAAATCACGCTTACGATGACTTTTGTCGGGAAATACCTCGATATATTGGCTTAATGTCCCATACTTAAGACACATAGACCAATCCTATCTGATGGACTGGTATTTCGATGAATAGAAGTCGTCTGCTGTTATATTAAATGATGTCTTCCCGTGTGTTGTTCTTCCATATCTATTCCAGACAATGCTTTAACATCTCTTTGTCATTTATCGGGAAAGAGAAGATCTTTCATTTGTATTTATCGCACGTGTTTGACATTTATCACTGTGAAATATGTTCTGGAAGAGTTATAATCACGATTTTAGATAGTTGTATGTTTTATTTCTGTCAATTTTTATATAAGATAATGTTATTCAAGATAAATCTATAGCACGAATAATACGTCAAAAATATAATGATTGTGCTTATAATATTTCCTCTGCGTCGTATGTTGTGGTATAGCTTAGAAGTACCATCATGTGTTTATTATATTGTATATTATAAACCTATATGGAATATGCAATTGCCGTGCCCATCACACATGGCAACTTGTAATATCAAAACACTATAGCTTTGTTAATTTGCATATTGATCCTTTTAAATTATATTCATTATTGAAGTGATGTCATGTAATGAAACATTCGTCTTTGTTCTCTACATCGTATATTATCCGAATAATTACTTGCGATGTGAAGAAAAACAAAGAAAACAAATCAAGAACTGTACATGAAACTATTCATAAAATATCTTTAGTTTTTTTAACTTAAGTCAAATATTGAAAGATACGAGTATCTAAATTACGTGATAAATTTATTTACGAGCAGTTAATTAAGAACATTTGATGTTTCACACAGTATCAGACTTGTTAAAAAGATAACATATTTACGCAGAAAAATGGCAAGATGTCAGAAAGCGTTTAGCATAACCTTTTTCGAACTTTATATATCACAGAGGTAATTAATGTATAAATATTAAAAAGGCAAGATGTCAAGTTAGCTAATTTCAGAATAAATTGAAAGAAATTAAGATATATTTAAGGAATTTAAAATCGTATAACCATTTATTTATTTTTAGATTATTTAGAAACACAATGAGGCTAATTTAAGCAAAAATTAAATTTTTTTTTAAGAAAAGGAAATTTAAAATATACTATTTATGGGGTTTTTTAATGGGAAGTTTTTAATGCTCTCGAGTATAGTAAATCCCACTATTCCCCTTTAAAAATGAAACACGAAATGCCTAAAACACAAAAAAAAAATTTTTTTTTTTCATTAAACCGATATTTTTTCCGATTATATTAGACATTCCAAAAGACTGATCAATTCATATACTGAATAAGAAGAAATGAATTAATGAGAAGCAACATAACACACTTTAATGAACTTCTCTGTTTTTCGTGGATATCATTTATTTTTTCTTCTAATGAGGATTTCCTAGTCGCAATACTTTATTGCTGTATTTCCCAGAACTTGTGTACTTTATTTCCTTGGGTTTAATAACTTTAAGCTATTTTGTGATTTGATTTCTCTCTCAAGAGCTCGGCAAGGCGACTATAAAATTAATGTCTTACAGAGGAATTTATTAACACACCTGAAGGATAGAATTTTCTCAAATACAGCCTATCTGTATGGAGTAATCTTTGAATTCTCAGAATGCAGTGTCATTCTCCGGGACCTGATATCTCATATTTTAGCGTAAATGTTTCCTAAAAATAGGCCAAATCGTTTCTATATAATATCGTTAGTTATTCGTATCTTTTTCGTATGAGTAACTGTTTCAGAAAGTGTTGTATGTAAACGATATTTTATAGTCATTATATGAATGGAAACAAGAAGGCAAAGATGGACCTGTGTCGCCCACCTGAGTAAGATTGCTGTGTTAGGAATGATGACAAAAATGTGGCATCTAAAATATTTTTCTAACATTTGACTAAGTGACCTAGATTTTGATCCTTCCTTGATTTGCACTCAACGGGGAATTTATGCAGTCATCATTCTTATCAAGTTTAATGAAGACTGGGGCAAAAATGTAGGCATCATGAGTGTTCACAAGATTTTTCTAAAATTTGTCCTGGTGAACTACTTTTTGATCCCATGTGGCCCAGTTTTGAATTCATCCGAGATGTAAACAAACATTATGACCAAGTTACATTAAGGATGTCTCAGCGGGTAACAGCTGATTCTGATCTTGGTATTTTTTTTTTTTGGGAATTTCTGATTTATTTTAAGTAGAATGATAGAAAAAACCCAAATTTTAAGATACATGTTTTAAAAATATCAATTAAAGTATATTTGCCAAATTATGGAGGTACGAAAAGCCACATCATAGTGTTTTTATGCAAATTCGGCTAAAATTTCAAAAAAAGCAGTTTAAGTCGAAAAACAAACCTGCTGAGGTATGTCTTTTTTTTACATTTTCAAAACATTTATATCAAAGGACTGACTCTAAAAAATAAAGGAAATCTGTCCGTTGAATTTTTTTTATTTAGAAAAATATATATAAAAATTCACAGTTTTGGATAGTTTTTGTATACATTTTTCGTCCTGTCACAAATGAGATTTAGAGCCCGTTTTGTATTTTCAGTGCATATTTGACAGTATTTTTATCTGTTTCCAATGGAATACATTATAAGTATTAAATGGTGATAAAAATATTTTAAAATTATCATTTTAGTATGATGTAACAGTATGGAAATCTTTCTTCTTTTAACGCCATGTTTTTTTTTCTCAAATTTTAGCAAAAATGATGCTCTACCATAAGCTTAATCTCTAAAACAAGCATGGTGACCTCCTTTTTTAATTATATATCTTTTAGTTAAAATCTAAATTACTTATATGCAATTGTTTTAGAAAATTCTGTCCGTTAGAAAAAAAAACGCTGAAACGCCTTTAAGGTTAGGCTAAAACTGTGGCCTCTAGAGTGTTCACAAGGTTTTTCTAAGATTTGACCTGGTGACCTTGCTTTTGACCCCATGTGTCCCGATTTAAACCTTTAAATTGGGCCAAAACTGTTGCATCGAGAGTGATAACAAGGTTTTCCTAAGATCTGACCTGGTGACCTAGTTTCTGACCCAACATCACCCATTTTTGAACTCATCCGACATAGCATAAAGACAAACTGTTTGACAAAGTTTTATGAAGTTTGGGCCAAAAATGTGGCCTCAAGCATGTTCACAAACAATTGTTGAGGACGGACGACGGGTGACTCACAACGGACGACGGACATAAGGCGATCACAAAAGCTCACCCTGAGCACAAGTGCTCAGGTGAGCTAAAAATGATATTTCGTTCCGGTTCATATTCAGAGATGAATATTACGGCTATATGTACGGACCCGTGAATGACTTTTGATATCGTATCCATGTCTATACAATTTTGGACCGGGCTCCGTCCCAATAGCAATTAGGATATTTACACACACACGCTAACATAAGGTTTTGCAAGTTCTTTTTTATAACAAGATTTAAAAAAGTTATTAAAACTGTACATTTGATATCAGATATAAGGATATAACGCGATTCAACGAAGTGTTATCGTCTGTGGCAATTTGAGGCAGCGGCATAGTCTAAAGAGTATGTCTTTTGTCAGAAGATGCCTTCATGTATGGGCTTAATGCCACATTCAGCAGACATTTAAACTATAAATCAACGGCTTCTGATTTATCTGATTTTCTATTCGCTGACACCGATTTTTGCATTAGATATTATAGTTCCTTATTTTTTTCCTTATGCTGTCCATCCATTTTAATCCCAGACAGTTCTTCGATCTACCTTGGCCATTTATTGGTATGGTGAAGCCATTTTATTTGTTTTTATTGTATATGCTAGACATATTATTTTAGATATATGTTTCTAAAGGTTTGGAATATTTATTATAAATGTTTTACTATGTTCGTCGTTTTTGACCGTTCTGTATCAAAAGAATCATAAGGATAAAACATTCAACGTCAGCATTTTATTTTTGTGTTTAAGGTTACGTGTTATGTATTCCTCTGACAATGTCATAATTATTAACTATCACATTATAATTTCGTGTTTATGATTTTCTTCTCACAATAAAACGTCGCAGACATGATAATGATCTGATTACACTTACTGGAAATCTGCATTATTCAAATCGTGTTTCTCTTCATTCTCCAAAGAAAGCAGGTTTCACATAATATATATGATGAAGAACTGAAACTAAACTACGACCTTCATACAATTTAAAAGAAAAAACACATCAAACGTGTTCCAATTCACTAGTCATATCTTGTATAAAAATAATACAAAAAATGCACTCACGTGAGTAGGTTCTGTAAACTATAATTATCTAGATTGTTTACTTCATTTACTTAAGCTTTCATAACGAGAACAAATGTACAAACAATTAATAAGGAGAATTACTATTTAGAGACAGGCCCTTGCATCGAACATTTTTTTATTTATAAATCATCTTACGACAAACAATTATCATGGCAAGCTGGACACACAAAATTTTTCGTTACTTTTTTCCCGTGAGTATAGGAATATCTATCAATGAAAATCGTGAAAATACTCGTTCGTACATGCCTTCATACGTACACATTGTTTTCCTCGATGACAAAAGTTGAATGATATTCTATATATGTGACCGGTCGATTTAATTAACAGACTGATATTGGATTACTAATTAAACATGTCTGAATTAAAGCGTCAACGAAAAACCTTTTAATCAGTCTCCTGGTTCAACACGTTTGGATTATTGCATCAACGAATTAATGATAATACTCCAACAGAGTTTAAAATTCAATTATCGTTAAAAAAAGGTGTGAATTGTTTCATTTCAGATTTGTCAATTAGAAAAAAAACGTGTTGTACTGTCACCAGAAGGATTTGCAGAAATAATTTCATAATATTTTTTGTTTCAATCTAATTACATAACACAACAATTTTTAGCACTTCTACAATTTTAAAAAATACAATTAATTTTAATACTTTCTAACTGATTTCTACATTTCTGCTCTTCTGTTTTTCAACGTAAAAAGTCGAGGTATTGTCATCGACGCTGTCGTATGCGTCGTCGTGTTAAAATGTTAACATTGGTCATAAGTTCTAAACTATTGGGCCTTCTGTCATCAAATTTCGCATACACGTTCACATTCACAAGGGTTACATTCCAATCAAGTGTCATATTTCTAGGTCCATTTTAACCAATAATCACTTTCTTAAAAAAAATACAGTGAACATTTTTAACATTGGCAATTACTTAACTCTCTGTCATCAAACTTCACATACATA
>CM037779.1:18711653-18761653 GCA_021229015.1 Solen grandis
GTTATGAAAGTTTATATCCGAAGATGTTATATGCATCAGAGTGTGTGTGTGATATTTTATATGACTATATAGGTCATTTAAATAACCTTAGGCTGCCCTATAAAAAGTAGTATATAGCTTCTTTTATATGTATAGATGTATGTGCGTTTAAGTATGAGTATTTAGACAATTATATTCGTATGTATATTGGCTATATGTATTTAAGACAAAATAGTAAAATATCATCAGTTGTTTAAATGATATTTGATCTGTTTATTGTAATTTATGCCAGTTTGTTTTTCTTCGTCTCTATTTTTGTTTGTTTGTTTGTTTGTTTGTTCACTCTCACATGAACGGTGTTTTTGTGTGTTATTTTTATGTAAAGTACTATAGCTTTGTAATTCTAAGTAAAATATAAATAAGTATAAAATGTGTATCTCTGAGAGCATGTGTCAAAACATTCAATTTATTGTATTTATATCTGTGATATATGATGATGAGCTTGTGTATGTTATGTGTTCAAATCATATACATGAGTATTCACTACCGAATTTTCTTAGCTCCTTATTTTCGTTAGTACATATACAATGTTTAAACGTCTCAGAAAAGATGAGTGAACTAGATTCCAAAAGTGTATAAATCGCAAAAAAAAAAAAAAAAAAAAAAAAAGCAGGCGACGGAAACAGCAAGCGAATGTTCTGACTACTCAGACACAGATAGATCTGAATGTAATGAAATGTTCATTAAATGAATTAATATATAAATGATGAGAAAATGCCAAAGCAAAATCAAATGATGGTTTTAATGGTTTTAATCTTAATCAAAAGCCCTTAATGCACTGTTATATAAAACATTCAAACTTAATCTGAAACCATTTGTGATGTGCGAACTTTTTGTGCTTTTGTCGGACCAATTTTAATTTACTCATGTGAAGTTCGGGGTTTAGGTAAATCTTAACTTAAAGGATTATTAAATACTGGTGTAAAATTGTGGTATTATATTTTTTGTAAGTAATAAAGTGTGTGATTTCTTTGTAATTGTCACAGATAAAGGTGAATAACCGCCTATTCGATGTAAAGAAGTTTCTGTTTTGAATTTTACTTGGACGCTTTACATAAAATCAGAATTTGGATATCAAAGTTAAAGACAATTGAATGACAGAATCTGGACGATATGATAGAATTAGACTAGAATGACCCCTAAGATAATGTAAAGTTTAGTCAGTTAAGACTGTTAAGATAGTTTGAAGTAGTTTGACGTTTGGCATACATGTATTAGAATGCACCGTCCGTCCCTGCATCCGTCCCATTTCATGGTCGTTACTTTTATATGCGCAAAAGGATTTTCATACGAATAGGGCGCAAATGTTCAGTGCATCAAGGCGATGAGCCGCGTCCCTACCTCAAACTTCAAGTTCACACTTCTTGCATATATACACAAATTCGTGTCTGGACTTTTTTTGTCAGGCGTTTTAAGATTAACAAAAAAATTGACATTTATGCAGCTCATAAAGACAAACTGTCGTGTATCAAACCCGCGTTCCTACCTTGAATGTACAGGTCAGCACGGGCTACAACTCTGAAACTGTTTGGACTTTTTTATATTAATCTATTTACATGTTTACCACCATAGGCAAATGTGGCATTTGCATTTTTATCTGCATAGTATATCAAGAATTATCGCCCCTGGACTGATAGATAATACAGACAAAATATCAGCTCGACAGGTCGGAAACAGTATGTAATTTTTTATGCTTCGCAGTTTGCACTTCCGTTTCTAATAGCGTTTTTATTTTTTGGCCGAGATGACCTAAACATGTTGTATATGAAATACTGAAATTGATTTTCGAGGAAAACTCACGGTAGAAAGATGAATTATATAATTTTGATTCAAATTTCATGAACACATCTAAACTTAGCCTTAGGAAAATGGAGAAAATCACTTTTTTGTAGTTTTCAGGGGAAATAACTCGTGACACAAAATTATAAAAGAGAGGTAATAAAAGAATTTATGTCATATTTCTTAACATGTCAATTTGCCTTTAAGATTTCCATGGTTTGACATTTTAAAAGCTTATATTGTGAAGTTATATGCATGGCTTCGATAGTTTTATGGGACATATACCTTAACCGGAAGTGAATTACAGGGCATAAACCTTAATTAATTGAATTACTCATCTACATGAAGTTTATCGCATCATTTTGGAAACTCACTATAACATCTTACTTGAATTTTTAATTGGAACCAAATTTTTTTTTAAATTTTTTTTTTTTTAAAGGATATTTACCGTAATACATTTTATCAAACCATTGATTACAACTATTTTAAATTATTTCACTGTTTTTCCTTTTTTGTGAAATTTCCTACCACATCATCAGTCTATCTCGTACTTAAATAGTTCCTTGGATTTTTTAGCAATCAGCTAGCTCACTATTTTCAAACAGGATTTTTGTCGCTATCCCAAACTAGTTTTAGACTGGCTGTCAGATTATCGTTACTACGAGTACTTTTATAATTATAAGAGTGTTTTTTTTTTTTGCAGAGAATGTTATGGGGATGTGTTGAACAGCACATTTCTCTGGAACGCATTCTTCTCATCTAAGAAAATTGCGCACGCATTATTCTCAAAAAAGTAAGAATATTACGTTCGGACCACATGGTGAGCCAAGCATCGGAACGTAATTTTCTCACTTGTTTGAAAAGTTGAAATTCACTATATTTCCTTGTAAAGTTATTCGACGTGAAATTCCACTTCTTCCACAACCCAGCATCTCCCCTAGTATATCAAATGGAAAAAGTTAGTTGCTAGTAACCTTTTAGTAAAATGGTAAAAGTGTGTTGCTGTTTTTGTGTCATTTTGTCGCATCGTTGACTTGATTGAGGGGAAATGGGGATATAACGGTTAAATATTATTAAATACCTTTGCCGATACAATGCAATGTGATACAATGTGATATTGTGGCATAACAGGCAACGAAATGTTGACCGGTAACTATTTCAGTATGATAATAAAAAAGTATCACTTATCTAAAACATTGCTGACAGTAGCAGTTACAATCCGTTACCCCTGAGGAAGTCGGTTGTTTTCAAACCGCTTTTCAGTCTGAACTAATAGGGCATATGAAGCCGAAGATATACGATTTCTACATCTACTATTCGAAGTCGCCTACAAAAAAATATTGACGCCATTTTGAAAACACCTATTAATTAACAGTATGTTTTAATGGACTGGGGACTGCCACATGCAGCTTGACAGATGTGTGAGTCGACAAATGAATGAGTCTCTCTCTCTCTCTCTCTCTCTCTCTCTCTCTATTTTTTTTCTTTATTTCTATGATTATATTTTCCATTATGTATTTTCATGACCATTTATATGCCATTGTTTACAATTGTATGTAGGGGAAGGACCGATTCTAAGTTGTAAGAACTTGTGGCCCAACCCCATTTCACATATATATGAAATAAAATATTATTAAACTAATGAATGAATGAATGGATGAATAGGTACGTGGATGGACTTATGGATGGATTATGTGGATGGATGTAGGTATTGCAAGTGATTCACAGTGTATCAATCTGATGGGTACATTAACATAATCGACAAATTGTAAGGAATGTCTGTTAATCTTGGCATCTTTATATGTTATAAGTTAAAACCTAAAAATATCTAATAAGAGACAAGTTAGACATGAAATGGTATGCAAATCCTCTTAAGTAAAGATAACTTCAAAGAGATTATGTATCAGATTAGTATATACAAGTAAACAGACATTTCCAACAACATAGCAAAACACATTTGATGTTAAACCAATATCGTCCTTTACAACTAAAACGTTTTCATAATCTGTATTCTAATAAATAAATCACATAAATACATACTAGGTATGTGGCATCTGTTTCTGCTTCAAAGAAGGCTGATCATAAGAGGCATCAGACCGGTGTTTGATTTCAATAATTATGCGTTTTGTTTGTTATTAATGCGCATCATCTTTGGGTGATATACGAGTGCATATAAATTTGCATTGATTTGAAACTCTTGTCACCGTGAGTAATGCAGTCGCCTTAAATATTTATACTTTGCTTGTATTTTAGTGTGTAAATCTTAACTATATGAAATAAAAGTAACATAGAGTAAATATAACTTAAAATGTTGATAGTCAATATGTGTTTATTAATGTTACGATTGTGCTTGTGTGAACAGTGAGACATTTGCTTGTGCTTTAGTTTATCCTAATAAATGACGTGAATGTGCTCGTATGTATTGATTATTGATGGTAAACGTAACTTATATTTATATATTCCATTTATGCATACAAAATAAAAGTTATGAAATAACAAAATTATCAATATCTTTTTTATTTACGGTCATATATCGCAATAACATATAAATGATACATGTTTTACTAGCACTGCATGAAAAGTGGGTGGGTGGGCTCTTCTCTGAACGATTGTCATATTTTTGGGGGTTATTCGAAACCATGCCAAATTCGAAATAAAACGCTGGTCCCCGGCATTTCGAATAACCGATGTTCCACTGTATGTTGTTGTCTCACTCTTGTTAGTGTGAGATCCTGCTATCCTTCATTTATGTGTTTAAAATTATTTTTCCTATCGTGCGTCAACATTTACATTTTTATTTTATTATTGTGTAAATCTGTGTGCGCATTTTTGTGCGCATGTTTGTGCATAGTCGTGGTTTCAGTCGTGGTTGCTTAAAGTTTTTGTTTGATATGTTGTGCATTTAATTGTGTACAAATGTATGTCGTTGAATTATTGTAAAGTTTATAACTGTTCAAATCAGAGGCCTCAAAGAGTGCAAGCCACTGACTTAATGGGTCGTATAATCGTATTTTATATATTTATTTTTTTATTAATCTATTTATTTTTTAGCACATGACTCAAGTTAAATGCATATTTGTTTAAATCACACATGCTTACTATCGCCACACGATCACGTGTCATTATTTTAAAATAGGATGATCTAAAGTCAGGAGGACTAGTCCACGTGCCTATAAAAAGGATTGTCATATCAAACAGTGAGCAAAAACACTGAAAATGTATTAATGATTTCAAAATTGCCTCCTCTGGTATTCATTTTAAATCTTTTAAAATCTATGTTAACACTTAACCTTCAGAGGTAGTTCTTATATAAGTAAGACTCGAGTCATTTTTTTCTCCTTGTGGCTTAGACTTTTTTGTATAAAGCCCCTCTGTATACTCTGATTTTATGAAAACTTTTAATATTGTTAGTTTTGTAATATTGGTATAAATTGGAGTTTATTTTGTAAAAAAAAAAAATACGTTAATACTATTGTAAACTATTGTTAATACTATTGTAAACTCATATTGTCTGTTTCTCGCCTTTTACGGAACATGTTGCCATCGGATATATATTAGATGATCTAATGAAAACATTTATTCGTCAGATCCGGTTTAATTACGCCGGATTGGATGAATTAAAAATAGGTTACCGTGTCCATATGGTGGCATTAAGGTAGTATAACATAAAGCTTACATATGGCCAGCGTATCGGTAACATCATTGTAAATGTGTAACGTATTTATCGTATGTCTAAAGAGCAATTTGCGTATGGGAAACCTATTTCACACGTATTGCCAGCGTTTTTGAAAAATGTTAATCATATTTTTTTATAGTGACTCTACACTAAAATATATGAATATATGGGGTTAGTAATGACCATAGAGGTGTAGGGGGATTGGGGCCTGCCGAGTCCCCTTATGAACATTACAGATCTCCTGTATTTCAATGTAGAGCATATGATTTGTTTCATCGATCACAATTCCTTGTTATATTTGTTGAAAAACAGAAGCATACTACTATCAATATCTGACATAGAAATCGTCTCGAAATGTGTGGAACGTATAATCCAACAAACAAACAACATCCGACAGTCGAGCAATGTCAAGGTCGCTGTGCTTATCCTAATAAAATTCCGTTTTTGATAAACGTGGATTGTATTTTGCGACACTAACAAACACAAGTGATGTATACTCTGGCGTAACATTTTTTTACATATTGTAATCTGTGGTTGCAAATAAAAGATATGTTTTGTTCTGTTCTTACTAGTATACTTAACAAATGTTGTAAGTACTCTGATTTCAAACTTACAAGGAAAGTAAATTTTCTTAAATAAATGCCCAATGAATATTGCAAATGTATTTTAGTACAATCTGTTTTCTTCTTAAGCGAGTTTGATGCATAATCAACCATGCGAAACCTATTTTCGCGTAAAGCTACTGAAAAAAGAAAATACGTTATTTTAATTCTGAATCGAGTTACTCACAAATCTATAGTCGGAGTACTTATAAGTTTCGACTAGTATATATGGTCTCATTTTCACACATTTATTAGTTGAATGATATGATAAGATTAACATGTATTCAAAAGACGTAAAACCTGGGGACGCCGCTCATACGCTATACTGACGGTGATTTATATTGACATACGCTCGCATACGTTTCTCATGTGCTGTTCATACGCTATTCATACGTTCATCAAAGACAATCTTCGAAAATTTCGGTTCTTACGCTTAAAGGTTGTGCGTTTCAGCAATTGCTCATAGGCTACTCATACATTCCTGTCATACGGCAGAGTGTGACAGGGGCATCAACAAGACCAGAGCGCTCGAAAAATTCATTGAATTTATGTGTCAAATACAGACAAAACAAAGACAATCATCTGAACTACATGTACATAATAAATAGTCTACAACACTCATTTCTCTCTGATTAGAAAATGTTTATTTTCTATTTCTACATCTTTGTCTCCTTTACTATTGAAAAAAATGCTTACACAATCCATACCATGAACGATCATGTGATCTATATTGATTAGTTTCAATACACACACTGTGCTTATTATATCTTCCAATGTTCAGATCAATATATCTATCGTATTTAATATAATCAGGTAGATAGGACATTCTTGCATTTAAATCTACACAAGTATATACTTTTCCAACCTCAGAGCATTTGTCTCAATTTCTTGTTTGTTTTGTTTGTTTGATTGTATGTTTGTTGGGTTTAACGTCCCACCAACAGTATTTCAGTCATTTGGAGACGATATCTGCTTGAGACAGATATAGTGCTGCCACACTGCAGTATCACGCCGTAGACAGGTGGCATGATACCACACCAGTCACATTACCCTGACACCGGGCAAACCAGTCCTGGAACTACCCTAATATGCTAATCGCAAAGTATGGGAGCTATACTATTTTTATGACTCTGGTATGTCGCGGCCGGGGATCGAACCCACGACCTCCTTCTCCCGAGGCGTCTCAATTTATTATTTGTTAGTTTCCATCTCGAAGCTGGTTGATGTATACTGGCTATTTTGTGACCCACTGGCATAAATTTTAGCTTTTTCTATATGTATTATACGTTGTAGCTTAGTGAATGATTGCGTCTGGTTGAAATGTCTATGGCTTTTCGGAATTGGGAGTTGTTGTTTTTTAATGCAAATATACAGTTAAAGACGTAAGTTCACGTACAAGTACATGTAGTTGTGTTCACAAGATTCTGCTTACATAACACTATAAAGGAATAAGGCTTACGTGGCCTATTTTAAAAAGGACCATAACTTCCGAGTGTGTTTCACCTGGCTGGTTATTTTGAGAGACGATAGTGTTTATTTGTTGGTTGGTTTGACAGCCCCCGAGAGTAGTTTAGCCATTTCGAGACAATATTTACAGATATAGTTCTGCAACACCGCAGTATCATGCCGTAGACATGTGGCATGATACCACATCCCGTCACATTATCCTGACATCGGGTCAACCATTCTTGGAACAACCAATATATGCTGAGCGCCAACCAAGGGAGCTATACCAGTACCATTTTTACGATTTTGGTATATCGTGGCTGAGGTTCGAATCAACGACCCCCAGCTTCCGAGGTGCACGCTCTAACTACTCAGCAACCGGGGAAGGTGAGAGCCGACAGTGTGATATTTGCAAAACTTCAACAATACCATAACTTGTCTACGAGGTGGTGTAGGTGGCTATTAAACTTGTCTGTAATGTTATGCTCATTAGTGGTCAAGAATAAACTCGCAAGATTTCACCAATTCAAGTGCCATAACTCCGGAGTGCATTGGTCAATCTGGCTGGTTATCAAATTCGGCCAAGATGTTATTGTCATACACATTGCTTAATAATAGAGTAGCATAAGGCTACAATTGGGTCATATATAACATTATCAAAATATCTGTTAAAACCTTATGCCATTAACTACCGGTAACTACAAATACATATTTATTCCAAGTTGAAAGCTATCCAAACAAGAGACACAAGAGGGTCTGTATTGCTCCACTGGCTAAATAGAGTTAAACAATTATAAATCAAGAGGGTCATTATGACAATAGAATGATCACCAGAATACCATAAGCCTGATCTAAACAATTCAAGTCACTTGATTTTATTTGGTTACCTTCAGCATTATCCTGATTCAGATACAAAGAATTCTAAAGTTTCTATAGAGCTTATATAAGCAAACTAGCCATTCTCTAGAGGCCTCATTTTTTCAGGAATCAGTTTGATTTTAGCAATCTTGGTAGAGGGCCATAGGACCATTTGTGGCAAATGAAATTAATTTTTGACCATTGGTTTCAGATAAGATGATTTTAGTTTTCAAACATTGTGATGGTTGCCATGGCAACCTGAGTTCTATACATGGATAGAGTTTATTTAGCAACTTTTGTAAAGGGCTACCCATGGATCATTCATGCCAAGTTTCATCAATTTCTATCCGGTGGTTTCAGAGGAGATGTCTTTTAGATAAAAATTGTTTCGATGAATATTTTTTTCAAGTAACACTATATCTATTTCATGTTACACGAAAGAAGACTAGAATCCTCAGTGGCTACGTGGTTAAGGCATCAGACTCTAACCTGGGAAACCAGGATCTAATCCCCTCATTCAATGGTCATGGTGAAGTGCCCTTGATCAAGGCACTTTATCCTAGCCTAGTACCTGTTTGCAACCTAGGAACCATGAATAAGTAAAATGTAATAACAATATAACTGAGCAAGAAATTTCAGGGAAAAGTGAAAGTGAATTCGCTGCTATGTAAAAATTAAACTATATAGAGTTAACTAAAGGTTATGCTACAAACAATCAAAGTATTAAGCCAGTTGCTTAGTAAAGACACAATCTACGAGTTGAGTTACCTATATCAGGCAGAATTTACAAAACTTTACAGCACGCTGTTCTCAAGTGAACTAAACAGAATATTTAGTTTATGAATATATATTTTTTCTTTTTTTTAAACCTCTTTTTAGACCTATTCACTTTTTCAAATGGGGAGCAATTTCAGACTTCTGATGAAGTTTCAGCGGGTAACCACATTTTTTTTTTTTTTTTAAATTCAAATTTTTTTGCAGTAAAACGTTAAACATTAAAGGAAACCTTAAATTTTATGAATTATGTATTAAAAACATTCAACTTAAACAAAGTAAGAAATGAATAGTGTTAAAAATACAGCATAACATTGATGAATTAAAGTCGCTTTTAAAGCAAAAAAAAAAAAATACAGACATATTTTTATGTGGACTGTTGCAAATATGCATATTATATTTCAAAAACATGATACAACAAACTGCCTTTACATATTAAATTTCATTAAACTTATTTACATGCAGTGGGCCTGAAAATGTGCAGTCTGGCCAACACTGATCTTTGGACAGAGATGCATGGAGAATTGGTGTTAGACACTGTAGCTGACTGCAACCTACCCAAGAACCTGGGACACCTGCAGCAGTCGAAAAAGAAAATCAGGATCAAGTCAAGTCAAAACTATAATGACATTGCATAAAGCAGTATTTCTGGACATGGTCAATGTCAATATCTCAACAAGAAAAAGTGTCCACTAGTATATGCTTGTCAGAACCAAATATAGGAGTTATCTTCCTTGGCTTTCTGTTGACCCTGAACACACTCATAACTTTCTAGTCTATACTATAAACAATTTCTAAGAAATTTAAACTGGATGGTAGCTTCCATACAGAGCTTTAACCAAATTTTCTATTGCTTGCACAACAAAAGCTTTCTACCTTGATAGTATGATACCCTTAACATATTCAAGATGTTTCAAATCAATCTCATTTGGATATTGAGATATAAGCATGAGAGTACCTTGCATGCAAAACTTTAACCAAACTTGTAAGTTGAAAAGGGGCCAAAGTTTGTAATATATTCCATCAAGAGTTATCTAATTTGATAGTATGATACCCCTAAACATATTTAAGATGTTTCAAATCATTCCAATGCCTGAGTTATAAGCATGAACGTACTTTGCATGCAGAACTTTAACCAACTTTCTAAGTTGAAAAGGAGCCGCTTTTTGTATCAAATTCAGTTAAGAGTTACCTACCTTCATTGTCTAATGGTCCTTAAAATATTTAAAAACTTTCAAGACTATACCATGAATGTTTATTGAGATATAAGCTGGATAGTAGCCTGAATGCATAACTTTAACCAAATTTTCTATTGCATGAAAAACAATAACCAAAATTTCTAAGTTAGAAAGGGGCATTATTTGTATTAAATTCAGTCATGAGTTATCTACCTTAGTTGTCTGGTGCTCCTTAACATATTTATAAACTTTCAAGTTAATACCATGAATGGATATTGAGATATATATAAGATTGATAGTAAAAAAAAAGCAAGGGTAATTGCAAGAGCTGTTTCATTCTTCGAATAGTCAAGCTAAAAATGGAAACGCAAAGAATTAATCCCCCCCCCCCCCCCCACCACACACACACCAAAGACCAACATCATGCACTGCAATTATTTTTTTCAATGGAAGGATACGTGTCAAACAAGTCAATGACAGCTTTAAAAACAAGCATTTGATTAACTTATAGATTATAGAAGTCAATGACCTTGCTTCAATTACATATAATCATAAAATTCATATCAACATACTATACATATATTCATTAATCAGTTCAAGGAATACTTTTAAAAATAGAACTATCACTGAAAGTTATAGAATTTCTCCCACATATAGCTTTATCACAGAAAAGACAGCATTGGTCATACCATTATAGAGTCACTGCCTCTCAGGATAATTATAAAATAAAGGGAAAAAATCAAAAATAAATCATGTGGAGTTATGGTTCTTGGGCAAGGCATTTTAACTACTTGCTTTCTTTTATTATTTTAAGTTGCAAGTTAATCCCTTTTATAGTTTTCAAACTAGGCTCCTGACTAAAAATCTTTATCACAAAACAAAGTGCCATAACTTTGTGATAAAAACTTTACAAATTTATTATGCTGATGATGTGCACAACAAGGCACGGTATCAATCAATCCTGTGAAGTTTTATCAAATTCAAGCCAAAGGTTTCAGAGACTAAGTGCGGACACGAATCTATATTGACATCATGTTGCTCAAGAAAAACATAGGGTCATAACTCTGATGATATATCCCAACAAAACATGCTAACGGTATGCAAAGCTAGACTTGGTATGACCTCTGCAATCAAAGCATCAGTGGCCAAGCATGCCAAGGCTGGGAAATGAATCTATGACCTTGATATAATGACAGAAGCTTTCTTTCCATTTATTTGCAAAATATTCTGACACACAAAGTAATATTTTAATATAACTTTTTTTTCTAGAAACCATTGAAGTTTGTATCCAGGGGTGGGGGTACGTCCCTCTCTCAATCTATCCATTGATGAGGTGGTGATATTTTTAACTCCAAACTGAAAACAAGTCAGAAATTTTCATTATTTTTAATATCATGTATGTATGTATGTATGTTTGTTTATTGGGTTTAGCGTCCCAAAATCCTTTCCTTTTGATACACTAATGCGAATCGTCAACAAATTGCAACAGCAACAACAACATTTGGAAAATCTGAAAAAAGAAACAACCATTCATAAAATTGAGATGTCGATCTAGCTTACAAAGAACTGCATTTTTTGTAGTTTTTCTTCCTTTTAAAAATATTGATTTAGAGTGCCAAAATGAGGAGATAACAATTTGATCTATTCACCAGAAATACTTGGAAGAAAAAAAAAGGAGTGATAAAAAATGAAGAAGTAAATAAGTAAGTCGCATATGTTCTAAGAAACAAACAACACGGTTTATAAAAAAATTAACAGTACTTCGGTATGCAGGAATCTCCAAAAACAGGCATCCTTTTGGTAATTGTAAGGGTCCACTAATATTATCATTCAATATTTTACTGCAGTTTAATGTTAATAAAGAGTTAAGTCAAGTATTTTAAAACCTATGTTACCTTTGGTTCAAGAAGGAATTGCCCAAGCTTTTGACTGATATGCAATGCAAATAATCAAATCTGCAAATCAATGTAAATGCATATTTTCTCTAATGTTAACTTTTGTCTTCTATAATTATTATCATATTCTAATATATAAAAACATTTCAACAGGGTCTCTTAATACTATATACAGAGACCATGCTTTCAAAAATAATTTTGTCATCCTTTGATTTTAAAAAGTGCTGAATTATTTACATGTTAAGATATCCATTTTCTATTTGTCAAAATAGAAAAAGAAAAAACTAACAGGCATAATACTGAGATATTTAATATATATATACGTGGACTCTTTGTAAGGTAGTCAGTGGGATTGTTCCATGCCCAATAGCTGCCTAACAGGAATAATAAAATGAACATCTTGCTACCGAAAAAAAACACAAAAAAAACCAGGAACTCCCCTACAGGCCTTATCTAAAGTCTAAATTTGAATAATTTTCCCGCAGGAATTCCCTCAAAAGCCCCCTTCAAGGAGGGGGTACCCCCTCCCACAACCTCCCCCTACTCATGGCTCCGTGACTAGGATGCCCCTTTGTGCCTCTAGCACCCTACCCTTTTAAAATCCTGGCCGGAGCACTGTGCATGTGCCGCAATACATATAAGACCTTACAATAAATAAATCAATTAAACTTACACAGCTAGATATTTAAAAATAAAAATTGTTATTTTAGGGTCATCCAATGAGTTCAGTCTTTAATCCAAACCTGCAATATCGTGGGATGTTTTATCATTCGTAAGCCGTTTTTACCCCCCAGAAAGTCATTCGATTTGTCTGTAAAGATTTAAGGCGTATAATTTTAGATATGTCATGTCAGCAGTTATAACGATAAAGCATCAACATTCAAAATACATCGCCAATGACAACAACCAGGCGACTGATATGATTGCACGGCGAATCACCGCCGGGCATACTGTATTTGGTTCGTAGGTTGTCTATGGAACCGGATTTGGAGGTATAAAATACTTTCGGTTGCAGTTTCGGCATTTTTTTCGTAATAAAACATGAGCTTTTGGCCTAGAATTGAGGGAGCATGATTGAAATAAAAAATAAAGGGATAATACGAAAAAAAAATCCAGTAATAAATTGTATTCAATGCTGGAAACGAAGGCACAAAATGTAGCAATTCGGAATTGACCCTTTCGTATCCCATTCTATTTTTAACATGATTAAAGATTTTTTTTTAACATCATCAAAATATCCACTTCTACATAAAAACATACTCTATCAATTTTAATTATAAACTGAACTTTACAAGTTCATGTCAGTTTGATAAATATCGCTTTGAAATGGGTGTAGTGCAAAACCATTTTAAGAATCGAGATTTTTCATATTCTGAAACGGAGCAGACATACATTTTGATGAACAAAATTGAAATCTACAACTGTATTGAAAGTCTATACACGGTAAGTTGATATTAATTGTAATTACGAAGCAACATAAGATTAAAGAAATATAAATATCCTTTTTTTCAGGTTATTGATTAGATCCCAGAAATGAAAGTACATTTCGGAAAGGTTCGAACTTTAACATTGCTGGAAGTGTTAGCCATTATATTTATGATGCTTGAGATTTAACAATCTGATGGCTACAGTATTTCTAAGCAAAGGAAAAAGTATTTGGTGAAATTTGTGAAAATATCTGCTTGCTAGTGCCAGTATTTACATAAAATAATTTGAAACAGAAAAAAAAAACCTAAGAAAGGGGTGAGGGATTTCATATTAATTTTCTTCATTCCCTTCATTCCATCAAAATTCATTTCAGATATCTGCAACGTTGTGTTCAGCTATGATTATAATTAATTTATCGGGAAAATGTATATACTGAGTAAAAAAAATATGGGAAACAATTTCTGTAATGCAATTTTAATGCCTTATTGCAATACATTTGTTTTTTTTTATTTACACCTATATAATGTCACTGTTAGGTGAGAAAGATTTGCAGCCTGACCGTGACTCGAACCCGGGGTCTCTTGCTTACAGGGCGAATGCTCTACCGGCAGAGCTTCCCGGCCACATACATATCTTTCTTCCCTATTGTGAGTAATCTCCCTTCATTTTAGAATTTGTCCCTGAATTCAAGGAGTTATAAGGTAAGTATAACCATGTGTAGGTATTATTAGACAGACCTGCTACTTATGTCACAGTCCAGCATTGGGTGACTTATGTCACACGGTTAGAAAAATGTACAGCCTGACCGGGACTTGAACCTGGGACCTATCTCTTACAGGACGAATGCTCTACTGACTGAGCTACCCGGCCGGTAGCACACTGCATACACATATCTATCCCCTATTGTGAGTAATATGCAGTACCAACATGAAGATTGACTTGGTGACAGTCAGAGAGGACTTTTTGACTTACATAGGTGAACGTCTCATTTCAGAGTGAAATGGTCTGTATATAATATGTGCCTGTCGGCCAATCAACGGATGTACAACATTCATTGACAAACCTGTTAATACTATATTTTAAGTTTATTTTTTGATGATTTGTTGTGTTTTAATTTTACCCTCATATTATAAAAAAGTGACCTTGCTTGCATTTCAACTCAGATTTTTCTTAACTAAAAGTTCAGAAGGTCTAAAATTCCCTTATTTATTGACCTAGTGATTAAAAGGTTTCTCATGAATGTTCTTATAGCAAATGATATTTAATCTCATGCTCTGAAATGTAAGAAGAAACTCTGAAAAAAAGTTTTGAACTTATAGATTTGCTTATTGAGGAGAAAATATGGGAGACTGTCATTCAAGATTGTCAGTCATCCTTTCTAAAGTGTAAGCACATCAGTGTGTTTCAAATTTAATTTCTTTCTTTCTTTTTTGGCATGGAACAAAACTGATTCTCGTTTAAATTAAAATAATTAAAGGAATATGAATCAATAGCTTAAAACGATGTATCCTGATCATATCCCATCTTAGCAAAACAAAGCACATAAAGCTGAAGGTGAGCTATTCTGATCACCTTGTGTCCCATCTTGATGGCAACAATTTACTTTAAAAGATACATCTTCTGAAACTACTTGTCGGATGCCCATTTGTCATTACATTGGCAACCAACAAAATTTGATTTTGAAAATATTAAAAAAGCTGTTCCCTGAAACAAAGGGTCAGAATAATTCAATTTCATCAGTTACAAATTGCCACCTTATAACTAATGTCATTGCTAAAATTTAGAGGCCGCCGTGGCCGAGCGGTTACAGTCGTGGACTACAAATCTCTCAGCCCCTCACCCCTGTGAGTTCGAATCCCGGTAGGGAATGTGAGGAAGCCTTCCAGCTGCGGTAGGTCGGTGGTTCTACCCGGGTCCTCTGTGTACTCGGGGTCTTCCTCCACCTGTAATTAGCTGGACGTCGCTATATGATTGAAATACTATCGCAGCGACGGTAAATCCCAATACAACAACAACAACAACAACATTGCTAAAATTTAGTTGTCCCTTAAATTTCTTCCCCTCTGAAACCAATGGTCAAAATTTAATTTTAATTTGCACAAATGGTTACCTCATAGCCTTCTACCATAATTGCTTACTTTAAGTTTATTCCTTAAACAAGAGGGCCATGATGGCCCTGAAACGCTCACCTAAGTACCATTGCTACAACTGATTACAAGGTTTTTAAACAGACAAGAATTCTGATATAACTCAATCTTAAACATTTTAGCCCTGACAATACTACACACCAAATATATAAGCACTGGGCCTTATGGTTTCAGAGGAGAAGACTTAGTGCGGGGTCATTTATCTCAAAAGGGCCACCATTTTGAAAATCTTGATAATGAACCATTAGATGATGCTACATACCAAAACTCTAAGCTATAGGCCTTATGGATTCATAGTAGAAGATTTTTTTTAAAGATTTTCCTATATAACTCTATGTAAAACAAGTGACCCCTGGTGCAGGGGCATTTATCACCATAAGGTCATGATTTGTACAATCTTGGTAATGAACCATAAGATAATGCTTCATACCAAATATCTAATCTCTAGGCCTTATGGATTCATAGAAGAAGACTTTTAAAGATTTTCCTATATAAGACTATGTTAAACAAGTGACCCCTGGTGCGGGGGCATTTATCACCATAGGGTCATGAGTTGTACAATCTTGGTAATGGACCATTAGATGATGTTACATACCAAATATCTAAGCTCTAGGCCTTATGGATTCATAGAAGAAGAATTTTAAAGATTTTCCATATAACTCTATGTTAAACAAGTGACCCCTGGTGCAGGGGCATTTATCACCATAGGGTCATGATTTGAACAATCTTGGTAATGAACCATTAGATGATGCTACATACCAAATATCTAATCTCTAGGCCTTATGGATTCATAGAAGAAGATTTTTAAAGATTTTCCATATAACTTTATGTAAAAAAGTGACCCCTTTGAGGGGCATTTATCACCGTTTGGCTATGATTTGAACAATCTTGGTCATGAACCATTAGATGATGCTACATATGAAATATCTAAGCTCTAGGCCTTATGGATTCATAGAAGAAGATTTTTAAAGATTTTCCTATATAAATCTATGTAAAACAAGTGACCCCTGGTGCGGGGGCATTTATCACCATAAGGCTATGATTTGAACAAACTTGGTAATGAACCATAAGATGATGCTACATACCAAATATCTAAGCTCTAGGCCTAATGGATTCATAGAAGAAGATTTTTAAAGATTTTCCTATATAACTCTTATGTAAAACAAGTGACCCCTGGTGCGGGGGCATTTATCACCATAGGGTCATGAGTTTTACAATCTTGGTAATGAACCATAAGATGATGCTATATACCAAATATCTAATCTCTAGGCCTTATGGATTCATAGAAGAAGAATTTTAAAGATTTTCCTATATAACTCTATGTAAAACAAGTGACCCCTGGTGCGGGGGCATTTATCACCATAGGGCTATGATTTGAACAATCTTGGTAATGAACCATTAGATGATGCTACATACCAAATATCTAAGCTCTATGCCTTGTGGATTCATAGAAGAAGATTTTTGAAGATTTTCCTATATAACTCTATGTAAAACAAGTGACCCCTGGTGCGGGGGCATTTATCATCGTAGGGCTATGACTTGTACAATCTTGGTAATGGCCCATAAGATGATGCTACATACCAAATATCTAAGCTCTAGGCCTTGCAGTTTTGCAGAAGAAAATTTTCAAAGTTTGCATTTTTAAAATCTATTTTTAGCTCCTGTGACCTACTTTTTTAACCAATCTGAATAATTTGTACAACTTTGATAGAGGGCATCATAAGGATGATTCCTGTGAAGTTTGGTCAAAATCCCTTCAGCGGTTCATGAGAAGATGTTGTTTAAAGCAAATTGTTGACGACGGACGGACGCACGCACGCACGGACGACGGACGACGGACAAAAGGCGATCACAAAAGCTCACCATGAGCACGTTGTGCTCAGGTGAGCTAAAAATGGAGCACCAGATGGTTGGCTAGTTTCCTAATAATCATACTGTTTATATATTTATAAAAAAAAAAGCATATTAACTAATTATTGATCCCATGGAAAATGAGGCCTCCAGATCTTTGACTTAGTTTCTATTACTTATAATCTCTATAAAAACTTTGAACATTTATTGTACCCGCTATTTGACATTGGTTACTGCTGAAGATAACCAGGTCAAATCAAGTCAAATCAAGTGGACTGAAATGTTATAATTAGGTGTGTATTGTACTTTGCTCTATATTGCCCCATCTTCTTTCAGTTATTGTCTTCCTTTCCCAGAGCAATTCTCTTTATATTTAAATTTAGCTGATGATATTTGGTACATGTTTCAATGATTCGGAGACGATGTGTCGCGAGCAAATTTGTCTATTAGGGCCTCTTTTCCTTTCATAGTTAATGCCCTTATTTAAAAAAAATGAGAAAATCTGCAGCATCACATTGTTTCTATTAAAACAAATTTGTTGCAAAAAATATTCCAAGGAGAGCTCTTCTCTTCAGAGTATTTTGGAAAATTATATCCACAGTATTACTTTGATCTTATTTAAGATAGGCTGATGATATATGCTTAATGTATTGGCAACTTGTGCAGGATGTTATAATAAATTTTGGAGAATGGCCCTTTACTTTCAGTGTCATTTACCTTTTTCTTCAGCTAGAATCTCTTAAAATTTAAGATAGGCTGGTGATATATGGTCCATGTACCAATAACATGGAACTCTGTAAGAAAAATGTCAACAACATAATTCTCAATATATTTAAGTTAAAGTTTTGACATATCTTATTTTGTGAATTCCGGTACAATTACTTTCTCACATTTTTTGCAAATTCACATGGATCAGTCAGGCTATGTTCTCTCTTTCATTTTTGTTAGCTTGTCTTTTCAGAACTGGGTGAGCTGTTGTAGTCACACCGGCGTCAGCGTTTGCGTTCAAAGAAATGTTATGGTTTTGTTTAACATTGCTATTATTTCCAGTTTTACTCAATGGATGTCTCTCAAACTTAACACATGTGTTTATCCTCATCAGACAAACCAGTAAAAACAGGAACAGTAACTCTTCCAAATATTTTTGAATAGATATGGCCCTTTTTGGACTTTGAAAAATGTTAAACTTTTGTTTAACATTGCTATTTCCCCAATTTTACATAATGGATGTCCCCAAAACTTCACATATGGTTAGACCATCATGAGATCAACAAGAAGAATTAGGAACTGCAACTCTTCCATTTTTTTTTTATTTGTAGCCCTTTTTGGACATAGAAAAACGTTCAAGTTTTGTTTAATGATGCTATAATCCTCACTTTAACTCAATGAATGTCTTCCAAACTTCACGCATGCCTTGATCATCATCACACCACCTAGTAGAAACAGGGACAGTAACTCTTAATTATATGATTATGCGCATGCAGTTTAATTCAAGGATCATTTTCAATTATACTGGATCCTTTACCAGGATGATTTCCCTAAAACTTGAAAAATGTGTTCAATATCTTAAATAAGGGATTGGATTTTAAGAAGGATTTTTAAGAAAAAAATGAAGAATTACCAAAATACAGGATGTACATGCAGTTTGTGCAGGTGCACCCCAGTTATACCAGAGAGATATTATATAATTTCAAAATGGTACAACTAGAATTAATCATGGGTATGAATAATGGATCTAGATAAATAATTGTGTATTATCAAAATGTTTGTATACATGTAATACACATGAAGGTTGGTTACGCTTAATAAGAAACAGAATAGTATAATTATAATTATGAAGTATGCCCAGTTTGCTTAGGATAACTACCTTTATGATACATCAGCTGAATAAATAAAAAAAAAAAAAAAAAAAAAATGCAAAACAGCCAACCAATGGCTTTATTGTTTGTGTTTTACTTGAATATACTTTTAATATTTTGTTGGGGTGCATATGTGCAATTTGATGAGGTTGAATTAAGTTCAAGTTTAAATGTATGAAAAAACGCCAACTTTATAAGTCACAAACAATAGCTTTGAAACAAATTATGGAAGATAGCTCAAAAGCTCATTGAGTAATTTTCTGGCACTGAGAGTATACCAGAGGCTGTTTGTTTGAGTCCAAGTGAGCCATGTTTTTTTAGAGTTTCCAGGATGTCATGTTTTTCAACAAAAAAAAAAAACCCAAAATGCATAATTATTTGTGCCTAAGTGCAAGTACATTGTTAAAGCTGCAAGTACATTGTTAAAGTCCTGACCCCGTGTTCTCGAAAATACTTAAGTACAAACTCTGGCTTTGAGTATCATACTCAAATCCCCATTGAAACTCTATGTATTATTTATACAAAGGTGCAACAATAACAATTTCAGTATTTGGATCAGGATATGGTTCGTTGAAGATCACAATATTATACTGGTCTAAAACAACTGATGTACCGTTAATGCATTTTGTAAACAAACGTGCGATTTTAAACACTAGTTTCGTCCTCTAACTACAAATTAATCAAACAATTTCCAAATAAAATCCGTTTTATGTTTGATTTTATTCGACTAGATATGAACATTCGGCTTTTTCCGATAGAAACAAAACGATTGTTATTTTTCGATAGGAGGTCAGCTGTTTCCGATCGTCTTAACTCGACAGGTAAAAATCGATCGATTTTTAAAGGATTCCGATCGTTTATCAGCTGTTTTCGATCGGAAATTGTTTTTTCAAAAACAAGATGTATTTAGAATCGGGAAACAATGCTATTTCAATATCAATAATAAAAATATACGTTAGAACTGTAGTTTTTAAAAAAGGTTTATGGAAAAAACGACGTTCCATAAATTCACAAACGCAGGTTATATATTGTTGCAACGGCTCAGTATAAGGACATAATCACACGGTATATTGATATGTTAATTTCTTATAATGCTAAATCTACTCTATATATTGTTGCAACGGCTCAGTATAAGGACATAATCACACGGTATATTGATATGTTAATTTCTTATAATGCTAAATCTACTCTATATATTGTTGCAACGGCTCAGTATAAGGACATAATCACCCGGTATATTGATATGTTAATTTCTTATAATGCGAACTCTACTCAATATATTTTGCAACGGCTTCGTATATAAACAAAGTATATTGCCATGTTCCCTTCATATAAAGCCAAATCTACTCAATATATTGCTGTATCTAAATATAAGACAGTCATGGCTTTCCATATGTAACAGTTGGTTTTAATAAACGCTCCGATTTCGTTTTAGGCAGCGAAAGTGTTTATTAAACCAGTATTTAATGATTGTTTTGTGTGGAACTATATGATAATAAACATGTTGTAATTTCTACTTATACGTTGTAAAAATATTTTTAACAACAACAAAAAACTATTATGCGGATAACTGGTTTCTTCGTTAAATCCATATACGTGTGTATATATATCGTATTAAACATGCATGTATTATTAATACAATGTAAGTCGAGTGTCCGGAAAAACTGCCATAATTTGTTATTATTATGATTATTAAAAAGAAATTTCGTAAAGTGATACTTTGATATATTTTGAACTTAATCCGAGGGCAAAAAATATACAGATTGCACTGATGCAAATTTCACAGTCACTATGGGAATGTCGGGTAACGTTGACAACTTACTCGTTTAATGAATATGACATCTGTAAAGACTATCTGACATCTAAATTTTTATCTTTTTGAAATACTTTCCTTTGCACGAAACACCTACAGATCCATTTGTAAAAGTATGAAACGCTCTAGTGGAATTTTACCGATTGTTTCCCAGACAGCTCCATAATTGTGTCTTCTTTTCCTGACGTCGTGCACGGACGTCCAGATCTTGGACGGACGGCAACATTGTGCGCAGGGTGGTCTTGAACACGGTGAACCACCAATATATGTTTTGTTTTCCTAGTTTAACATTTGCCGTTAGTGCCCATGATCATGTAGAGCGTCTCTGATTTCGTTTTATAAATTAATATACAAAACCGAATGGGATGGCGTTTATTCTTGTGCCATATTTACGTTCTTTGCTAAACAAATGTTCTCGCCTTCCGATATCAGCGGAAATGATGTAAGATTTCAGTCCATGACAATATGTACAGGCCTTGAGAAAAGGTCTTGGAATCGGTCCGTATATTTGGGCAGTTTTTACATAGGGAATTTGTCTATATGTGATCTTTAAAGACAGGTAAAAATGTGAAGATTTGCAAATTTTGCCCCGCTCAACGTTACCTGACGTTGCCATAGTGACTGGAATTTGCATGAGTTTTTTTTTATTAAGTTTAAAATATATAAAAGTATCACTTTTAAAAGTTTTATTTTGATAACCATACTAATAAATAAGGTATGGCACTATTCGGGATACTTTTCGAACACCCCTCGTCGTAGTTGCTGGATTAACACCGCCCCCCCCCCCCCCCCCCCCCCCCCCCCCCAAAAAAAAAAAAAATCCTTGATCTGCGCCTGAATGCATGTGCACTAGTGACATTGAAGTCTACGAGGCGATGTGCATATTTCAAGCAGAATTAGTATCTTTGTAGATCTGAAAGTTAAGTTTTAATAATTTCTTTCCTTATTCGCTACTCTCAGTCGAAAATCAATTATTTACCCCTAACCACTCTCGCACCCAGAGGAGGAAAACAAAGGTTTCTTGCTCCTGTCATAAAATGAAAATACCGAATAACAAAACGATAATATAATCTGAAGCACTTAAAGTTCCTTTCCTAATTGACAAACAGTCGGATCCGCAACCAGGGCGCCCTTAAACTTGTATATTTGAGTTTACCGTCGCTTCGACAGTATTTCAGTCATATAGCGACGTCCAGCTATTTACTGGTGGAGGAAGACACCGAATGCACGGAGGCATCCAGGTAGAACCACCGACCTACCGCAAGCCAGCTGGAAGGCTTCCTCACATGTAAATCCGAAAGACCCTGCCGGGATTCGAACCCACACGGTGAGGGGCTGAGTGATTGTTAAAGACAACGACTTTACCCTCTCGGCCACGGAGGCCCCATTGCGCCCTTAATATAACGTATGGGTATAGCCTTTGCGTGAATCATTTCTTCAATAAATGTATCTGATATGTGACAATGAAGAGAGTCTTGATAAGCCATTTTGTATGTTTTACATTTTTTAATTCAATCGCCTAGAAACATAAGCTTAATATCCATCGCTTATGTATAAACTATTGCTAGGTGTGCCGGGAAGTTATCATCGTATGCTGTTTTATTTTATTCTGCTTGATGTTTTCGGTATATGCATTATTCGACACAATTCTATAAAATATTAAAAATCATCATCATTTATAGCAAGTTCGTATTTTTCATATTTGAAAAAATATGTGTAGGCACGTGCTTTCTGTGCCTAAATGCTTTTCAGAAACAATTTAAACAATTACTTAGGCCTAACCAATCACGTGTCTCCCGTATGTATGCCGTGTACTCGTATTTTATAAGCGAAATCTCCAAGCAGAGTTGTCGTTCGTTCCTCACTAGACTATCTTGTCAAAACGGAAAACAATTATTTTACGCGGATTGGAGGGTATTTTACGGATCAAAAGTAAAGAAACATTGAATAAATATTTTTGAATCATCATAAAACGTGTGGAAAATATTGAGTTTAATTATTATTATGGGAACTATTTTCCTGTCTTATTTCTTAGATGGAACAATCCGCAAACGCTCGTCTGCAGATGTAAATATTACAGACTCAGCCGGATATCGTACTTTAAAATCAGTTTTTTATTTCAATAATTTGTAATTTTAATGACCATTTCGATCAGGTTCAGTAATGCTATATATATATATATCACAGTTTAAGGAGCCTATCTAGTCGTCCTTCAAATTAAATATCAGATCAACGGTCTGGATGACGTCATAAATTTGAAACTACTTTCTGAGCCAACAACAGAGGTGAATGTAATGTAGGCCGATGTGTAAGAGAGTAAGATATTCCTACCCGTTCACCATTATGTTAATAATGAAATATGTCACGTGAATAAGCTGATCCCTCGAGTTGATTTGTTTGATTTGCAATGATTATCTACACAGTCGGATCAAATGACAACACGAGTATTGTTCACCATATATTGAGTAACTTGCACTTTTATACGAATGTCTACTAGATTGAATTTCTTTTAATAGTTCATCTACGGAAGAGTAGTATTGAACTTTGAACTAGTATTGGACCGTTGAAATGCTTTAAAATGACTATACATGTAGCTTTACAGGTCATATAGCCCACTGTATGGTGGCATATTTCTGTCAGCCACTTATCCATTAAGCTATGACTTGATATTGTATCATGCCACATTTCTACTGCTTGATACCATAGGTATCCGGCTCGTAATCCAATTTGACCTATATACATGCATTATAGAGACAAGGTAAATAACTCCCCCAATCGGCAAATTATACCGACTTCGTTCCGTCGCCGATTCAAGTACATCTATGAGACTTATATCAATCCAAAGGTTGAAGAATTTCGGACATTTTGGTATACTAACAATTATACGTCACCTTTTCGTTGGGTATTAACAATGTTTCAAACTTGGAGAATTGATGTTTGTTTCTTACTCGAATCGATCGCGAGCCAGTCGTTCACATAAAATCTACGCTAAAGTGGACAAAAAGGCCAACCATTGAGAGACATTCAATATGAATGGTAAATATAGACTATAATGTAATAGATTCTGACCTTTCTAGATACTAATCACGTCAATATACTGTTTAAAGGTTTTAAAAATTCAACAACTTTTTATTATTTAAATGGATGAGGGTCAATCATTACTGCTTGATTGTACTCCTTACAACGAACATTTTCATTGGCTGATTTCTTGTGTGGTCTGGTGATCAGCAAATGAAAACGTTGAAAGTGCAGATTTAATGAAACATCTGGCGCGCGATCGATAGCATATTACCCCGGTACCGGCAATTTTCTACCCGACCCGCGGGTACGCGGGTACTCGTTTTAGCCATATTCATCATCACCATCAGATTTATAAGTATTTATACAACAGATGAATAAGCAAACGTAGCATGACATACGTCGCTTGCTTTACATGTTCTCGCTAAGGTACTGAAGTGTATCAAGTACATACGCATGTATAGATATTGTTTTTTACTTATGACATTATGAAAATGCTGCAGTTTTCTCCCTGAACAGATAGGTTTCAATATGAACTATTTTCGACCTTACAATGCCTACAGCGTAGTAATAAATAATTGTTTAAATTTCATTTACAGTTTTCAATTCTGGTTATTTAAGCCTGCTTCGCGCAGGCGGTTCGAAGTTTAAAAAGAATATTAATATAATGTAGTGACGGTGATGTGCTGTACATGTCTTAAAATGGGTATAAATAATGTCTGTAATACGCATAGCTGCCAGTGAAGACGATGACCATGACAGACACAATAAAATGATGATATGAGGGGGGTCGATGATGATGGTCATGGTGTCCTGCTTTAGGAAAATGTTCGTAACAGTCAATCATCCATGTAAATGATTCAATCGATGTTGGACCCCGAAGTGCGTTAGTATGGGACATATCAACACTTTGGGGTTCATTTTCGGAGGTGACCCCAAAGTGCGTTCCCACAAATCCTATTAGGATTACTGACAAAAATTATTAAGACGTCAGAATACGAAATAAAGGCATTTATTCGCGAATCGGCTAAATCGTATGTCAAAGAAAAATCGGTTGTAAACAAATCAAGGTGCAAAAACATTTAAAGTATCTAGTGATTAAAATAATGCCCCTTCTTTTTAGGCTTTTTCTTACCGAAATGTCGTTTGGGGTGACTTTTTGTACTTCCATCAATTTCTGCATATTTTATATTGAACTACTTATTGTTTTTCCCGTAATTCAATTCGTATCGGAAGCCGCCTGCTAATACCCTGCCCCAGTTATAACGAGTTTCAATTTCGAGTTGTTACGCCTTTTTTGCGGTATTACACCTTTGTTTGGCGTTATTTCGAGTTTCTGAAACAGGAAATGGTTGTCGACAAGAACATAAATTGTCCAAGACAACCTCGAATGTCATATACAACAGTGCAATTAATACATTTTCATTTATAGTTAACATACATAACTTCATATTTTCACCCCAATGTCGAATAAGTGACGTACGGATAACGTGGAATAAAGATTTATTCGAACAAAGCCCCCCACACCCCGTATATTCGCTATTTTACTGTAAATTTATTATGGTATAATTAACGGTATATGACTTAGCGTTCTAATGTTGCGTTAAACATAACCCGGAACAGTAAAGGGGAGAGCCCTGAACTGGGGTCCTCCGTGGTCGGGTGGATAGAGTCGGTGATTTATTATAACCCAGACTCTCATCGCTGTGTGTTTGTGTCCCAGTCTAGTCACTTTTGTTTTTCATGCGAAGAAGCTTCACGGCGGATCACCGTCCACGTACAGCTGGCCAAATGAGCAGAAAACCAAGATTGCGCTTGCAGTCACGTCAATAGTTTTACATGTTATTGTTATCAACAAGACATTTTAAATTAAGAGGGGTTTCAGTTCGTCATCTATTGACATGTCTAGATGTGCTTACATCTTCATTACATAATATGTTACTTTTGAAATAGAAAATAAATGGAGGTGAAGCGAGATTTCTATCTCAAGTTTTAATGCCCTAAAGCTTATGGAGATATTTGATGAGACTTGCATGTATTTCCTATTTATATGTCCAGGGGTAGTGTACTGAGTATAGATATTAGTTAGAAAAACCGTACGGGGTATAGCTTTTATATATGTACCGGAGATAGCTATGTCTGAAGTCGAGAGGAGGTCCATTATTGTTACAACGGTGCATGCAATAGATATTTAAAGATATTGAATATTATGGTGGACATACTAGGACATATCTATGTCTAAAAGATAAGAATTGTGATTAGAAAAAATCATTTAACAGTTTGTTGATGATGTATATAACCAAGGTAAATGACATCATTAAGCCCGACTTCTTTATGCTAAATATATTTTCCATTGACAATGTATTTCTCATTCGTGCACTTATCTCTGAAAACCCGTTTATTTGGACTTACGAAATTTATCTTCGAATTGTATGATAGAAATCGACCACGAACTTCACACCCGTCTGTTGCATGACTTTTATGCTTTGGGATTTCTAAAAACCTTTTCCTCTAAGGACATTTTCTTCCTTCTTTCAAACATAGCTGGAAGCTTCTGCACATTTTCAGGATAGATAAAATACTTGCCAATATTAATCAATAAATATTTATGTCTTTTCTTACATACAGACAGAAAAAAATCGTCTTAGATTCAACCAAAGTATCGACTTGGTATGCTGTTTTCCGCTCTTTGGACTGATATATCAGGTGTACTGTGATCCAACGTGAGCTTCCAACTTGCTGTGGGTTGGTGACTCTCCCCGGGTGGTTAAGTGCCTTTATTTTTGTCTCCCGTTACATGTAAAGAGGTAATCATAGCTTCGACGCAGCAACAGTAGATCAATTTTAAAGAACATGTAAGAGATCTGTTGAGATCCACATGTCAGCCAATGTATATTGTTCGTCGAGCTGGACCATGTTAAGTAACATGATTTATCTCTCTCCTCCTTCTTACAAATGAGATAATACGCAACTATTACTTATCATTACAGAGACGTAAGGATTTAAAGTTCGCAATATAGATTATTTATTTACATTTAAATCTCATTCGGTACAATTTCATTCGTCAAATCAATGCGTATTCGAACTTTGATTGAAAATTACTTGATTGCGAATCGCCTGCAGTATTAACTATATCATGGCTTTTGGGAGTCTAAGAAAATGTAAACCAGAGAGAGAGGGAGAGGTGCAAAAACCTTACAGTGGCCTTGAAATAAAACTTTAAGGAAAATATGTGCTTAACGATATTAAAAATCATGTTTGAGTACGAATGACAGGTAATGGCAATTTATGGTGCCCAAATCACCCTTCTTCTTGATAACAGTAAGTTGTACATTTAAACCTTAATGTCGACGATCTGACATCGATCAAGACATGATCGTTATAGATTGTAGAGTTTATTTTATCAAATTTGTAATTACAAGAAAGACAATAATAATTGAGACCCGTCCTTTATATTTATCTCCCGTCTCGTTATTTTCTCCTGTCTACATTCGTTTTAAATCGAAATAAAAATGGGGTTTATTTAATTTTAAGCAGTTAATAAGTTATCTACATTTATAAATAAAACTATTAAACTACATATACTTGACATGTACATTATAACATTATACTTTTTTGTAAATTCTGAATTTCTGCGAAAGGATACAGCGGATATAAAAATCAGTTTCGATTAGAACCAAAGTCACTCATGTCTGAGGCATTTGGTGTGTAAGTCGGATATCAACCTCGTAAAAATGTCTTTACCTGTCTGAGCAAAGACATAGGATTAAATGTCGTTTTTCGTTCAAGTCTGTGAATCGGTATGTTGCAAATAGTAGTCTCGAATTAGAGGTTGTAGTCTTCAAAGCTGCTTCGCACATTATAATAATAGCGGATATGTTGATTGGTCTTCAAAAGGGAAATGATTACTTTTAAATTGTTCATTAAATGCCGCAACATGCATAGAACATCAGCAGCTATATCTTGTAGGATGATGTTTGTTGCAATGGTAGATAGCTATTGCCTACGTTAGACGACAACTTGAAAACTCATTTTTTATTCACTGATATCGCTATATAAAGAGAAAGAAAACATACTACGATGCTACAATTGGCTCACGCAATGCATCCTAGTATAAAGCTTAATTTAAAAAAAAACGAATAAGGGAGATAACTATACGTCTACCCGGCCAAACTCAACGCAATGATTTCCTTCCTTACAAACCTCTCAACTGTTGACTGTTATTGATAAAGCCTTCATAAATGCATGTCAGATACAGAATACTGTAACTATTATATCTAATGGTTATCCGAGTCACACATGCATGCTATTCCTGATTTTTAATTGTATGTGGTATTGACATAAAAATAAACAATAACTCAATCTAGTCGTGTAGATAATTTGCATACACAACATATACAAGAGAGGTATACGTTAGTCTGGTACCCGACTTTACTGTAGATATTTGTAGTAAGGTCGGGTACCAGACTAGGTATACGTGTGATAAGGCGGAAGTTGTCGCTTATATCGTTTTCTGAAAAAGGTACGTGTTTTGGCGTATTATGTAGACCTTCCATGTCCATAATTAGATTAAAACGTATCATTCACCATACTAAACAGTTCTGCACTTTTATTATACTAATCGATAAGTTCGAATTAACATTTATATTCAACTGTCAAATTGGTTGAAACTCTGAAAGAGAACAGTGTTGTGTTTTCACTGACTTTGTAATTATTAATTCAAAACAATCTGTTTTATTCCCATACAGTTCTAACAAGTACCCGTTTATGTACAATTAAACTGAGACACATCTAGGCCGCCTATCTCTATCTTCTAGTCATTATTTTTCTGGACGGTATTCAGTACTGTATATACGTTATTTACGTTATTTTTATTAAGTACTGCAGGGTTCGACATTAACCTACGACCGAACGACATTGTCTAGTAGACAGTCGGTCCGGTCTTGTTAAGTCCACGAGTAACTGGTCTGACTGGTCTAGTTAAAAAATCCAAAAAATCCCCTTCCATTCGTGCATTTAATTAACAACATTTATTTCTGATGAAAGAAAAAATCGATTTTTGTATGTAACTTCATTTGCTTGAGCTATCCAAGTTTGGAAAACCCAAGTTTATTTTTAGCATTTCGTTAATAAATTAAGTACGACTTTTTGATTGGCTGTTGATGCCGTTTGAACGGGCACTTGCTCTGTCGCATGGCGACATGCTGTAAATGATTGAAAATGTGTTTGATCGTTGAAATAAAAGTAATGTTTGAATTTGTCGCCTGTGATTACTATCTTTCATTTGTCTTATGAGTCTAAATGAGCGTAGTTATGGTACATAAAAAAATAATTTATATCTAAAAGGAGACAATTCTGTTTTCCCAAATGTTTTCTTTACTTGTTTATTTGAATATGTTACAATCGAGCAGACGTATGTTCCTCGATTATATTTAGTGTGGTCCTATTTAAATTTTGGTTTCGACAAATACAAGTAGCAAAATATCAAATAAACGTAAGGAAAATCAGGAATCAAAAGAGTATGAAAAACAAAAGCTCAAACGTCAATTTTGTGTGGCTGGGTCACGACGATAAAAACAGAGTGATGTTCTTTACAGTCTGCCTTGCAGGAAATTTGAGACTTTGGGTAGATTTATTCAGGGTACCATACTGACAACTTTAAAATTGATGACATAAAATTCAAAATGAATTAACATTTCACATAAGAAATAAACAATCACAATTTGAGGTCATATAATAAATTAAGTTGACCAGTCAGAGCAGAGACTGATTTTATATGGACTGTTAAAGTTAACGATGAACATTGTGTGTTCAACAATGTTGAAAATGAAGCAACTTTAGATTTTTAGTACAAAAGCAGTTACACTATGACATAGTGCTGATATGCAGTCTAAGATGCCCATGGTGTTCTTTAATAAAAGTTGAAACAGTTTAATGAAAGAAAAAAAGTTATTTACATATTTTATCGTTATCTTTTATTCAAATATTTTTATAATTATTATATGAATGTGTATCCCTCAATATATACATGGTATACAACAGGTGCATAACTATTAAGTGATGTTTAAGATATTGTACTACAGGGTTTATCTCAAAAAAGTTTGGTCCAGTTCAAATTAGGTCAGGTCTAGTCAATTCTCTGAGATGCTGGGCCACTGGTCCAGTGATTGAAAAAGTTAATGTTGAACCCTGTACTGTATATATTTTAGTATGTCCAATTAAAATGGGTTTATACTTCCGATTGCGCATGTGCAAAATTGATATTGCAGTCGAATGTAAAGTTGTGATTGTAATTTTAAATTTATCATATTTAATAGATTGTTAGTCAGTAGATGTATGTATTTTAATGATGTTGACATACATATCGGTCATGACCTACTTATCACTTCGCTCGTCGGTCTGGACATTGCACATTTCATGTCCTCTTTATTGAGCTTGTAATTATACATTGTACATTTTATATTGTAGTTTAGTTATTACATGATGGGTGGGATAAGTAATGTGTATTGTTTATCTTGTTAACCCTTTCCCTCATAGAGGAAACCATTAAAAGACCTATGTGAACAACATAAAACCAGATCAGCCTGCGAGTAACTCGCAGGCTGATCATGTTTTATGCTATTCACTGCTCCTCAGTGGTCTGGAAATGAGGATTTTGTAATTAAATTTGGTAAGGTTTAACTGTGGCTTTCTGCAGATCAGACTTTATGTGAAACCTATTGAGGGCGTCAAAATGAGTCTATATGAGGGAAAGGGTTAATATGTAACCATAATATAAAGAACGCATAGTGTAGATATCAATACAGTTCAATTGTCTGTGTAGTGCTAGTCCTGCTGTTTTGATCAGATTGATTATTTATAGCCTTATTTACACACGTTATCTGCACTTGAGAAAATAGCTCAGTTGTTTAGATCTCTTTTTTTTTCCCTTCAAGAGGCCATGAGTTCGAATACAGCTGGGACCTTTTTTTCCCCTAAATTCTTATTTTTTTGGAAATTCTTGACTTATATTTGTATAGTTTGTTTTAAATAGTTATTTTATACATCCTTTATTTTGCTTTTGTTAATTTGTATTTGCTTTCTTTTGACTTCAACATAAAAAATAACAGATATATATACAGCCTCTGTATGTAAAAATAATATATGGAGGGGTTGATTTTTTTATAAAATGTTAATTCCTAGTTTGAAAAAGGGTAAAAAAATGACCTCCAATTTTTTTTTTTACCCATGCACTTTTCATCTTAATAGATGTAATGTTTTCGCTGTCAGGATTCAAAGTTTAAATTTCAATGCATCCACAAGATGCCATAAAATATATGGAAAATGCTACTTAATTGGGGGCCATATTTTTAAGCCTAGAGAGACTCGTGCAGGGAAAATTATAAAGCAATAACTTCCATCTCTATATAAATAATATTGATATTAAGAGAGGTCATTGTGATTATTATTTATGTATTTTTATTTTATATTTTTATTATAAAGGTCCTGTGCATAGACAGGTTAGGTTATAAGGTCAAAACATTAGAAAAGAGAAACAGAGGGGGACAGTTTTAAATTATTACCTGTATTTGCGCAGAAATAACATTATGGGTCATCAATTATAAGACCTTTTCGTGAGAATGTTTAAATATATTTTAATTTTCTGAATTATCTGATCAGCTGACTCCCATAAAATATCATAGGGTTACCAAACACCATACAATAATAAATAAATAAATAAATAAATAAAGAACCAGTATGATTTATCAATGTATGGGTACAATGAATTATTTTATCTTGATCCTAAAACAAAATATACAGAGGCACCACTCAGCAGCAATTTCTGCCGGAGTAACAGAAAAGTGTTGCTGCTTAGAGGTGATGCTGTAAAGAGATATCGACTGTACCCTGGTGAAATAAATGGGGGATAAAACTGTTGCTACAGAGGTCTTTCTTTTTTTTTTTTTTTCTTTTTTTTTTAGATTTTACTACTTTTTAGCTTCCTTATTAGAATTTTGATCGTGATTACAAAAGCATAATACACTTGAAATAGTTGTGTTTATGCAATACACTGTATGTTTTAACCTGAGAGGCCTTTGAATTTTTGTAATTGACAGGCCAGAACACAGGACGTAACGAAAATTAAAAGAAACTATTAGTTAAGTCGCAAAAGAGCATTGACTGAATAGTTCGCTTCTTTAGAGTTTTAGCTTCATCCTATCAGTTTATATGCATAAAAGATGTTCTTAAAAACGCGAAATAGACAATACAAAAAGGTAGCAATAACTTTATAAATACAACTGTATATAAGGGAAGAAATTAAATACTGCTCTACCATAAGCTTTAACCTAAAATAGTCAGAATAGAACAATGTTGATACTATGCTTGTAATTGATAAATCAAAGTTTATACCTCGCTCCACTTAGGAATGCATCGACCCAATATGTTGGTTTTGTTGTACAAAATCGTACTCAACCGAGCTGCAATCGTAATGAAGTCGGGGGGAAATCTGATAAAAATTCCCTGAAAATTGGATGACATACTACTGCATGTGGTTATTTATATAAAGATATAAATGCATGTATATAAACTTCTCACTATATATGCTTTACAATGATATCTCGTTTTCTAGAGAATTTATTGTGTAATTATATATTAAAAATGCGATTCTTAAAGGTAAGGAGGGTGATAAAGGTGAATACTCTATAGCGATGTTTTGCATGATGATTATAGCTAAAAGGAAACATGGCAGCATCACAATAAAATTAAATGATATTTTATGGAACACACTTTGTCAACAGGTTAGAACATTTTTAGAGAAGAATATCGAAAATTAAAAGAAAAAGTAGTTACAGAAGGGGTATATATATATATATATATATATATATATATATATGACCTTCAAACTTCGTTTGTTACCTTGAAATAATTGGATAACTTTAGTAATGAAAAAAGATTGGTTGACGTTTTCTGGTAATGCACATTTAAGCCATTCACTCATTTATTTAATCATTATCCACAATATTGATTCTTTTAGGTTGATAATATGGCAACATCAGCGGATGATGTTAAACCTGATCAAGATCTGAAAACTGAAAAACGGTTTTTCGTCGACAGTGGATTTACAGATGACGAAATCACAATTGTCACTGCTGACGACGAGAAATTATTTGCATCTAAAGGATTCCTCATCTATAACTCACCAGTTTTTGAAAGGATGTTTTTGTCGGATTTCAAGGAAAGGAATACCTCAACGATACACGTAAAGGAGGAGAAATACTGCGACTTCCTACTTTTCTTGAGAGGGCTATATGCAAGAGAGAACCCACCCATAACAGGTATTACATTTACATCTAAACTTAGTGTAAGAAATATTGCAGCTCATGATATGTTATCCAATTATTATCTATTTCATTCATTATTTTACTCAGCTGAAAAAAATACAACTTACAATTACAAATGATTTAATTGTATATTTCGCTGGAATGAATAATGGGTTTTCTTTAATTCCGTCGATTAGTGAAAATGTAAAATTAATTTATGGATGGGAATGTCCTTATATATATTCTATATCCAAACTTCTAAGTTGTATGTCCTTACTTCTTTGTTTAGTGCTTCAACTTCTAAGACAAAGATCTAGCATTTTCTGATATTTAGAAAAATGTAATGTTAATAATAAGCCTATACTGTTTACTGAAAACGAAGATGGAAGTCAATCTTTTAACAAACATGATATTCTTAAAGAAACCAGCAGAATTTACCAAACACTTTATAGTAAACAATGCACGGACGAACATATTTGAAGACAGAACTATGTCACTACAATATAACTGAACTCTCAGAAGAGAAAGCAAACAAATTAGAAAGTACTTTAAGTTAAAATTAAATAAGTCCTGGCTTAGATATCCCCCTTTTTTTCTTTTTTTTTTCTGTGAATTTCTTTCAATAATTCATGGGTAAATATGGCATTTTGTTGTTCGAGCAATACGATACTCGTACACCATGCATATTCTGCCAATTCTTTTTTAAACAATGTCACGTTAGGGGTAGTCGCATGTAGTCCTAAAAAGGGTAATTCAAAGCATTTGTTGAATAATTAGAGACCATAAGTCTATTAAATGTCTTATATAAATTAGACTCAGGCACAATAGCTAAACGACTGAAACAAAAGTTTTGGATATCTTAACTTTAAAAGATTAGTCAGGTTTTATAAAGGTGCGCTATAATGGAAATATACAAAACTTTATATGACATTTAGCAATGTACAGAAGAACACAACTCTCCAACTTGTTAATATTATTTTCGAGGAAGCGTTTCGTTCAATATCTTTAAACTTCATTTTAAAAACAAGTAAGAATATTGCCAAGCAATAAAAATCCTCTACCGGAAAGGGCATCGTCACACTAAATAGAACTAAAATCCAAATATTGAGAATAAGTTAGCTAAAATGGTTGTTGTTAATGATACATGGAGGTATGTTTTATGCAACAGATTTTCATGTGGACAGAGATCAGGTGATGGTTAGAAAAGTACACAGGCATGTTGGCTGCAGATACAGGGCTGTCACACAGTGACATAACACCACAGACATGTGGCATGATACCACACCCAGTCACATTATCCTGACAATGGGCCAACTGTTCTGTTTTATGCTAAGAATCAAGTAAGACAAATATACCAATGATTTTTTTAATGAATTTGGTATATCACAACCAGGGATCAAACCCATGACCTTCAGATTATGGTGTAATTCTCTAACCACCTCGGCACTAGAACCAGTGACTGTACTTACTTAACTTCATCAAAACTTAAAACTACTGAAGAAGATAAATATAATTTGTTTTGGTAGTTTTAAAAAAAAAAGCTAAAAATGATGTGCATAATCTCCATACTGCCATCTATTCATATTTCAAGTTTCATAAAGATATTTTCAGTACTTTTTGAGTTATCACAATATATTGTTTTATTTGTCATATTTTAAGTATATTTCTTGTCATAGCAACCATATTTTTTAACCTAGGAAGAAACAAAAAAGACGTGCATAATCTCCATACAGACATCTATCCATATTTCAAGTTTCATAAAAATATCTTCAGTTCCTTTTGAGTTATCATGGGATCCAGTTTTTGCGGACGAACGGACTTACCTAAAGTCCCCGCCGGTTACACCGGTAGGGGACTAACTAGTTTTCTTTTACAAAATTTAGTTCTGGTATTATCTCCATTACTTTGCGTTGAAAAATATCAGGAAATTTTCTGGTTGGCTCGGTGGCAAAATAATGTGTATGGATATAGTAGTGTAATTGTCTAAATGGCATGATATCGCAGTTATGATTTACTACATGTGGTTCATGCAGCAAACAAAAACAACATAGTTTGCTATAAATAGCATTGGGATACCCCTCTGCGACTTTTGCTTTAGATGAGAACCGAGAGTTTTGTTCCGTCTACCTTTGAATTTCTGCTAAGCCGAGTACATGTACCAATAGAAGCTGGTACTTTTCTAAACTGCAATGTTCAAACTTCCAAGTTGCAAATTCTAACTTTAAGGTTGTGTTTTTTAAGTTTTAATATATCTTAGAAATTTTACACTAAACGAGTTTTGTGGCATGAAAAAAATAACGGTCAGAACGTCGAATACTGAACAAGAAATTTTAACGTTAGCTTTTAAATCAAACGATTTACAAGACTAATATGTTTGATTACAGTGGTAAAAAGTTGAAAGTTTATACATTTGAACTTAACGTTAAAACCAAGATGTTTGAACAAATAACTTTGTTGTTGGATGTTTTCATAGATGTTTGAACATAGCTGTACGATGAGTCACCTAAGTTAGAAGATGGAACATAAAACATAGAATTAAGGACAAATAATAGAGTATTACCCTTGATATTCTTCTGGACCGGACAATGATATTAGTTTTTGTTCTAAAAATGAGCATGTAATACATAACAGTTAATAAATTTCAATAACATATTGAATTACCCGTCCGAAATTAAACAATCTCATGTTGTTTACGGAATTTACGTTGGCATTTGTTTTAATTTTATAATATTTGTTATCTCAAAATATTTTTACTGAACATTACGAGTATTAGTATTCAAAACGTTTCCAATATCTATGTGTACATATGAAGACTCTTTAACTAGTGCTTATCTATAAGCAGAAAAGGTACTCTTACTTTAAAGAAAACAGTTTGTGACCATTTTAAAGAGGTTTGTTTTATTGCATGTACGTTCAATTTAATTTTGTTTTCTGTTTTAGATATAAATCTGATGACACTCGCCCGTCTTGCTCACATGTACCAGACAGAGTCATTGCTTAAGTATTGTGACGTTATGCTCAAACAAATGGTTTCAGATGAAACATTTGCCTTTCCATCATGGGGATACTATTCTAACAAAACATCGATCTTTGATGTTCTTTCCAACGCAGACAAATTTGAGCTTCATAATACACTTGAAGCATTGGTAAAACTATTTTCCGTTAAAAACAGTGACGATTTCCGCGACAACGTCAGTTTTAAGCTATGTTCTGCTGAAACAAGGTGCAAGATCTTTGAAGCAAGAGTAAGGAAAGTTGAATCTATTTATAAAGAAGTGTCTAATAAAAAAAGATAAGCGGCGTTGATGTTGATTAAAGTAATGGAGAATGTAGAACGGTTATATGATGTACGTTTTTATTATGTACGAATCATTTAATCCTAGTAAGTCAAATAAGCATACATCAAAACTCGGTATAAAAGTGTTTCCTCCACCGCAATCGACGGAATAAACATCATTATAATAAAGCCTTTTTCAAGGAAACACTAAAATATATTGCAGGTGTTTATAACGTTCGACCGGAAACAAGTCTCAATGTGCACCGAAGAGAATTATTTTGATAAAATAACTTTATATTTATTAAAGAAACTGCAATTCAGTCAGAATACTTTATTAAACTTTCGTGTATACAAAGTAAATCAGCAAGTTGTCATCTCTACAAACATTGGTGCATAACTTTTTTCCGTGAGTACAGGGATATCTACCACTGAAACTGGTTAAACTACTCATTCGGCACTGTTTTACGTCATCATCTCGAAGCAGGTCAAAGGTAAGATTATACAGCTACGCCGAAAAATATTTGAATCTAATTTTTCTAAGATTTGTTTAGCTTTTACTCATTCTTATACGAATCTCTATTTAATATGTTGAAAGGAAGAAAACTGTTGTTAAATTTGAAAGATCGTAAATACGAGGGAACAACATTATATGGATCACCAAAATGTGCTTCTGTTAAAAAAATATGAGGATTTCCAGGGGTACATTGTGAATGTTAAACAAATTGAATAGTGACTTTTCCGATTTCTAATTATTTGCGTTAGATATCAACTACGTTTGAAAAAATATATCGAAATGCTACTAGAATTTTGACTGAAGTTTCTTTTGTTCGTAACCGATTCCCAAATTATTGTTATGCTTTATACCATTACGTGGTCAAATTGTTTGGTTGTTTTGTGTTTTAAGCCTGTTTCAGGACATATTCCTCAACATCATGATCGGTGGCTGACACACGTGAACCCACGACATTAATAATTTCTTGAAGGAGACTGCATCAAATGATAAGATATGAATGGGTAACTATCGAGGAAATATAGAGGGGTCGAATAGCATTTCTATTTTTTCAGAAGTAGCTGGCAATGATATTTCGATATCGGAACTCACCATTCAATTTGTTGTGTGTTTGTTTGTTTTTCTATTTTGTTGTTGTTTGTTTTTTCGCTCCACATACGGATGATTAACCGAAGCAAACGCTTATATATTTAATAATAAACACGTCGAATTACGTCACAAATAAAAATGTGACGTGTTTCCGTACTGATTGAATAATGAATACTAGTGTAAAGCATTAAGGATATCTACGTTTAGACCAGTAAATCGTTTTTGTTGTCAAATGTTATTGTAAAAGTGTGAAAATTGTAGAAATCTATGTAAAATCATATAAAAATAAATAGAATTGAATTGCCACTGGAAAAATATTGTAATGGCACAATGTTTATTATGCATTTCGTGATGATCTTGTATTGAACATTGTTTTCATATAATGCATGTATAATGACTCAAAGGTTTTATAAAGATCAATTTCTTCTGCTAAAGTGTTAAACATATTTCAAGATTTAAAAGAAATGGTACCATAGCTAATATCATAGATAACCAAATCTGATAAATAGGTTGATGCAGCCTGTTCAGTAGCATAGTTAAACCGATAGATATCAAAACTACTGGCTGTCCGATTATATAGTTCTTCACCCTTGGATGAGACTAAACAATAATTGTTTCTTGTGCATCGCTAAGATTTTGATATTTTTGTAGGCATTACTCCTTTTTTAATAAAAGATTAGCTTGTATGTGTGTTTCATCCGAATATTTCTGTATAATTATATTAAACTCTTGTAAAGATTTCTTTGAAAATTTAACAAACGTTACATATCCTTTTTTCTGAGTGTATGTATGTGTGTGTATTTGGGGTTTACCGTCGCTGCGATAGTATTTCAATCATATAGCGACGTCCAGCTAATTACAGGTAGAGGAAGACCCCGAGTACACAGAGGTACCCGGGTAGAACCACCGACCTACCGCAAGCCAGCTGGAAGGCTTCCTCACATGAAAAATCCGAAGTCCCCACCGGGTTTCGAGCCCACAGCAGTAAGGGACTGAGAGATTTGTAGTCCATGACTGTAACCGCTCGGCCACGGCGGCCCCCCTTTTTTCTGAGGTTAATTTTGTATAAAGTTATTTGACATCAAAACATCACATATTGATAAGATAATTATATTAAGTGTTTTCCAAGTAGTTTTCTTTGTTTTATTATAATAACACATAGCTCACAAATATAACCCTTTTCCAACTTTATGTCCTATTTCAATGCTAAAATATTGTGACCAACTCCGACCTGTTGTAAACATAAGTTTAGACTATAATCAATTAAGAAAATCGTCGTTAAATTAAACCAATCTAATCTAACTTAAAATAATAGTTGGCTTATTTACTAAGTGTCAGGAGTTACAGCCGAAAATCAACAGTGGATTAATGAAATTAGAGGAGTGTAGCAGTACTAAAATCGCTCTTTGCATGTAACACTGACAAAAAATTTCCCCTAGATTTTTAACCATGTATACTTACGCCATTTAGTTTGCTTCTGGTATAGTTTGACTTGACTATTTGAGTTTACCGTCGCCTCGACAGTATTTCAGTCATATAGCGACGTCCAGTTAATTACTGGTGGAGGAAGACCCCGAATGCACGTAGGCATCCGGGTAGAACCACCGACCTACCGACAGCCAGCTAGAAGGCTTCCTCACATGAAAATCCGAATGACCCTGCTGGGATTCGAACCCACGCGGTGAGGGGCTGAGTGAGTGTCATGTATAGTTTGCTAATGTTATAGACCTAAGTTTGAATGTTATCAGAATCCGATATATATCTTGATCTGTGTGGTACGTGTGTGTTGTCATTCACATCACGATAAATAAAACACTTTATACATCTGAAGACAGTGTTAGTGTAGTCTTTCTTTAAATACATAATATTTTCAACACACTCACGTCATGGTGAATGGTTGGAGCGTTAATTCAATTCGTTACTGGTTGGTCGTGGTGTCGATCACTGGCCGCGACACGGTTGTGGTACCGGTATAACTTTGCACACACAAAGGTAGTGCTAGACACTTATTAGCCAAGTCCTAACATAATGTAACTGAGTGTGTTATCACATCGCAAGTCTACGGCACGAGATCGTATTGGGGCAGCACTTTATCTGTCCCATGTTGATAAAAAGCCTCCAAAATGATTGAAATGCTTTTGATGGGATGTTAAATCCAAGCAAGCATCACGGCATACATAGTAAAATAATAATATTCTAGATATTCATTGACATTAATTGCATAAACGAGAAACTATTTCAGTCATGTCTATTGTAAACGAACAAAATCTAATTATCTGCTTGTATACAGAATTACATAATCGTGTTCATATATTAATTCAAAGTCACCATTTTCTTTGTGTTCGTCAGTAATCATTTTACGATCTGTCAAACAATATCCTTGTTGATACATTATATAATGATTTCGTGATTGAAAGATGTTAACACTAGTAGAAAGAATTGGGTTTCGAAAGTGAAAGATATGTTAGATGATTATGGATTTCCATATGTCTTCAATAACCCAGAAAGTATTGACCTGATGATTTTTTATATGATATTATATTCAAATGAAGAGTACATGTATTAGATATTTAAACGCAAAATGGTACAACAGTATAGCCAATAGTCAAACTTTAAGTATGTATAAATATTTTAAAGATAGTTTTGGTTCTGAACAATGTTAGAAATATTACCGTATAAACTGACATTTACTTTAGCTAGATAGAGAGATTCTTGCTATAAACTGAGAATTGAAACTGACAGGTACGGACTGAATAGAACTGAGAGAGCTATGCGATATTGTACAATTTGTTACACCTTAGATAATGAAGATGAGTATCATTTTGTCATAATATTTCCCGAATATCAAACTATCCGAAACAAATATCTAAAACCGTCTTATTTCAGATACGCAAACACGATCAAATTTATTCTAGTAATGTCTTCAACAAATAAAAATGTTATTCTCAATCTTGGCAAATTTATAAATGAAGCTTTGTTACGTAGAAATTCCTTAATTATCTGTATAAATTTCATTTACAAATAAATGTAATTATCATATTTTTTTGGTGTTTTTTCATTATTATACATGTTGTTGTTATACATGTTGCTATCTTATAACTCTATTACTATATAAATCTGTGTTTATGTTGATTGTATGCATAACGCAGTACTTATATTCTGTTTATTATTTCAGTACTACAATGAAAATGCATCACTTTATATCTTTATCATACTTACTTATCATGTAACAACTCCATCTGAGTATTATTATTACTTACATGTGTGTGTGTGTGTGTGTGTGTGTGTGTTTTCTTTTACACTTCACAATGACCAGGTGATGATGTTGTACTCTTTAAATTGATTATATGACTGACAAGAAACTGTAAGTTTACGTCAATAAAATATACTGTCTGTATATCTGTTATATTTTCATTAAAAAAGAAAAGCCAACGACAATAAAAAAGAAACAAAAATACACGTAGAATGACGCAATTTCTTAAATAGGTTGAATTACTACGTGATTTGGCAAATCTAGTGACATTTTGCCCTACATGTTTAAGTGCCAACCGAGAATCTGCATAAATATCGATTATGTTAAGCACCACAGTAACTCCATTTTTGATCTGGGTTTCCCGTGGTCGAGTGGTTAAGGTTAATGTTGTAATGTCACTTATCCTTTCATCGCTGCGGATTGGAGTCCCGAACATTCTTCATACAATGACCTTCCAGTTTGCTTACTGTAAGCATGTATTCTACCCGGATGTTTCTGTGTTATTTGGGTCTTTTACCACCTGTAAAGAGCTGAAGTCACCAAATGGCAGAGGTATTGACGCAGCGACGATAAAGTCTTGCGTAAATGAAATTTTCCCGATATATCATTTGATTACAAATCGCTTGAGTGTCCAGCGTAGTGCTAAACGCACTGGCTTTTCACCAAATTCAACCCTGGTTCGATCCCAGGTCAGTCAGATGTTGTATGTTAAAGGGTATGGGTCGCACGTTCGCACATCTGGGTTTTCTCTGGGTATTCCGATTTCCACCCATATCAATTACACGAACGCCAGAAATATCACGAACGAAACGATTTTCATAAGTAATGTTCGGACTTTGTAAAAGAAAAAATAAAGTTTAAACTTTAAATCGTTAACTTTTCAATATCAACTATATCATAACTTTAGTTCTTCCAAGAATATATGTAAAACAGAGAGAGAGAGAGAGAGAGAGAGATGGGGAGGGGCAGAAACCTAGTCTAATAATGGTTTTGAAATAAAAAAAATATGTGATTAATGATGTAAAAAAATGTTTGAGCAAGAAAGATACTTGTTTAAGGTTCTGTGCAGTGTGACTAGAAATGGCAGTTTCTAGTGCCCACATGGCCCGACTTCTGGATATAAATTGATTGTAAATTGAGTCAAGGTCGATCGTGCCTTTTAGTCGACGGGCAGTGAATCTTTAATAAATACCATAAAACGGATACACTTGCAGTTTGGCAAACTGTGTCGCTTTCGACTTTATTAACTGCATGTTGAATGTTATGAAAGAAAATAATAATGTTTATCTATCAGTATTTAATGTATTTGGTATTACCATATTCTTATCTACTTCATTTTAAGCCATTAATGCTGGAGAGAATGGACACACTTTGTGGGGCAAACGAAATGGAGTGAAAGTGTTTTCACACATTATTTATATCTTAGTTTGCACACCAATCTGACCCAAATTTACACACCCTGTCGCTCATTGATATTCATAAAGTAATACTAAAACCATGAACGAGACATCTCGAGTTATAACTTAAATCATGGTGTATGTAACCTAATAAGTTAATGTGAAATATGAAATTGTTTCTTTTAAATACATCAATATTAATTACATACATTTACCAGGAGCGACAACTCTCTCTCTCTCTCTCTCTCTCTCTCTCTCTATAAGTTAGAATATTTTTAATTTGACTATGCTTGACGTCAGTCCAAGTACAAAGCCTTTAAAAACGTGTACGGTAGTTAGTTTTGCGCAGCGATAGTGCGATCAATGGGGGTATTCAAACTCATCTAAAGGATATACTTTCATAGTTACCAGACAAGCGACAATATCCGTAAAACCTTTTTGAATTCGGCAATAATGTCTGTCACATTAAAACTGAAAGCATGATTAAATATTGAAGCAGTATATCGTCGAACTATACACAAGAGAGACAGATAAAATGGATTATGAGAACACATTACCTTTAATTAAAGAGCATCCATACCCATGGTTGTGGGTTCAAACTACAGTAAAGTCATATTTTCCTTTCTTTTTTTTTCTCTCAATTTGATCATTATATATTTATCACCCCGATCAAATTCAGAAAGAAAATATTTTATTTTACATGTTTTGTTTCTTTAATATAAATACCCAAATAGTTCATATCTCAACCCGTTACCACAGAATTTGTATGTAAAAATTTATGAATTAATGAATATTAACTTATTGAACTTATAATTGTATATGGAACAATACATTTCTTTGCCATACATACTGTGAGCTCTAATTTTGTATGAGCAAACAGAGGAAACCCTGATCAGACAGTTGGTCAGAGTCTGATCCGTTTGTCAATGCGTTAAAATGAATCTATATGAAGTAAACAAATATTGTTAGTCAATAAGGTATTGAATTATATCAACTCAGCATGGACTTGAATATTTTATAAAACAGAAAATCAAATGTATCATATTCCATGATTTATTTCGCATTTACCTTAACTTTTTCAAAGTGATTCTGAAAACGTCACCGGCTACGTGGATTTCAAGTCAGAATCAACCAAGCAGATAGACAGGCGTTGTCTTGAGCGCCTACCTCGTCAGGCTCGAGTTCCACCGACAATGCTTGCGCTAAGTAATATCTAAATACTTAAGATGAATTTGATCATTATTTTTGCCCTCTCTCTCTCTCTCTCCCACTATCTCTCCCCCCCCCCCCCCCCCCCCCCTCTCTCTCTCTCTCTCTCTATATATATATATATATATATATATATATATAATATATAATAAAGACTAGCCCAAAATTTCATTTCTTAAACAAACAATTTTTAATATTTTAGTAACTAAAGTATATATTTGTCAGCAAAGCCATTAGCTTTAATATTTTGTTAAACCTATAAATTGAAGACTGAGCTATAAGTTATATTTGAATTCTTCAATTTTTAGAATGAAACGCATACCACCATATCTGTTTTTATAAAATATTATAGCTATGTACTGTTAGTGGAATTAGAGCCATTACTGCTGGGCAATGACTCAGGTAAATATATTTACAATTCAACATGTCACTAATATTTGTATTTGTTATAAAAGTTTATTATATTATGTGGGTGGGGTACTTTTCTTAATTTTCAGACGTTAAAAGGTACTTTTTGTACATTTGTTATTGCATCTATAAATGAATTCATCCATTTTTCTTGTTTTTCTTAAATCGATTTGGACAGAAACCTGGCTTTAATAGACAACGTCTTCCCATGGTCTATACGATTTAGACAATACGGCAATGATTGCCTGTGATTGCTGGAAATAAGTAGGTCGTGGTATAATTTTCGAGTTTATATTTAAGTACGGGGAATAACGTGATCAAATGGAGAGTTCACTTTCTTATAGAGATGTCGAATATTCTGATTTTTCACACTATCATTTGGAGCTCATTCAGATGCGCTCATATTTCAGAAAAATACATATGTCTTGAAAAAAAAGTAATTTTATGATAGAAACTCCAGGAAAATTTGCAGATGTTACAGCAAGAGTATCATTCTTATATTTGATTTAAACAGGTACCTACCGTCATGACTTTAGTCCAGTGCTTTAGTAAATGATCAAATGCATTGTAAAATTAGCAATATCCGAGGTTATTTCTAATTAAATAATAGATAAATATAATTTCCAGTATTAACCTGTACTAATTTGAAATCAATATTGGGAATGTTGAGCTTATTTTTATACTATCATGCTTCATAGAACTTAGACCGAACAGTCAGCGTTTGACGTATTTTGAAATACTTCCGAAGAGTTATTAGTATCATCATTAACACAAGACAAATGCGAATATGACAGGGTATGCTTAAAATCGAAAAAATTTAACAAACTAATATCATACCTTTAGGTTACTTTACTCCCGAAGAAATCTTAAATTTAACCTTATTTTGAAAATATGTTTCCAATACAATATCCGCCTTGGACACCATTTTCTCAAACTTACGGGGGATTTTTAAGTTTAATAGGTGTTTTCGATTGAAATAATATTTTGTCCACTTAGTTATAAGTTTTGTTTGCAAAATTCCTTGTTTGCATACATTAATCGTGTAGTGATGTCAAAAGTTAATCTTTGTGTATAGGCTGAAATATGGCAAATCAAATAAGGGAGATAACTATCCGTATCTTCTTGGCATACCTGTAGGCAGCGATTGCGTCCCTTAAAATACTTACACAACTACGGAATTACAGAAGGTACATTGTGTTTTTTCTTTTCCATTATCTCGTGGCCACGAGATAATAACTAAGAAAAGAAATCTTGCTAACTCGGGCCACAAGTTTTCTTAGTTATTATCTCGTCGCCACAAATGGTTAAAAAGAAAAACACAATGTCTCCTCTGTGCTTCCGTATACTACAGCATACGTACAAATGAAATATTTCACATGTATTCATAATATGCTTATGTTTAGGTGACCTATAGGCCCTTTTGGCCTGGTGTATGTCGTATTGTTTATAAATATATACCGATTATTGTGATTGTCATTGCACATGTCACTATAATAAACAATTTACTTTCTATATTTATTTTTGCAATGTTGTGAAAGAAATTGCTTATTAAAATTGCTCAGTCCTAAAATATTTGAAAACATCACGTCAACCAGATCCTGTAAAGCCAGGCCTTTAATGTTCATCATACACATTTAAAGACAGTTTGGTGGACTTCAAAAAACAGTGTGAAATATGAAGTCTGAAGTATGAAGTCTGAAGTCTGAAGTCTGAAGTATGAAGTGTGAAGTATGAAGATTGAATAAAAGTCATGTGATTTGATGACGTATATTTTCGCGCGTTTTTGTTATAGCGTGGACATATAACTTAAACTGTTGGTACATACAGTACATGTTACTCTGATACCCATATTATTAGTTATGAGATTGCTGGTTGATCAGGATTTTTGTGGCTCATCAATAGTTATAACAACAAGGATATTATCATTAAATAGGAATGGATTAAATGACCATTTCATAGAGTCTTTATAGGGTGAAAATAAGTTGCATATGCATTTTATCCTATTTGTTGTCTCATATTTATGTTTCCTAAAATTTGTTTTCATTAGGGAAACATTATTGGTAAATAATTATAATTTAAATAGTTAATTGTATGCTTTAAGGTAAACTTAAATATACAACCCATCATCATCCAAATTTACTACTAGAGAAAGGAAATGCTTGCAAAAGCTTAATGTTGTTTGATTTTTCCCCAAAATATAACGATGACGTAATTCAAACTTCACGTTTCAGATTTCACACTTCACACTTCAAACTTCACACTTCTCACTTCAAACTTCATACTTCACACTTCAGACTTCAAACTTCACACTTCATACTTCAAACTTCATAGCAAATATGTGTGAAGTGTGAAGTGTGAAGTCTGAATTTCACACTTCATACTTCATACTTCAAAGATATTTAACGTTTATCTATGAAGTTTGAAGTAAGAAGTCTGAACTGTGAAGTTTGAAGTTATGAAGTCCCCACCGGTCTTTCGTAGTATTTAGAGTTGCTACACATTTCAACTTTTATATATACAAGTGTAATTTCTACATATGTGTACTTTTTACGCCTTATGTGTGTTTGTTTGGAAACTGTGTATACACGCTGTTTAACGCTACGTTTCCACTATCACGATTCGTGCCACGATTTAAATCGCGGTCATAATCGTGGACTTATCGTAGCGCTCATATCAGATTATATCAAATCTTGAGGTCAGTCGTGGCAATCGTGTTGATCGTAGGAAAAGAAATTGCCAGTCAAAACATTTTCTACGATAAACACGATTAATTCTCAATCGTAATCATCGCATCCGTTCGTAATGCATCGTAGCAAAGCGCCATACAGCGCATCTAATTGCGCTTCAAAATCGTGGTTGGACATCAACCTTGTGTAGTTCTGGAAGGCGACTGGATCTTCTAGCCTGAGATGGATGTCTAGGAGCCTGGAGAACTGACCAAGCCGTAGTCTTCTCTCCTCTGTGAGCCATGGACGCACCCTAAACTGCCTGATGCAGCTTTCCTAACTGGTTTTGTAGATGGCCTGGCTGCAGCTTTTCTCTCCCTCTCTAGCGATGATATAAGCATACAGCAATACTGCAAATGGTACGTTATCGCACTGAAATCCTGCCATTATCCAAGGTTGTAGGTTCTGTTTATTGATGAAAAAAAATCAATCCTGAAAAAAAAAAACTTGATAAGAACGAATTCAATAGTATTGTTGTATATACAGTAAAACTACGTTTTAAGACCACCTCGCTATTAAGACCACTTATTACTGGAACCAAAAAGTTTTAAGCAGAAATTCAATGGTCACATGTTACACAATTAAGACCACCTCGCAATTCCACTACTAAGACCATCTCTAGTGGACAAAATACCTCATTTCACTATTTACGAAAACAGTGTTCAAAACAGTGAAATGATCATGATATAATCCACTGATATTCCCCTATATAATCCATCGAAAAGCATTAAATAAAAATAGAAAAGTCTGTTGTTTTTTTGTTTTTTTTTTTTTTGTTTTTTTTTTTTTTTTTAATAAAAAAAAAGAATGATGGCTAAATGAGAGGTAAATGGTTTGTCTAAAATCAAAAGATTGACACCAACTTTTTTGAAATTCAGTAATACTGTTTTAATTATAAAACATTTGCAATTTGAAATAACAAGATAATGTATATAATCAATAGTAATAACGCAAACTAGATTATAGTACATGATGCTATAATTTATCCATACCAGTCCTGTTCTGTCTGTATTGGTTAATTTCACTATAATGACCCCCTCGATATAAAGACCATTTTTCTCCGGAACCGATGGTGGTCTTAATAGCGAGGTTTTACTGTACATATATACCTTTCGGGGTCCAATCATAGCTCGAATCGCGATTATATTCGACCGTGATCGTGAAAGACATATTGACCACACTCGTATCCTAACGCAACAGAGCGCATCAGTTCATAATGACCGCAACGTACAGAACGTACATGCACGTGCCAGATCGTCCCAAGTCGGGAACCCCGATCGTGATGATCGCGACAGATCGAGACCCTATCGTGAACTCGATCGGGACAATCCTTTCTAAACGTATGTGATCGTGTCTGAACGGGCGACCAGATCGTGCCGGATCGTGTCGCTTGATAATTACCAGTGAACACCTAAGCTTAACAAATCGTATCAGAAAGTATCGAACCCCGTCTTTGCGTATCCGAACCTGAAATTTCAAAAGATTCCGGAGATCAGCAACGAATGGCCAATCTCGGCGTTCGTGACGGATCGCACGACATTGGGAACGTAGCATAAGCAGTAGAACTACCACATCTAACCAGAGCTAATGGCAGAAATATGCCACCATACAATGTGTTATATTACGTTTAAAGCTTCATGCACAGTCCTTTAAAAACATTTTATGAAGTTAAATACATCTCTTTTATATTTGAACAACTTAAGAACATATCGGTACATATCTACTGATCATTCGTGTTGAAGGGCAAGGTTCTAAATATACGCGTATTGTCATTTGATCCAATATCCTGAACACACTGTAGATAATCAATAAATACCAAACTGGGATCGGCTTTATTCACGTGAAATATTACATTATTTACATAATGGTGAAGGGGTAGGAATATCTCTGTCGCTTATAGAATTCATACGTGTACATGGCATACACAAGGGAGACACGTGTTTTGTAAGGCATATGTTTTTCAGAAAAGGTACCTGTTTATGTTTTAATTTGATTTCTCATGTTGTATTTTTTTTATGTTTTATTAACCATATTACGCAGAACCATAACAATAAAATCCAGATGATACCATATATGACTAATTAAGGGTGGATAAACGATCGTTTTCAGATTTGGTTGGAAATCTGATTGATTAAAGTACTAAAATAAATGTTTACATGATAGAAGTGAAATGAAACTTCTGATTCTTAAGGAATCTTACCTTATGTTGTTATATTCCGATATGTGGATTTGTGATCAGTGTTATTCTCTTACTTTTTGCATTTATTCTTGAATGTCTTGCAAATGTACACTATGATTCCTCAATTATAATCCAGTCAGACAGGTTAGGTACCTCACATTTTTTTTGTTTGAACATTTGATTATATATTTAAAGAGTTGTATTTATAGTAGATATAAAGTTTTAAGTTTGCCACGATATGAACGTATCATATAATGTTTTAGTCAAAGAAATACTTATAATCAAGAGTTACCTTTAAGAAATGGTATATTGTTTGTACCAACACCTGTATTTTTCAAAATATTTTTTTCAACTATTAAATATCTTATTCGAACAATACAATAGAAGACTTTGTGTCACGTGTATGACAACCAACAACATGCCAGGCCTAATTAAAACTTATGCAATATTGTGTCTGGGTGAACAGTTATGCTGGCATTACTATTTAATCCGCAATTTACAATAGGCGTACTTAAAAGAAGTTGCTAACCGGAAGTAGACGATAGAGAATTCCGACTTTAAAGACTATCATACAGAAAGTGATACAAAGAATATTCGATCATTATCTGTCTTTCTACTTGTGGGTGATCATTTGGCAATATCCAGGTTATGTACCGAATCTTTATAGATTTTCACTTGGCATTAAGAAATGTAAGCATAGCGTCATTCTATTTTTAACTCAATCAGATAGTCCAAAAGAAAATCAATTGTCCCAGATAACCTCTAATTTCACATACAACAGAATAGT
>CM037779.1:18761753-18811753 GCA_021229015.1 Solen grandis
TGAGAAGGGTATCAAAACTTATGTCTCTATAGTAACTTCGATTTTTGTTCCTTTCAAAAATTCGCTTTTAATTTGTTGAAAAAATGGATAAAACTATTCTTTTTTGCGGCGGGGGCGTCCCCCGCCTGCAATGGTATTAAACCGCTTTTCAGACACATGACACTTTCTTAGAGTTCTACGGGAATTGTGCCAACAGATTTAGAATACTGCATAACATCGATTCCAATATCCGTTTTGTTGTTGTTTCAATTCATTAATATTGTCGAGAAGCCTTTGTTATTAACTTTGTTGCGTATGTGTTTGTGTATTGATAAACTTCCTGAAATATTTTATTTTAGATCTCTGCCTGTCCCTATATTTAGATAAAATAGCTGAATAGTAGATGATATATTCTTCAAGCATATGAAGACTTCATTGTTGTTTTCCATTTTTCATAAACCATTCTGGTTCACTCAATGACGTTAATGCTGCATCAAAACCACCAGCTTTTCATAACCTAAGTCGGTCTCTGTTAAAAGGTCTTCCGCATTCAGTTCGTCAGCTCTTTGATTTACGATACACACATATTGATTATTCATTTGAAAAGTAAATCATTTGGCACTTCAGTACCGAATTGGACCGGTACCTGGTTATTGAGATTCGGTATGCTGACGTTCTTTTTATCTACATCGTAAAATAACAATAATGATGCCTTATATGTATACAGATGACAACTTCCTTGTCGATTTGACAGAACAAACGAAAAATGCAAATGATGGGCACAAACATTTACAAAAACATGCTGTTGTTGAAACCGGAAAGAAATGCAATATAGTTTCCTTGCCCACCGTTAGGAAATTATATGTTGTTTACAAGAGATCGTTATCTACAGCTTCTTTGGTGAATTGCTTTTGTTATTCATGCATGTATAGCTGGTCGAATCCCATACAGAAATATTTAATCGGAGTCATTATGAAGCATTTAGCAAGTAAATGGTGTGAGCTGTAATTACACTGTGTTGTTGTTAAGGGTTTGCTGGGAGATGTCAATTGAATTGGTAAGTTTTTATATAAATATGACGAGTAGAAACCCGGGTGGCGCGATGATAATACAGGGAAGCGTATATTCCAATTAGAGTCTTACCGGCGTCGTATAAGGTGCGATATGAAAAATCCTTAAAGTGCACTTAAAGAAAAAAAATTTGAAATGAAATTTACACACATTTTAGTTTATATTCTTCTCCATTAATTGGTAAGATTTTATATAAATATGACCTTTAATAACCAGGGTGGCGCGATGAAACTATAGAGTAGCCTATATTCCTATTTGAGTCCGACCGCCGTGGTATATGTGAGGATTTCAAATATATATATATATATATAATGCATAAAGCAAAAAAAAAAAAGTTGAAATGAAGATTTTACACACATTTTAGGATATTGCCTTCTCTATGTTTTGGCAAATTTTCATATCGATATGACCAATAGAAACCCGGGTGGCACGATGATACTGGAGTAGTAAAAACCCGGGTGGGGCGGTGATGCTAGGGTAGCGTATATTCCTATTTGAGTCTGACCGCCGTAGTATAGGTGGGATTTTTTTAAAAAAAATTTAAATGAATTAAACAAATTTTATGTTATAGTCTCTTCATTCTTTTCTTTTTTTCTTATTTAAAATATAACGGATGGCACGAAGGCACTAGATCCGGATTTGGTATCCGCATAATAGCACCGTACCAAACTGTACAGGTGCGAGATCGAGGAAAACAGGAAAAGGCTAATATGCAATAAAAACATAAAATGTTCGTATGAAATTTGCATAGATGTTGTAAAATGTTATTTTAAAGCAACTTGTGAAATTTCATACAAATACGACTTGAAATAACACAGGTGGCGTCTTCAAAACTCGGACGGCGTCAAGTCCCCCACCTGTGAGATCTTAAAGAGAATTTTGAAAATGGATTTAAACATCAATGAAATTTGCACATATGATGTAAAATGCTATTATAAAGCTACTAGTGAAATGTTATACCTATACGACCAGTAATAAAGCGGGTGGCGCTATAGAATCCTGGATGGCGCATAATCCTGGATGGCGCTTTTTAGTAGGACCGCCTAAAAGGAAGCTATTGTAAATATAACAATTTTCATTTTTAAAAATATTAACAAAATGGGGAAGAACAAAGTTCTAGATGATAACAAGATTTGATATTATATAAGCTTAAAATTTCAAAATAGTATTAGTTTTATCGATACGCTATGGCTAATTCATAGGAGAAATTTCAGCTAATACACTTATTAATCTTTACATTGTAACAAAGTCAAAAAAAACAAAAACAAAAAAAAGTATTGCCTCTGCAAATCCAACAATTAGCCAGATTGATGTCGACAGAATCACTAATCAAGAGCAACAGATAAGCTGCGTATTTGTGTAAATACACAATTTGAATAGGCAAAAAAACAACAGTTGAAATAAAAATCAATGCATATCAATATGTAACAAAATATTTTGATACCCAAAAGGATTCAAACAGACCGCGTACCAATCCAGTTTTTACTTATCATCAACAGGTGCGCTGTAGAAAAGAACAATAAAAACAACAGGTGAGCGGTATAGTGCCTGTTCCTACAAAAATACTACTTACTATAGGTTTGCCTGTGAACAGCCCTGTATTCAGTTGTCTTTAAAAGTCCCTTACATAAGTGTTGGATCATAGCGTATATAATGCAATCAGGGAACCAACCCCCGTATAGATGCGAACAGCAAGATATTCTTGTCCTTATTTTGAACAGAGTGTGTAATGTCCCCAGTAGATGGCTATGTCCTTATTTGGAACAGAGTGTGTAATGTCCCCAGTAGATGGGTATGTCCTTATTTGGAACAGAGTGTGTAATGTCCCCAGTAGATGGGTATGTCCTTATTTGGAACAGAGTGTGTAATGTCCCCAGTAGATGGGTATGTCCTTAGTTGGAACAGAGTGTGTAATGTCCCCAGTAGATGGGTATGTCCTTATTTCGAACAGAGTGTGTAATGTCCCCAGTAGATGGGTATGTCCTGATTTGGAACAGAGTGTGTAATGTCCCCAGTAGATGGGTATGTCCTTAGTTGGAACAGAGTGTGTAATGTCCCCAGTAGATGGGTATGTCCTTATTTGGAACAGAGTGTGTAATGTCCCCAGTAGGAGTGCCTGTCCTCAGTTCCATTTGTGTATAGCGTCCTCAAAAGGTGGCACTTTTTGAAAAATACGATTATTGACTTTTAAGATATATAATCGATCAAAATCTATATGAGTACTTATTCGTTATATTTTGGTATGAGGCTTGAGCATAAAAAATCAGTAGAAAGCACTGTCCTCATTTGAATGTAAAATATGACATGTCCTCAGTTGATGGTCCTTACATGTGTGTGTGTGTGTGTGTGTGTGTGTGTGTGTGTGTGTGTGTGTGTGTTCAATTTTTCTTGTAAAGAGTTTGTTAATGCAATGTTAAAGTGGTTTTATAATATTGGGTTTACTGGCATCGCTAAAAAATGCGATCCCTGTCTATTTAATTTACTTTGAAAATAGAATATACAAAATAAATGCGACTATCCTTTTTTCTCAGCGCCATCAGCGCTTTTTTTTTCAGTATATGACGGTACAGTCTCTATTTATAGATTGAAGATATTATGCAAAAGGCTACTGAAATGGTCAGTGTGTGGCTCGTAATTAATTTCGGATAGTGTATATATACAGGTTTTGGTCATTTTATAGTATAACAAATAGCCCAGGAAGTATCTGAGGTCGATAGATTGTTGTAATTATTAGATATTACACGGATTTGTAACGGGCTTCAAGATGTCTACATTAGTTATTGTAACACAATAAAATCGTCGAAACGTGCATATTTGCTATCCAAAACTATTTACGAGCCACCTTTGCATCAGGACAAACTATATTCCTCCGCATTGTCAACTGAATGTTATGCAACATCATAAAGAAATTAGTTCTTTTATACTTTTATGCTAAGGACAATTATTTTGTCCCGTAAATAGTTTGTTTTGACACAATACATGTATTGATTTTTCAACACCTTTGTTTAGTCTCAGCAATCGTTCGATCATTTGTACAAAATTGAGAGGTTCTTCTGTTTTCAAAGTAGAGAATCGAATGCTCAGAAAGTAGGTACTATAGTTGTGAGTGTCTACGTCACATACAACTAATCATGCGGAAAACTTACGCGCTACATTATTGCATAATAAACAAAACACTATTGTTTTTGGTTTAGATGCAATTATATAGCACTTGAGCAAATCGTTTAGTTTGTAATTTCGGCGCGGTTGTGCTTCTTTTTTTTCTCATGATACAAAATAAATAGGATGGATAGTTAAAATTTTCAATCGGTTTGGCCCTGTTCAACCATACTTGTAGGTATACAGTAAATCAGTAAGAGCAAAAATGGTATAAATAAATGTGCATTAATTATATATTTTAAAAGGAGCTTGCTCCGGTAGATTTGTGTGGCACTCACTTTCTCTCACTTCACTCACTCACTGCAGATTTTTTTTCTCACCATTTTCGGAACAAGACCTGATCCCCAGAATTGGTAATTTTTCGCGTCGTTTTAGACAAAATAGGGAAAAACTCACATCGTAATAAATATATATATAATAAAAGAAAACGAAAAGAAAAAAATCGGTTTATTCAACCTTTCTTTAATGGTATAACACGTTTTCGTGGTACTAACGTGATTTGTCAACCATATTTGTTGGACTCGCTACTTTAGATCCAAAACACGTCGTAACACACGTCGTGTTGTTTTAAAATGCAATGGAAGTTATCGTATATTACTTCGAGACAGAGAGAGCGAAATAGAAAATAGAAATTAGGGTATTCGTGGTATGTTAAAATTAAGTTGCCGACATGGACGAGGATAAATAAACGTAAGCACCACCGCGCTATCATATGTTTGCGGAGGATTTATGTTAGCTTTATGGCGGTTTAATGTTATGCGCCAAATACTTTTCATTACACCATTAACAACACCATCTTACGGATCCAATTTTGAAATTGTTTTTGGAGTAGTACATGTTAATTCAAATTCAGTCGCTCGAGTCTGTGTATGTTTCATTTCATTTGTTCAGTATTACAACAAGAGGGCCAAGATGGCAATCTCCTCAGAAATATTGTCTTCGTTGCCTTTACAAGTAATTATAATAAAGCATATTTGTACCGAATACATTATCCATGAAAAATTCATTTCAATTCCACAAACCAAACAGTACATGTGGTCAAAATTTAAAGGTTGTAGCATTAAAAAAATCCTAAGTAATATTAAAGGGAAATAACTCCTCACTTAATTTGCTGAAATCAGCCAGGAATGAATTTAGCCGAGGGAGTATGGCTTTAAACATAAATTGTCAAAAGATTTGAATAAGCTCGCTGAGGAAATAAAGATGCTAGAGTGAAATCTGGCATTTTTAATATCAAAAGGGCCACAAATCCTGACCTTATTGACCCATACAGCTTAATCAAACTGGCTAAGACATTACGACAATAAAGATGCTAAGTGCAAACAAACTAATTGTGGACGACGACGGACGGACGACGGACATTCAGCGAACAAAATAGCTCACCATGTACTTAGGAGAGCTAAAACTATTAATAAGTACCAGTGTCGCGATTAATTTCAGCATTATTTCTGTAGAAAAATAGTCTCTTTCTCTCTCTCCATCTCTCGATTTAAGATATGTATCCCTCTCTCTCTCTTTCTAATTCTAATGTAAATGTTTAAAGGTGAGTCATTAGACCGACCTTGATTAATTCCTGTCATATGTTCTAATTCCCGCTGGATTAGCTCTACCCGAATACCTTGATACTAGTTAGTGGATGTCCTGGAAACTTTAGACTTTGATTTGGCTTCTAATTGTTACCTTCGATTTTATCACATCAGAGAAAAGTTCTATTGATACTTTACTGATAAAAAATACATGTACGACGTACGCTAATCAAATAAAATGGAGACAAGTAGTAGACTCTTGGACTTTGAATGAGACAAGTATATAGCCATCTCTTCTTCAGATAAGCTTTCATAAAACTATGACTACCAGGATTTTAGATTAGGATTATTCTTTATTATAATCGTGCATGATATTAAACTTAAAACAAAATTTCAACAATCTTAAATCATTTGTTTTATTGTGTTTTGGTATCTTAATATTCTCTTATGTAACAAAACATAAAATGCAGCGACTTAGACCATTAGTAGTCCTAGTTAGTAGTAACCTCACATAATTTTTAATCTGGTGTCTGCCAAACAAACGAATTTCAAGTTTATATAAACTTATAAATACATGAAGGGTATTATTAAAGCATAGCGTATACAGGAGTTGTGATTAACACACACACGCGCGCGCTAAAACCAGGGGTGGTCAAAAATATTTTATTAATACGCAAAATACTAGTGTCAAAATATTCTCGATTAAGTTTGTTCTCACGAGCAAATACAAAAGTACATAATACATGAAAATTGTAACAAAAATATATAAATATCATCACATCCCTTAGAGGGCGATAGAACAGGATATTCATTCGATACAAATAATGTTAACCTCGGCGTTACCCGAGGGGAACCTTAACTTTTCACGGGTGGACATTATGTTCTAGCGCCCTCTGAGGGGTGTGATATATATTTTATTGTAATGAACAGAATATGACGACCTATTAAATGCAATACAAAGACTACACAGAATTAATAAGATAGATATTTGATTCATAACGATTAATTAGATTTTAATAAGCGTTTAGGCAAGGGAAGTAACTTCGGGATGCGACGGTATGCGATTGCGCGATGAGAGGGATAATTCGTTGTCAATAGGGACAAAAAGTAATGTCACGGGAGATGACATTACGGATTGTTACCCTTTGACGTCACAAAAAGCTATATAGTAAACAATCAAGTGAGGTATAATAACACAATTTGGAACATCCTGTGGTCACGCTCTCATTATGTGTCCATGTCATTATACTCTTCTTGAATGGCAGAGCGCTTTTCTGCGTGACGCTTCCGTACAACAACTTCTACAACAAGCAGCAGTATAAAGCCTACGGAGATAGGAAGTGCTACCCACACTAGTAGAGATTTGGTTTGAGGGTCTGAAAATAAAGAAATATTGAGAACAAAAATTATAATATTTGAGTTTGATTTCCTTTCTTATGGCATATTCTAATTATATATGGTGTTTCAAATATATAGTAATCTCCTCTTCTAAAGAATTGTTCAGACCTTAATATACCCGATGTTTGATATTAGAGTATATCAAGCAAGTTATGGGCCGTTATTATTAATGAATTGCTTGCAACTCTATTCTATGGTAACAAACATTCCGTCGGACAACCTTGCGTTTCTATTTCTAGTAACATTTTTTTTTCTCTTGAATAGGCCATTGAATTTTAATTATTTCTTCACACATTGTTAAATGGACAATGGACTATGTAGCAGTGTGTTTCTTTTTCAGCCAAGACAACAAACAGTGTTGATTGAGTGCATGCAAGATGATGAGGTGACATTTACAGTAATATTTTCTTTGAATGTGAGGCAATCTGAAAACCCTTTGCACACTGTATTCTCTTATATGATATGAATTTGTATACTGAGTATTATTGTGAAAAAAATATGAATTACTGTATAAAAATTACTTATGTTTTTCACCACCCCTCCCACTTTGGGTTGACAGTGACTCCTTAATTTCCTTGTCACAAAATAGTATTACATCTATATTTTTGGACACTATTTAAAAAGCATTTAAGGGCTTATAATTTGAGAAATATTATTGAAATACTAGTTTTCATATTGACACATCTACTCTTGTGCTTTTGTTGTTTAATGTTTGATTCATCTTGACTCATAAGTACATATCATTATGTAATTCCTATTAACTGCAGGGAAAACAGAGGTGTGCGATGTACTAATTGTAAGCCGTCCATTATACTGTTTCCTTTAATCTTGTCTTGCAGCTACCATGTTTACATATTTTAAAGTTGCTTTAAAACATTTGAATATTTTTTTTTTACTATAGTAAACAAGTTAATTCCATTAAAATCCTTAATCTGTCAGAATTATCGGCGCTTTGATTTTAAACAGTAATGTTCTTATCGTTTTACTAAAATAGTGAGATGCTGGGTATTTCATTATGTTCTTGCACTCCGAATCACTTTACGCAGAGAAAAACTTATTAAAATTTAAGACCTTTAAACAAACACAATTCTATCTAGGATTTTGGAAATGAAAAGCAAAATTAGATAGAAATTTTAAATGTTTCAAATGTACCATGCACGGAAAGTAACTGCAACATTAAATGCTAAGTATAATCCGATTAAATGGTATCTGACGTCACACACAGCTAAACACACTTTGATCTGTGAATATGTAAAAAAAAAAATGAAAAAATCATGAAGTATTTCACTAATGTGTCATTTCTTCATAATCCTGTTTTTGAATAACATATTGAATTGTTTAACCGAGTTTTGGCAAATAATTTACATATTTCATTTTAAAAATAGTTTTTAGTCCTTTTTCAGCACCTATCTGGACATTACTGTTCACAATTGAAATATCATAACTAAAGTTACAGCTCCTAAAATCATTAAATCTTTACCATTGTTTGCCTAATGTATTGTTCTTTCCGTATGTTATATTGCTTTTGAGATCTTAGAATCATGAATTAGAGTCCAAGAACCTTAAATGCAAGAAGGGTCTGACATTACATTATTCCGCACGCTTACATAAATTAAGACAAAAAATAATACTTCGTCAACCATGATATCAAATAATAATCCCTGTCATCACCTGCAGTATCGGTGGACTTGAGTTGCGTGCACTTTATTTCCTCCCCACTCCACGTGTTGTTGGCTTGACACGTTCTGTTGACGCCATCAATGTCTGCTGTATAGCCCTTGTTACATGTGTATGTTGCTACGGCTCCATGTGATGCGTTAGAGGCACTGACCTTTCCGTTCTTTGGGTCCGTGAGTTTACTGCAATCTTAAGGATTATACAAAGCTTGACATTTTGAGCAGAAAATGCAATTTGTTATTTCTGTTTTAATTTGAATGAATTGCCTATAGAACAATAAGAACATATGACAATTAAATACAACGAATCTATGAATGCAATAAGTAAATAAAAATACCATAAATATTTTCACTGAATTGAACTACTGCTTATATTAAATTAAATATGGAAACAAAAAATATATTTCGAATGAGTTTTTATGGTATATGTAATTTGTTGATTTTGCTCAACCCAATTTGCTTAAGTAAAATATGAAATTTCTTCAATATTCAAATTCATGACGATGGAGGAAGTTTTTACGTCATTTTCTGAAGAAACGAAATCGAAATCTGCGAGTTATTTGTACTAATCAGAAACTTTCACGCATCTATATTACTTTTAAATAATAACAGTATTTTTGTTTAAATCTGAGTAATTATATCCATCCCTAAAATAAGAACATCTTTAAAAAATGTATATACATTCATATTTCAATATTCATTAACTTGTAATACAAGCCTTTTATAAAGACTTACAGACATGTCTTATTCAATGTTTTTATCACGTTTTCAATAACGAAATAATATATAGAATAATTTAGGTTGAAAATCATAGATAAATGATAAACCTTCTGTTTAATTTTTAAAGTTCAAAAATAGTTTAATCTTTACATTCTGTGCATTATCAACTGTGTGATAAACATTATCTATATAGATGATCTAAGATAAGAGGCAATCGTTTACTTCAAGTCTTTAACGAGCTGGCTGGAAAAGTACGAAATGAGACTCTGTCGGGGTATATCATTTCAGCCAAAAGAAATTTCATTCTCAGGGGCTTAATTGATAAACTTGCATGACCTTCTCACAGCCTGTTCTAGTCAGTATTTTGACTATTATTAACCACGTTATTTCGCTAACTTTGAAGAAATGCCTTGTTGGACATTTCCACTCTATACATTTATAAAAAATAACTATATACTTTTGATAACTATACTCGTATCATGAACAAAATAACATCATGGTAGATGACTACAGTGACTGGGTCAGTGGCAATATAACACAGGTGATTTATCGAAACACACATGAGGCTTGTTTTTATTGAATGAAATTTGGTTGTATGGTATCCGATAAATAAAATGTCTGTTTCTTTATTTTATTTTTTAATGTTGCAAGTCAGATCGTAAGTTTTAAGTTTTCTGTTATCCTATTATTATTTTCAGGATAAAGTAGATTACATCTAAAGCGATATTTTTATCAATTTTATCTCTGCATTGTGTACAGAAGTAAAATGTCTAAGCTACCATACATTTTACTAATCAATTTCCCCCCGTGTACCTTAAGCGTTCGTTTGTTTCATATTTTTCCAAAAGAATGTTTTCCATTCCACCCACAAGGTCATTCAATTAATCGATTAACTTCGAATGCTTCGGCTTGTATTTACTTACACACAGTTTCAAATTTGGTATAGGTTAAATAGTATAATCATTTCAAAATTCCTTATAATATCTTAATTATGACACGTTTCTTGCTAAAATTTAAAAATGTATTACATGTACGTAAATTTCATGTCATATACTTGTTATAAGGATACAAATGGTCACCTCAAAACAAAATAAAATATGTTTTCAGGTTGTCAACAACACTGAAGGATTGAAGGATGAGATTGTATATCAAAAGTATAGTTTATGATCTAAAGACTGTTCATACATGAAAAATAAATGGAACTAAGTAAAATACATCAGCGTATATTACAACTCTTCCAGATTGATAGATAGGAATAAAGTCCTGTATTTTATATGTATTATATGTTCAAATTAAGCTGCGTTAATATCTACATCAACTAAATGTCTGTGGATAAATAAATGGAGATAAGCTACCTTCTCCAACACAAATCACGATAGTTCCACAAGCCCACATCCAGAACAGCTTTAAGCCAAACACATGGGATGTTTCCATCTCCTTATTAATGCATCCGTGTTAGTGTAGAGAATAAGTTTTTTAGTTGCCGTTTTTTTATTCAGTCTTTTATTGTCAATTGTTTAATGACAAAGTCTCTTAAGAAGCCATTTCAGTATATTTGTCCATGAAATATTGTTCATTTTTATTTTGTTAGTATTGTTTTCAACTTGATTTTGATCGCTATGTATACGTGCATTCACATGCGCATTTGCCACAGTAAACAGAAACATTCCTGAAGTGTGCTGACACACATGAAATTGATTTTATCTATTATATCGAGCACGATGACCTGTTTTTAGTATAATCTATCATGACTGGTTGCATGACGCCTTTATCTGTAATAAGATTAAATTTGTTCTACACATACATCTGAACATTCAATTACACTGTATGCAATTGAGTTCGCTTTGATAAAAAGAAAAATCATTTTTGTCTCTTCAACTTGAAACATGTAATGTTTTTCAATTTCTTTTCCCGAAATGTATCGCAAGAAAACACTGTTTAAACAGTATTAATGTGAGTAATTCTCACCTTTGAGACATATATCAATGTGTGCAAATGTTTTTTGAAACAAAGGTTTTATTAATTTAGAGGTCAAATCGAGGGATGAGAGCAAAACTAGGCATATGCTTGAATATGCATAAGCACTTGACCTAGTTTCGTTCTCACCCCTCGAAATGATTACTCAGGAATGTCAAAGCACTACTGTATGTTACTGTACATAAACAGTTACTATTACCCAAATCAGTGGTAATGATCAATGACAATGGATCTCTGAATGTTGAATATTGGATCCCAGCAGATGTGATGAAAGTACTGGTACAACCCAGGAAGCGTCGATAGCCGGAGAAATACAGTCCGTATACATGTATACTTATTTTCTTTAAGACGAAGAATTGATCAGTTCTAAATCATGGAAAACTCAGTATGATATCTTTTAGATGGAATTGTTAATCTGGTGAATGTTTGGGTGATTTTTATATGATAACGTTTGGATATTTGTACTTTAATAGTATTATTCATATCAGAAATATTTCTGAAATAATTCAGATGTATGTTAGCTTTATGATCTATTTACGAAATTCATTGGCGGACCTGAGGTTTTCAAAATATCCAGTGCTCATTATGACAGCATTAAGTTAAAAACAATTCACATTGTGTAATAATGTCCTTAAATGCATGGTGTTCTATCAACAAAGCGCGAAACCTTTTGCTTCAAAGGCAAACTCACGAACTCCGATGTCTTTTGTTAAGCCCAGTACCCTTAATGCTCCTTCCTAAAATCGTTCCATTCGAACAATATATGCATAAAGAAGATGCTGGGCGCAAACGTAGCCGTAACCCGAACAAAGCAGTAGTCAATTAGTAATATTCACTGAACACATAATATTGAAAGTTAGGTCGATGGACGAAGTATTGTAAACGTTTATAGAGGGCAAGTTTTAAGGCATGAAGTGCTATCCTCAGAATAAGCGGTTACATGTAATATTTTCTGCATGTAATTTACTCTTAAAACATTGAAATACAGTCCAAATATCTAAAAATCTTAAAATAGATGTGTATCAAATTAAAGCTACACATTGCATTATTATGCGCTTATATTTATAGGGAATAATTGAAGATTTAATATTTCTATACTGCGTGTCAGAATCTCAAGTTCAGTGACTGTAGCTTTAAAGTAAACCAATTCAAGCCTTCTTGGTAAAACGCAAACGCAAAATATCATAAATTGTAACTAAATATCTTTTCCATATATACTAGATTATTAGCTACTTTTGATAATCGTATATATATATTTCTTGTTATCCAATATTTAAACCGACTTACATAGATTAACAATAAGACCTTTCCTGGAAAATATAAAACAACAATACCGACAATCTACTTATAAACTAGAATTTAAAATGACTGATTGAATGCTTGAATTTAAGGTCCCTTCGAAAGACAATATTTCAGTACTTTAGCATGCACGTGAGATATAATCCTAATGCGTTATCACGCTGTAAACAAGATACCACTTCTTATCACATTAACCTGACACTGGGAGATATACCAGTACTTCTTATAACAATTTTGGTATATCGCGACCATCTAACAGTACATATCCATAAGTACAAACTGTGATTTACAACAATACAGGTTTGATAACGTTAAACAAGACACGCGATCTTGACACGATGTTTCGGATATTATCACACGGTGATTTCTTTACCTTCTGGGTAACAAGACTTCCGGGTCCAATGAGGGAAACTCCGGTAAATCCGATCTGTATTGAGGTTATTTAAGAGTTCAGACGAATGTTTTTTTTTAATATACGCTCATTTAATACGCGCATGTTCCGTAAATAATAATAAAATAAATATTTAATGTACTGGTGAAAGAATAGGATATATATTACGTTACATTTTACACGAAAATCGTTTAGATTGTCCCAAATAACATTTGTTTATTCTTTGTATTCATATTTTCAAGATTTGTCTTTAATCTATTCAATAAAAGGATGACCCCTATTCGCTAAATATCAAACCGGAATGTATCAGAGTGATGCATCATGTCACATTTCTGCATACGTGAAGTGAAACTGTCTCATGTCGACATCCTATTTAAGAGTATACACACGGACAAGATCTTTATTTGCAAGGAATCTCTCTCTCTCTCTACATATATAAATAAATTGAAATAAGATAAAATATTACCATATATATATATTCCTTAGAAGTGTGGCCGATATCATGTGTTTCTGAATGGAAGGAAATCAAGTATAGCGTTGTTGTTGTTTGTTTGTTTCAAGAGTTAGGGCCAATGATCCCGTTTTGAACTAATTTTAAACTGCTTAACGGTAGGTGTTTTTGTTTTGGTTGACGATGTACTTTTGTTATCTGCTGAAATAGCTCAACTATCTAGTCAACTAAGTTGAAAATGATGCAAAAACATATTTATTCACATACCCTAATATTTTCATAACAAAACGGATGAATTAAACTTTAAAATGTGATACCAGAATAAATCATTTAGCAAAAATAATTAAAAAAAAAGATAACTGCTGTCTAAATGTATGAATTATGATTTAATTATGCACATTTACAGGGTCTGGTGCTTTTGAATAATGGTAATATCTGATTCGTTGATACAGAATATTTCGATATATGGACTGAGATATAAGGCAATGATGGGTCATGAACCAACTTTAAAATATATGTTTGCAACGAAATGATCCTGGTCATTCATATTAGACGTTTCAACCATAATTATTGAAATAAACAAATACAGTCAAGTCAATTTGATTAGGAGACAGCTATAACTTAACAGCTAATTCTATACAGCTTCCAGTAAGCTTCATATGTCAAAATGCTCGTTTCAAACAGAACAGAACATATATTTTATTCAGACTTGTACAATGTACATCGTCTCAACACATAATGGAAAAAATTAATTGCCACGTACATTACACAAAATTAAACAAGCAAACAAACAACAGGCACAGAGAATAAATTTATGAAATAAATAATATTTTGCATTATAATATTTCGGTAGGAGAATGAACAGCCATAACAACAGCCGTATTGAGTGTACCATTTCTAATAGCAAGAACTTCTTTAATATAGATAGAAAGTTTGACGAGTATTTGCTTATTTTGCGAAATTAACAGCTGCAAATACTTATGCATAGATGGACGACAAAAATACTATTTAGTTAAATATTTTCTTCTGATATCAGCGGAACATATATATAGAAATTGAAATTCTTCGATGTCGTTATTGTTACAAATTAAACAAGTAATAATTGTAACAGTAAACTGTTACTAAGTCTCCCAAACGAAGTGCGGCCTGACCCCTTGGTGACCCATGTAAACATCAAAGAAGGACCATTCAATCCATCTGAGGAAAAATATATATTGTTTATGGGTGAGGATCTCAATGGTATTTGAAATAAAGGTCAGAAGTAAAATTGACAGGGTGGGGCCAAGCCCTTTGTAACCCCCCCCCCCCCAGCACTCACACACCGGCGACACTAAAGCAGTACATTCAATCTGTCTCATCATGAGGAACAAGAATATAAAAATTTAGGGTGGGGATAAGTTTTTGAGATATAAGTGATAAGTAAAATTAAAGCGGCGGAGGCTGACCCCTAGGTGACCTCGGGGGACACCAAAGTAGTACTATTCATTTCTTCTCATTATTAGGATTGTTAATAACCAACTTTGAGGGGGTTGGGCCTGAACCCCAGGAACCCCACATTTACAAAAATCAGGGTGGGGGCACCACTACTCATTGAGGACTGTAATTGTGTGAAGTTTTGTAAAGATAGGTCAAGCAGCCTCCGAGATACGGCCCGTACAATGTTCCCAGCGGAAGAAAGAAGATGGAATAATAAGAAGAACTAGAGTCGCTAACGCGACAGCATCGGTTTTCACGGACACAACAGTCTTTGGTGCCTAGTGATGCTACAAAGTCCCATTTAGTATAGTATAGAAGTTGCATCATTCGAACATTAAAATTTCCAGTTTGAAGCATAAAAACTTATTTACAATTGATCGAAAATGGATCAAACTTTGAACTGTCATAAAATAACCAAATCATGCCATATTTTTAAAACTATAACATCACTGGAGCTCCTTAAGAACTTAGACTTTTGTCCATATTCTCTCTATAAAATATTTTTAGTTTTGGAGCTGTTTTGGGCCGAAGAAAAAACCTATAATCGTGATATGACCTTGGCCATTGCATTTTTTTTAATTGTGAGACTCTTTGAATCATAAAACTACATTACCTGTGAAGAAATGATGAAGACTGAACAAAAAATAAGTTTGATCGCATCCTGTGGACAAACTATACAAACCCTAATTTTGCCAACCTATATATAGTGTGCGTATATGTCTTATAATTCATATGCAGCAAACAGAATACTTCTTTCTGATCTCAAACAAAAATGGGCAGGTTTTTCGTAGACCTACTCTCATTGGCACATTTATTTTGCAAGGTTTGAACATTCAACCTCTTCTAGCGCAAATATTTTCCCGTACCCGATGCTATGAAATCCATCGTATTCTGTTGTGCTGTCAACAAAAAACAGAATGCTGAAAACTACATTTGAATCAGACTTCAACTTTTTGAGTTATAAGCAAAAGAGTGATATTAAGCAAAATGCCATAAAGCGGCAAATTGAGAAACAAAATTGATTAAAATTTTACAATAAGGTACCTAGAAATGCAGCAAATAGTTCAGTGAAAAATACAATAGGTATGGGTGGAACATTCTGTTTCTTAAATGTCACAATTTGCTTTACAATTGTTCAAAAACTTTGGACTGCCGTAAAATGACCAAATGAAGCCCGATCTTCAAAAATAAATATCACTGGAAAGAGCTCTTCAAGAACTTACACTTTTGTCCAAATACTCTCAATTAAATACTTTTAGTTTTGGAGTTATTTTGGGCCGAAGAAAACAAACAATGAAAGAAATTTGACCTTGACATTTGCATTTTTTAATTTAATAAATTATCAGGCTCTTTGAATCATAAAAACTAAATAACCTGTGAAAATGTCATGAAAATTGAGAAGCGACAAAAAACATGTTTTTGAAATTCTTATTTTTTCAATATCTTAGTGAAGTTTGACCGCTTTTTAGAGGATAAACCATACATTAAATTCGCAACCCCATATTTTTGTGAATAAATGTCTTGCAAATAGTATGCAGCAAAGAGTGTTCTTCTATCTGATCTCTAGCAATAATGGGTAGGTTTTTCATAGACCTACACTTATTTGCATAGTTTTTTGCGAGGTTCGAACTTACAACCTTTTGTAGCTCAAACCCGCAAAACATATATTTTATTAGGCTATCAAGAAGGAACGTAAGGCAACAAACTGCATTTGGATCAGAGTTCAACTTTTTGAGTTATAAGCAAAAGAGTGATTTCAAGCAAAGCACCCCCGCCGCCCCCAGCGGCAAAATGAGAAACAAAATTGAGTAAAGTTTTACCATTAGGTATGTGGCAATGCAGCAAATAGTTCAATTAAGTCAAACATCCTATTCTTATATATCACAATTTGAGCATAAATATTGATTTACAATGTTCGAAAACGAATCAAACTTTGGACTGCCGTAAAAATGTCCAATTCAAGTCCGACCTTCAAAAACAATACATCACTAGAAAGAGTTCTTCAATAATTAAAACTTTTGTTCATATACTCTCAATAAAATAGTTTTTGATTTGGAACTATTTGGGGCCGAATGAAAAAACCAATAATCGTAAGATGACCTTGACCTTTGCATTTTTCTAAACATTTAATTGTGAGGCCCTGGCAAACACAACAATACATAACGTGTGAAAGTTACAAGAAGAATGTAAAAAAAGTAAAGTCAGGTGCGACAAATGTTTTTGAAATTTTAATTTTTCCAAAATTTTAGTGAAGTTTGACCGTTTCTAGAAGATAAACCATACATTTATTTTAGTGAATAAATGTCTTGCAAATAGTTTGCAGCAACAGAATCCTTCTATCTGATCTCTAACAAAAAATGATTGGTGTTTCGTAGACCTACCTTCATTTGCACAGTTTTTTGCGAGGTTCGAACTTTCAGCCTTCCGTAGCTCAAAAACTTTCAGCCACACGTACCTCAAAACCTATCATATTTTATTTGGGTATTAACAAGGAACAGAATATAAAAAAAAAAAAAACGCTTTTGAATCGGAAGTCAAATATCTGAGTTATTAGCCATTAATAAATTTCATGCAAAACGCCCCCGACATAAATGGAAATTTTCTCAACGTTAGGACCATCTTTAAATACGTGGTGAAAACTGATTAAAATTTCATAAAGTGGCCTTTCTGATCATGGATCTATGTCGTTCACAAAAAAAGGTTCGAACTATAGAATAAAAAAAAAAAACAGAAGAAGAACAAAAGGGTTTCGCATCGCATTGCGAAAACCTAAGAAGAAACGGGGTAAAAACAGTAAGTCTCTAAACTTCGTTTAGGAGACTTAACAATATCTTTCCTCACGTAAAATTCCATTCCTAGCGTATATTCCAGTCTGAATTCTTTCTAAGGGGATAAAAAGATAAGCTTAGCCTACGGAAATAAAAACGTAAATGCCTAGGTAGAATATCTAAGTGAGGTTCGTATTCAAAATACATTTTAATTTCCTTATAAAAAGATAAGATACTGCTATTTGACAAGGATCTGAGCCATTCTTGTTTAAAAGTATCTTCATGACCTTCCCTGGCGAAAAGTACTGGTCGAACCCAGGAACCGTCGAGAGGGATCTGTTAAAAGTTGTATAAGCTGGCGCTTTCGTCTGTATACTACAGACTTCGTCAGCAAAATGACTTTACTGGGGATTAACACCGTCTTATATCTCTAAGAACACATATGCCTTGCATAACGTTTGGGCAAAATAAAAAAGCAAAATAACAAATTATCTGTAAGTAGCGATGAACCCAAAAATCAAAACGTTGCTTATGCCGATAATCTTTTTCCAGAATCCTAACAGGCCACTCTTTATAACCATGTGACTCGCTAATAACTATAGCGGGGTTGACCCAAACTACTCTATCAAAAAACACTTTCAGGGTGAGACTCAAAAATGTTTAACTATGCTAAATATCATTAAGGTCCACTTGACACTCACTTGCAAAGTTTTAAACTTTCGGGAATGGATGATTTCATTTGGTTGATTTGCCATTTACGCTTTATCTCCCATTATTTGTACTTGGATAATATTGCATTTGACAACTCGTGTTCTTCCCACTCCATGTATTGTTTTCCAGACAAGTCCTCGTGACGTCTTCACTATCTGCTTTGTACCCCTGGTTACACGTGTATGTTGCTATAGCTCCATATGACGTGTTCGGAGCACTTACGTTTCCATTAGTGGGACCCGCGAGGGTACCGCATTCTAAAATATGAAAGTGTTACACATGCACACTGTGCTATTTAGAAGCAATAGTATTTGGCAGGGAAAATGAATTGAAAAAAAAAATTCGTATCATGAATTTAAGAAAAAAATCTGCAAGATTTTTTTTTCTTTTTTCTTTGAGATAAGAGCAATTCAGAATAAGGAATGTTATTTAATAAATACAAAAAAGAAAGATAAATTCCTTTAAATACATTTTTATATATAGAAAGTTTGATTAAACATTAATCACATGTTATCTTTATCACCTCTTGTGTTACTACCTTAAGAGACAGTGCTATTCACTGGTATGCATGTGATTTCCTCCGCACTCCACGTGTCAGCTGACGACAATCTTTAGTACAATTGTAAAAAAGAAATCCTGAACATAACGTTTCGCCCAGTTTATCATGTAGTTTTATCGTATGAACATTTTACAGTTAATAAATTGAATCATAGTACTATAATTTTTATTAAATGACATCGGTCACATATTGCCATTTTGACTTTCAATGGACGATTTCATCATTAATGGGTGTTTTCTTTATCCGATTCATTTACCTTTTTCATTGAATTTAAACAATATTATTTAACGTCAAGCATACTTTAAAATATTCTTCCTATCTAGGATCACCTGGGGTATCAGTGGTATTGAGCCGCATGCATTTGATTTCCTCGCCACTCCACGTGTTGTTAGCCTGACACACTCTGTTGACGTCATTACTGTCTGCTGTATAGCCATGGTTACACGTGTATGCTGCTACGGATCCATACGATGTGCTAGAATGTCTGACCTTTCCGTTATCTGGGTTCGTTAGGTCACTGCAACCTTAAGGGTTATTGAAAACTAGATATTTTGAGCTTTTTTATCATCAATATCAGTATTTTAATATTGATTGACTTTTCTTAATATATTAAGAATCGAAGGCAATCAAATGCAGCTAATCTATACCTGCCGAATTTCTAATATATAAAATTATATTCGATTTGGGAGCATATTTGTGACATCGACACTGTCGTAATTATATCACAATAAATATGCAATCAGTATTTACAGTTACTCTAATATATCATAGTTTTTCGATCAAATGTGAACAGCTCATCTTACAGTGTTATAAATTTTTCACCATTTTACGTAACTCTTATTACTCTAATAACATCATGTGTTCCTCATTATACAAGTACGAAATTTACAACTGTACCTAAAAACAAGGACTGTTGCTTTGCAGGACATCTGAGAATTGTTGATCCTGTCTCTGCTGTAGTTAGAAGAAGAGTCTACTTTTGTATGTATTTTAAATGTTTGTCATGGACAAACACTGTCCAATTAAATATTCGGAATGAAAAAAGTAGACCTAACCCCATAACGAAATATACCGATTCGTTATTTCGGTTGTTCATGCATAATAAGATGAAATAATGTTGAACATGGTTCTTAATTTGTGTTTTCAACAAAATGATTGAAATACACTGTTTGATATATTTATGTTTTTGGCAAAATAATATGGCACTAATGCAACTTGAAGATCAATAATAATGGTATCGACAGAATAGGTCTGAAAATAAGCTACATTAATAAAGAATAAAAATAAAATGGGATATACATCAAGTATCCATACGATGGAAAATTATATAACGTGATATATATAAAGTAACAATACAAGGAGATGATCAGATGGGAGAGTGTATAAAGTGATATTCCTACATTAAAAAAAAGGTATAAAACGTGATATAAAAGGGATAAATCTATATTATCAATACAAGGAAAGTAACAGGTGGGAGGGTGTATAACGTGATATTAATAAATTATCAAACGAGGAAAGTTACAGATGGGAGAGAGTATAACGGGACACAGCTTCTTCTGTAAATATTATTTTGATTACTGCATATTATGTTTTGGGCCAAATGAAAAATGAACAAGTGCATTATATGTACCATATATAATGATCACAGTTTTAATTAAAAAAAGAAGAATCAGTAAAATCTATGAGGAGCTCCTTACCTTTAAATCCCAGCCAGAATTTCCCTCGATTAGTTACATTATACCGGTTGTTCATCTCCAATCTAATGTATGTAGTGTTGAAAGTTTCCTCCACTATAATGTTGTAAGGATGGTCCTCACACATGAATGTCTTCAATACATGACCCTGTCCGTCATACAGAGTGAGGTTCTGCTGACAGTTCCTCGTGTCATTATACAGGTCAAGATGTATCATATACATGAATATAGACGTGAACTCCGTCACTTCCACCGAACAGTTGCAGTGAGTGTCAGTAGACAAAATACCATCCGGATAATTATTGTTCTGGAGGTAGACGGTGTGGCCAGTCGTCGTGTTTAAGGGGACATTATTGCACATCGATCGTATATTGTTCCCTGCGAGAAAGATAACATATGATAAAACACATGGAAACAGGAATTGGCGCCTTTTTTGAATATATATTAACAGTTTACATATATACGTTGTACGAAAGCTTAACTTCCACCGAATATTTATAGTGGGTATCAGTATGCAAATTACCACCACCCGGATATTTTCTGATTTGAAGGGTTATGGTAAACCCACTGGACTCTTTCAAAGACTTCTATGTGCATATTGATACTGTCCTGTTGTCTGGAATATAATCGACATCAAATATTAACTGTGAACGTACATGGTTATAAGTAAACTCACAAAACATTATTACTGGTGACACAACTTCGATACTTTAATATTCAATATTGGTTATAATAATACTTACATATCTTAATGATTTTAATGCTTTAGAATACGCTTATATGGATTAAGGGAAGCGAACAAGAAAAATAATACCTGGAATACATGAGTAGTTGAGCACTGAAAGCACCGAAGACACAGAGTAAAAAGAGCCGTTATAACAATTTGAAGAAGGCAAAACACTGCTGATAGAGATGACACCGGAATCGCGTCCCGACAGACCATCTACATATCTGGATTCTTTCAGGGCCTCCTGGGGGCAATCTTCACCTGTATCATACAAACAACAGTCTCCGGTGGCTGTTCCGTCTACCGGACATTTGCGGGTGGCCGCCTTGAAGACATCATGGTAGGATATGATGGCAATTTTGGAGTCAGTGGGACATACTGGGGCAAGGGTTCTGTCCTTTCCGAAACAGTTTGATATATTATAAAAAGATTCGGCTAGGAATATACCTAAAATATACAATGGAGACATCTATCAAAGATAAATTTCACAGAGAAATTATGGAATATTTTGTTTGAAATGCTAAAAGTAGAAAATAATAGTTTATAATTTACTGATTGAAATAAATGTCGTACCGATATTTTCAATATCATGGACCAGCTAAGATCATACAGTGTCTTGTAATGGCTTTTATCTAAGTGAAAATTTGTACCAAGGCCGATTGGCCAAATGTACACTAAATTTAATTCCCTATTGTAATGATGTATCCTGAAAATGTTTGTCAAGAATTATGTTAAAACTGAAACACGGACCCAATGACGGTATTATTTATGAAAAGTTGTTTTGTTGCTCATTTTTATTTATCATAATTTGGATTTGTTAATCTTTGATTTAATGCTTTAATTATTTATTTGACGCAATTTTATATATCTAAAAATAACGTTTTATCAAAATTTTTTTTTAATCTTAACCATATTTTTTAATTATTCTGTCTTCACATTATGTTGTCTAGGATTTTAAGTAAAGCATGCTTTGCATTTTGTTCAGGTGTTAAGTGCCCACGCTAGAAACCGTTTTAAACATATTTCAGAGATTACAAAGGTAATTGCTTACAATATTCATAGTACATTTTGTGATAAAATTAACAATGTACACCTATCACTTTCATGTCATACTTACTCTAAGGAGACAACTTGGATAGGAATCATGGGCGTATTTTAAGGGACCTACTTATAATGGAATAGAATGTGTGGTCTATAACACACATTCGATTTCTATATGGTGTGTGTGTGTGTGTGTGTTTTATTATTCTAATCTTTTAAACCTTCGAATGTTTTCATCTCCTTGAGTACGGTATTCTTGTAAAGAATAAGTCTCCTCGTTTTTTTATTAATTCAGAACTAACGTTTTATTGTCAGTGGTATTAAAGTTTCAATAATAACAAACACCCATGACATGACATTTAAAGATATCTGTTCCTGAAATATTCTTCATATTTCTTTTGTTAGCATTATTTTTCCTTAACCTTAATCGTATTGTATACTTGCATTTTAAACTAGTGTAACACACGCTTATATGTCACCTTTAACTGAAACATTCCTGAAGTGTATTAACATTAACAGATAAAATCCAGTATCAAGATAACATATCGAGCAAGATCACCTACATTTCAGTTTTATAAGTTGCATGAGATATGACATTGTTTTTAATAAGTTTACCTTTTTTATTCCTCCTTTTTATTTGAACGTATGAATTCTTTGATATTTTAAAATGTAATTGTACATACATAAATTATAGATTTTACTTTAACTATTAATTATATTGAAATATATATTATATATATGCTTAGCTGAATAAAAATCAGTAACAATTCTTTTATTTTCTATATGGAACAACAAAACTGTCTTATGTTCGGCAGTGGTGTTTAGATGGGTCTATGTCCTTGTTTTTTGGTTAATATATCAACACATAAGGTCTATAAAACATTGATATCATTATCTTGAGTTATGATATCATTTTGATGGGTTGTATTATCAATATCGTAGTTTTATTTATCATTTTACTGGATGTTTATAGGATAATGATTGGCCCTTAAAGCATTTTGAGGGGTTGTGTTTTCATTATGGTGGGTTGAGATATCATAATGTCGGGTTTTAATACCACCGTGATCAGTAATAAACTTTTAGAAGTTGGGTTGTAATGCCATCATGTGGGGTTGTAATATAATCCTGTTAGGTTGAAATATCATTACGAAAGGTTGTCATATGTACTATCATCATGTGGGGTTATGTCATTTGGGGGGGGGGGGGTGTAATGACAAAATATGCTGTTGATATGCCATTGCGATTGGTTCTTATACAATTGTAATGGTTAATTGTCCACTTTATCTGTTCAATCGTAAAATTAAGTATATTTTTTTTTCAATTCACTTGCAATACAGGTTATTGCAATGACAGTTATGTAATGTTCAATTTGGTAATCATTTTCTTTGATCAACTTAAAACCATTGTTTTTCAGGGTGTCCTTTTTTCATTCAGTTGCCAAACTTGCTGACATTTACATTGTGACCAATTGATTGGAATGACATATTGTTCATTCATATGCTGACATGTACGAGTAGTGTGATGGTCCGTTGGTTGTAATACTGTCCTGTTATGTTATCATGCTGTGTGGTTTATTCGGCATAATATGCACTATTCGGATAAAGTCCAAATGCTGCGCATTGACGACACCGAGTGTTGATTTTAATTTTGGTAATTTCTTTATATCATTGATTTCTAATTTTTGTTTATTTAAAGACAACCAATTCTTAAGATTCCCGTGTTTTACACAATTTTTAAGGTATATTTGCCAACTTTTGAAGGTGCAAAAACTCACATTCTAATTGTATTTTAATGCAAAATTTACTAAATTCCAAATAAAAATCATTTTAGTCAAACTAATAGTACGATTTGCAATTTATATTATACGTTTTTAATAAGTTTTTATATCAGTGGATGCCATCACTGCTAGTGTTATTTAATACAAAACCTATAGTGATTTTTTTTTTTTTTTTGGTTTTTGATCTAAACGTCACACCAAAAATATTTGGATATTGTTAGGTTTTTTGTCTACATAAGACAAGTATAGTGCTGACACAGTGTGAAATCAAGTTATGAGAGCCTAGCAATCTAAATATATATCAGCGCATTTGGCACTTTTGCTATGTCACGACCGGGGATCTAACTCACGACGTCGCGATTCTAAAGCGGAAGCTTTAACCGCACGGCCACTGGAACTAGATGTGAAGTAATAAAGTATGCCTAGGACATAACACTAGCTAAAATAAGATATTTACCCTTTTGTCTAAAACAAAGCATGCTTTATGGCATGTGTTTATTTTAAAAGAGTATTTTCATAGGTTTGACTTAATCCTAAGAAATGAATATTGATCATGATACTTACAATGGAGATAATGGAACCATGGTGTCAGTCCAATAAAGACCACATAGTGATCTTGTATCTTAACATTGATACGAAGGTATAATATAAGTCCTCCTGATATATCTACAATAAGATATTTGACAATGGAATCTGATGTTCTGTAAAAATAACACTCTCATAAATCAACAAAAAAAGTATTTAAAAAAATCCCGGTTCCACCCATTATAATAGTAATGAACAGAATTACAATTACAAAATGAAATTGGATAATCTATTTGACATGTCTTAGTTTTTTTCGTGTAATTCTTAACGTATTAAATATACAAGTTAATGATTACCCTTCTAAATAGGATGAACAGCGAAAATCTAAAACGAATGTGGTTTACATGAACATTTTAAAGATAACTCGACGTAGCTTTTTTTTAAATGACTTGACCGGGAAGTGTTGCTACCTGTATATGCCATTTAAAGATATTACTCAGTGAGAAAATATGTCAAATATGTTAGACTTCCAAGATCAACGTGCTTTGTAAAACGTTATCAAACCTTTATTATTTTGAAGAGATATACAATTACATGTCGCGACTATAGTATATCGCGATTATCTTAAAGTTAATTTGATTTTCTTGCAAATGAACACTTGTTTATTTGATGCGTAAATGTTTCATAAGATAAAAAAATTGTAAGATTGATTTATTGGGTTACTAATGTGTGTCTCGATAATTGAGAAGAATAGAAAAGACGGTACAATTGATGCGTTGACGACCATTCCCACGATATCTGCTTATCATTTTTATTTGCAAGTCAGCTTTAACAACAAATTACCAAGTAAGCTTTACTCGTATATGCATTATATTTTCTAGAATATGACATAGTTTTTTGTGTGTATGTGCTTGTATTGTTGCTTTTGTTTAATTTTGAAGGAATTAGAACACCATTTAATTGTCTTCAAAAAAACAAAGTGATTACGTACACAGTAAGTACATATGCTTATTTATAATATGTAAGGTTTTAAATGCTTTTCATGAATGTTTTAATTTGTGAATAAATACTTTTCAGCTTTTCATTAAATTCAAAAAAGAAGATATTAAATGTAATCTTTGTGTATTTCTTTAATTTGCAGGAGTAAAATGTAAAAACATAACAGAAAATACAAGCATGATATTTTATTAGCTACTATGAGCACTTGAACATTTCAAATAGTATTTTATTACCAAATCACGACAACAGCACTAACATAAATGATTAGAAACAATATGTAAATGTTCACCAATCTACTTTTTTAATAGCTGATTGAAACGAGTTTCCGATCTCAACAACAACAAAAAAGGAGATGTTAAATGCTTCAAAAAGTCATAGTCATGTTTAAGTAAGATGATTTGAAAATAGCCCTGGAAAAAATGTATCATGTTATAAAATGGAAATTGCAATTATACTTACTTTGAATTTTAATGGACTTGACAATAAGCCGAAACAAGTAAAGTCGTTCAGTGGTTATAAGTTCAACAACATTCTGTATATTTCTTACAAGAAGCTTATTTACATGAAGACAAAGTTAACGAATGTCGAAGAGAAGACAACTATATTGTATTGGAATGAAAAGAAAAAACGGAAAGATAAAATTAATATAATACTAAGATATTCTTTGAGCAATAAAGACTGATCGAAAGTAAGTACGGTGAAATCATAAGTATTGGGGGCAATTTTAATGTGACAATAATTCTATTAATTGATGGAAATTAAGATAAAACTCATACACGTAAAAAAGAACATTAATGTAGTCAGTTGCAGATTTCAATTTGATTGATGTTTAGAGATATTAAAATCCTACAAAAAAGACAATTTACATACTCCAGAACAAATACAAAACTTGGTTAAAACGAGTGTACAAGATATGAGTATAGAACAGACCATTCATATGTTAAGTACAAAATTAGAATTTAATTACATGTATTAGTCAAAAGGAGGTCCAGGATATTTTAAATAAAACAATACTTCAATACTTGACGAAGAACATCTGGGAAGAATCAGACAGGTAATAAAAGTTGCCGTTGAGATTAACATATTAAATTAAAAATTAGAAACGTAATGAAAAAATCAAATTTGCAAGTCACAAAAAGATTAAAACAATATAAGAAAAGAACTCATTATAGACACTGCAAGGTTTGAAAAAATATCACTCAATCCAATTTTTCAGAAAAAAGGAACTACATAATAAAAAAAATATTAGAATAAATGTTCATTTGATAAAATGCAATACATGTCGAAAGAAATGACAAATTAGGAAAAAGGAATAATATGAGGAAATAAAAACGAGGACGAAGTTAAAAAGGCATTAAAACAAACAAAAAGCAATCGAAGCTCTTGTTCTGATGATATCACTGTAGAATTCTAAATTACTTTCTGGAGTGATCTTAAATCCTGTGTATTAGAATTTACATTTTCTTTATGACAGTTGAACTTTAAAAGATAATTTCTTTGATACCATAAACGGGAAAAGACAATACTATCATGACGAATTGGCGACCAATTGCCTTATTGCATGTTGATTATAAAATTATTACAAAACTACAGCAAACAGAATAAAACAAATAACCAATACACTAATTTCATTAACTCAAATACGTTTTATTTTAACAATGCTAACATAGAAAACTTACAGTTATGTGAATTGTTATGATGATAAAAACATTTGCCTCACAAAAACCTAATATGTCCTTTTACAGAATTACCAAATCCACCGAATGATATTTTTGATAGAACAATAAAATGTATTTTCCTAGTTATGGACAGCAAGCCGGATAAGAAAACACGTGATAACAAGTATTTAGATTATATTGATTTGCTGTTAAATTGACAAAAGTACTGAAGGGTATGCTTGAAAAGTATATAAAAGAATTATTTAAAACCTTGGTGAGAAAGTATTTTTGGAAGATGAATTCAGAGAAACCGATGTAAAAGAATAATATTTGACATATGTTTAAATAAATTGGTATAAAATAAACATTACGAAGATGATAGTATTAATCACATTGTATGGAACAATTCAAATAAAAATTGACCTTAAACTTTCTTTGGAGATCATGGTAAGATAAAGGAATCGAATATATTGACAGCTTATATGAATTAGGAACAAATTCATGTTACGATTTTTAATATTTTCTGAAACATACAATATTACCAGAAAAGAGTATTTTAGGTTTTGAGGTTTTGGATACAACAAATATATAATATATAAAATATATTAGTTACACAACATCTATTTAAATATTGAATATTTTCTTCAATTTTTTGAAACAAGAAAAACAATTGAGAGAAAATGTTCTCTTAAGGTGACAATTTAACACAATTTCAAAATAAATAGATACCCCGTAATAAGTCTGGGTATTAGAAAAGAAAACATACGTAGGAGCACGCCGATTTTTTCAAAAAGTCTAATGATAATGTTGATTTTTCAATATATTGATAAAAAAAAATAACATCATACCTTTTAATATATATATATATATATATATATATATATATATATATAACATGAATTGTTCTTTCATATCGAATTTTACTAAACGGGTTCATGAAAATGTTATTAAGCGAGCATCTGGAAATGACAATTTATGTCAGATTCTTTTTATCATAAGACCTATACTGACAGTAAAACGCGAGTATAACAAAAAAACAAACAAAACATAAATGAACGGACTGTAAATGAATTTCTATTTGTAATCTAACACCAAGAAAACAGTTTCAAATAATAACTGAAAATAAGTTAACGTGTGTATCTTTTATACATTTTCAACATCATATGATTAATGCAACTTTTTGATTTAAGTTAGTTGCATCAAACACAATTAAGTTGTTCGAGTTCAACACACCATGCATATATATTGAATACACGCGAGTGACGCGAAGTGATGTAATTCGGTCCAAAGGTTATATGTAACGTTATAAATAAAAGAAAATTTGAGATGCTTTTACGAAACCGGAAACAGCTGACTGAGTATTATTAGATGTGTTCTCATTATTTGTTTGATCCTATATTTTTCTAATGACGCTTTCATTCGGCCAATGGAAATATGTACTTTCCAGGACTTATTTATAAAACAAGAATTGCTATGCTTACTTAATTTCAATAGACCTATTTACTTTATTTTTGTAGTATTTATCTTTTTTTCTATTTATTTATCTATTCTAACCTTTCTCTTCATTAATTCGATGCTTACTTTCTAGTTTATTGGTTTATTGAACGATATCATTCACTAATTGAGGAAACACTATTCAAACATGGCAAAAACGAGCACACAGGACGTCAGTCTCAGAACCATTATTCGTCTGCTGTAAACTTGACTACTGTGTCAATGGATGTCACCAGGACATTGTCCTTGACTTGCCAATTTGTAACGGTTAGTGTTTTTAGTAAGCATTAATTCTATTAAATCGGTCTGGCGTGGCGCAGCCGCGCGACCTATTTAATAGAATTAATGCTTACCTAAAAACAAAACACTAACCTACTTAATGGTTGAATTTATGTTTTGACATTAAACGCAGCTCGCATATTCCAAATAAAGTATTGATTTTTAAGACTCCGCCCTATCCACCTGTTCCCGGCGTGACATGTAACATGTGTAAATACGTCGCTCTAGCTGTGTATAGCTGTGTAGATCTACGCTCGGGAAGGCTGAAAAAATGAGCATTGAACCGGACCCCGACTTTGATCTCTTCGGCAAAAAAGTGGTGAAATATGCTGTTTAGAAAGGTTCATATATCTGCACCTATATGTTATTTTGTGTTTTGCATTTGGACATTTTTTTCTTTTTAATACTCCTTGTTTGTTAGACTTCTTTTCTTCTCTTCTCATTATTTATTCATATTTTTCAATTTGCTTTTTAGCTCACTTGAGCACAACGTGCTCAAGGTGAGCTTTTGTGATCGCCCTTCGTTCGTCCGTCGTGCGACGTGCGTTGTGCGTTGTCAACAATTTGGCTTGTTAACACTCTAGAAGCCATATTTTTAGGCCAATCTTTATGAAACTTGGTCAGAATGTTTGTCTCTATAAAATCTTGGACAATTTCGAAATTGGGTCATGTGTTCTAAAAAGTAGGTCACGAGGTCAAATCCAAGTAAAACCTTGTTAACACTCTAGAGGCTACATTTTTGGCCCAATCTTCATGAAACTAGGTCAGAATGTTTGTTTCCATTAATTCTTGGACAAGTTCGAATTTGGGTTATGTGGGGTCAAAAAGTAGGTCATGAGGTCAAATTTGTTTAACACTCTAGAGGCCACATTTTTGGCTATATCTTCATGAAACTTGCTCCGAATGTCTGTTTCCATAAAATCTTGGACATGTTCGAAAGTGGGTCATGTGGGGTCAAAAAGTAGGTCAATATGAAAAACACAACATATGTTGCTCATTTATAATCAGGTGAGCGATTCAGGGCCATCATGGCCCTCTTGTTTAAACCTCTTCATTCATATTATTACACATCTCAATTCGTAAAATGTATCAGGTTTTTTTTTATTTATAACACTAACACTGTTATTTTCAAAAATTTAATCGGATATTCACTTAATTGCTTTGTTAGTTAAATAGTTAAATTTTGCCTATTCTATGTAAGCATATGTAGACATTATAATTATACAAGTACTATTAGGGAGATGACCGATACTAATGTTGTTAGAACCTTTGGTCAGACCCTTTTGCTTATTTGGTTAAATCTCCAATTTTGTATCATCATTATATACGGCAATTAAATATGTTCAAACTAAACTAAATGGAAGGGTATAGTTCTTTTTTTATGTTGGATCAATCAGATTGCTGGTTCACTATGGATGTTATGTTTTTCCACGGAGGTACATCTAGGTTTTCACATCTCTGTTTTTTCTTTTATATCGATTTTCATGCGTCCCCATCAAAAACCCCTGTAACATGTTACACATGCGTGATATTGGTTAACACAGAAAGCTCCGCCTATCGACACACCTAGCCGCACATGCCCACTGAAGGTGCTTGAAGCTGGTTTTTAACTGATCAGCTGATTTAACGGAATAGTGTTTAGTGGCAAGTTTATGCCGATTAAATGAATTAAATGGAGACAAAAATTTGAAAAATGGAATGATCTGATTGGACAAAATATAATTTCAAACACTAAATAACGTGAATATACACACCACTCCCTCCCACTACCCTATTTTGTCCCCTGAGGCGCGATGTTGTTTTTTATATGCGACACTGTGTCACGGGTAGGGGTAGAGCAGAATGATATTGATAGGAATTGAAGACAAACAATTTAATAATCTCTCTGATTTATTTATTGGCTAATCAAATAATACCTCACCTGCTTATAAGTAAATATCGTGCAAAGTAAATATCATGCACCAGCTTGTTAAAAACCGAACGAAAATGCGTAACGGTATAAAGAACGAATAAACGGGTAAGTGGTAATTATGGGAGGAAATTATATCCAAATAATTAGAGTCAGTAAAATATTATCAGATTTAAAGTTTAAAGGCACTAAAATTAATTATTTTCTCAAAAATCTAAAGTGTCCCAAAACAGGGATTACTGTAATATTAAATCAAATGCTATTTTTCTGTTTCTTACTTTTGTAATTTCTATTATTTTTATACAAAGATTTCAAAGATGGTCTTTTTCCCCTTGACATTTGGCAAACATATGATAGCTGCACAATCAGCAGTTTGAACATCTTAGTTAAGTTCTAAAATTAAATAATTTTGATATAAGGAGAAAATTCGATATTCATAAAGTCTTTTTTAAAATAGTTTAATAATGTATTTTGTAGTGTACATATGTGAAAATGTTTGTTACAAGAATTAAAACAAAGTATCTTTAACAAAAGAAAGGCTACATGGCCGTAGTGTACTTTGAGAAGGGAAAAAGCTCCAATGTGCTATGTTTGACAGGTCAAAGTCACCGATAAATCAAGCTTGCAACATAAATAGCTTGTGTGAAGATAAAGCTTTTAAGAGCTGTTAGGCCAAGGTCAATATTACTAAAATGGACTTCCATTACCGTCATAGATTTTAGCAGGTTTAAGATATTTTAACCGTGTTTGGACCATGTTTTGGACAAAATTATCTTTTGTGTGAATAAAGATATAAGCCATATAATGGTTCATTTATGATTGGACTCTCATGAGACTTGTTCAAAAAAAATTCCCATTTACTTAAATCGAAAGTTATTGAATTCAGCATTTAGAAAATAAATATTTACAGTAACGTCAGTTTGTCCCATAAAGGACTGAACATAAAATATTGGTTGTTCTTTTGTGAATGAACTAAATTGGGAATGTTCAAAATAAGGTGAAGGAAGTGTATAATTTGACCACTTTAAATACTACCAGTGTAGTTCATGTACCGACGAACCATTAATATTTTGCATAATATTAACATGATTAACAGATCCGCAGTAGAAACACCACCAATTATTTAACTCATATAAAAGTAAAGAAGAAAGAGATGAAACAATCCTTTTCTTTGAATTCGAATCTATAGTTTTTTTCTCAGATGTTTACTTGAATTGATTTAATTTTATTAATTTAAATAAATTCATAGCTTGAGAAAACATTCACTTAAATTAATATATCATGGGAGATGGAAACAATGTCTTCGATAACAATGAATTTTAAACTTGATAAAATAACATACATATGCAGTTTATGAATTATAAAAAATAAGAATTTGACTTTAAATTGTTATATTTTACATGGTACTCTAGATTAATTCATGTTATAACCGTAAAAATACAAGATCACAAGATACAAGAAATATGTATGTGGTTTTCAAAATTAACTTAAACAATTATTAGTATGGTCAAGACGTTTTCTTATTATTTGTGGTGTTTTATGTTTTATTCATGCTTGAAGCTTGAAAAATTTCAGCATCAAACTTTCTTTAAAATATTCAGTTGCTGCATTATAGCTACAGACACTAAATTCAGAAGTTTTCAGTCTTCAATGATTCTCTATCAACACAAATGAATAATTATGCAATGTGCAGCTTTATTTTATTTTTTTAAATAGATTCTCCTACAAAACGACATATAAGATATACTCGTATCTTAAGCTAAGTTAAATATTTCAATGTCATTAAACATATCGTTCACAACGATTATTATATATAACTACTGAATCCAAAAGAAAAGCACACTGAAATTAATATTAAGTTGTTAAAAACAGTTATATGCAGTCATATCAAATGTACTGAAACTTATTCGGCAGCGTATTAATTAATGATAGTTTGTTAAGACAGTTGTTTGTGGTTAAGTATCGGCTCCGACTGTGATTAAGCCTTAGTAGTAAAAAGGGCATGCATATAAAATAATATTTCTGCAACATACTCGTACAGTTATAAGGTTGGAATCATTGTTTTTGAAGCTCCTGGTTTTAAATATTACAAGATGAAATAGAATGGTCCAGTTAATTTAATTCCACAATATAGTATTAAAATGTTTCGTATTGATAATAAAATGAAATATAAAATCAAATGACGTATTAGATAATTATAATATTTTATAAAATTTGTGTACTGTACAATGTTATGCCAAATAAATAATATGCTATTATATCTTTACTTAAAGAAGTACATTAGTGACCAGTGGTGCTACTCCTGATAAGCACCGCTTACTGGCGTGGCCAGCATCAGTACATGAGCCCTCGCAGTCAGTTAGAATGTAAATAGGAATCAGATATGCTGTGTATAGCAAATGTTGAATAAATGTACCCGTCTTTGGGTCAAGACTTCCTTTAAAGTTCTGTTTGTATACAATTAAACATCCATCCACAAGTGGAGAACATTAAAATTACCATTTGGATTTTTTCTATCTTGAAATACATTATGAGGAACAAAAATATGAAATTATAAACACATACAACGTAATTTGAAGAGTTTACTTATATATTTGGAAGCAAGGAAAAAAAGAATCTAGATGTAAACTCTTATCATATCTTATCATACCTTGAATATCTAACACGTGTCATGACTAAATAGTTTATTGCAAATTCAATGTCTGACACTTTTAATTTTCTCTTTGATTATACATTATTAATGGTTCGTCGGTACATGATATGATTTCTTAATCCGCTTTTTCATTTTATGGCCTACCGAGGCATATCTGTTTATTCAGCAATTTGTTCTACTATTAGTTGATAAAAAATGATTCCAGTTTTAACCTCCGTCCTGTGCAGAAGTTTGTCAGGACAATATCGACGTATTTGATGTCAAATATCATACTGTATATATATTTCATTGGATATCCGTGTTGAAATACAATTCTTAAACAACAAAGAGACTGTGTATTTTCTACAACCCTAATCGTGTAACCTCGGAAGAGAAGTATTACGAAAAACCGGATCTTAATCTATCTATATTCACCAGGTTACCAAATACACCACAAGATGATCTTTATATCATATATATACATATAAATCACAAATAGTTTTAGTTCCTCGTTGTACACCAGTTTTATGAGAGCAATCATATTCACTTGTAGAATTCAATATGTTGAGATATACGTGAATGACACTTAATAACAAATAAAACATCATATGATCATCGTGCTGAATAGAGACATGTACAGTGCAATGCACAGCTAGAATCATATTAATTCTTATCAAGTCGACATGATACTCTTGAAAAAAAAAGAATAGATGATGTAATGTCTAAGCGCATGTATAGGAATAATTGTTGCATTCAGGCAAACAGATAATTAATCGTTGAACCTAAAGCAGCTGGATCATTATTTATCAATACCCATCTGCAGATGCATTGTGACACAATGCAACATAATGTGAATGTAAAATCGCGGTTTCCCCATCACAGGCAATAACATTACGAACAGTATTGAACCTATATTGTGAATTATAAAACATATTTAGAAATATTATTTACGTGTGATTTCTCACAATTACTCTTACCGCATGCGCTCACCACACAGGCTGAAGTAATGAATACCATAACAGGAACTTGCGAAGACGCCACGTTGCGAAACGTGTCATGTGGTACTGCAAGCATCTACTTTGCGGATACCGTATTCTATATTGAACCGAATTTTAAAGCAAAGGCTTTTCCCGTGCAATGTGACATACCCTTGCCGAGTTTATTTGTCACAAAACAAACACTTCACGAGGGAGAGTAGGACACACTTTTTTAAATTTTACCTATTATCTGTATATAGACATGATTACACGGGAGCTACGAGGGTTAAACATTATTTTGGTACATACATGCTCGATGAGAAGATAACGCTCAGCTATAGTGTTAGCGGTCTAAGAAGATAACGCTCAGCTATACACAGTACCGACAACCTTATCACGTGACAGAAACAGGCAAACATCCTAGAAGCCACCCTCAACACACTGAAAAACCAGAGGTTATCAGCTGTCAAGAGATAGTACCAAAAATTACAGTTAATTGGCCTAGCTTATCAGTAGTAATAAATAAATACTTTTCACCCTACACATGTATCAAGAATTTACAATCCTAGGTATATAGAACAGTTTCTTCAGTGCAATGAAAACAAGACTTAGAAATGGTCAATAGTGATTGATCTTAAATGAACTGGACTAAAATTTGTGTGGAAATCCAAAGTTTTCAATACAACAAATTGCAGAAGTAAAGAAAATAGAAGGAAAACAACACAGACACACACACACACACACAAAGCTGTTGGCAAAGGGTACTCCTGTCTTATAGGAAGTAACATTCATGAATGAGGTTTTGTGTACTTTTTCAGTCACTCAAATCTGATCCATTTATTCTCTCTGTCATACATATATTGGGGACGGAGAGTCATCCACCATATACCATGCAATCACTTTGTTAGATAATGAAATAGAAGGTTTAAAAAATAGTAATTAATAAATTTTAGCCTTATGTTATAAAAAGATTGACTTAAGAAAAATGTAATGAATTTGTATATAAATTTTGCAAAATAAGCTGCAAAATGCTAAACCATATGTGAGATTAAGGACATAATAAAAGCAGTATTTATCTTTTTATCATTATAGAATGATTTTAGAACTATGGCGCCTTGGTGTATGAGTTATTTAATATGTAATTAGTTTTAATATGAAATATTATTTACGTTATACTCACATAAATCTTTTCTAAAAAAAACCTTCAATAATGTTTTCGAAATATCCATTGATTAATGTATGCCTCTTTTAACAAAAGATTTATATTGTATTATTTTCATTGTATACCAATTCTCTTTTAATAAAATATCAGCATGGAATGCAAAAAAATGACAAAATCTTACAAAATAAAAAAAGGAAAGATCTCTAATATTCCAATGAAATATATTAAGATTTGTTGAAGTAAGGTTCTTAAGAGCTTTACACCTAAAGTGTTTCAATGTGTTATCAGGAATTGATTTATGTAAATTAAAAACTAAAAAAAAAAACTGAAAAAAAACCGCAAGAAGTCTAATTAACTTTTATTTTGAATTGTCTCTCCTAACTTCTGTGTACATATGGTTTAATGAAAAAAAATCATGTAAGTGTTAAAATATATTCCTATTACTAGTTTTATGAAAAATGTGCATGTTGAAAATCATAGCATGACTTGATATCTTGTATTGGTTTTGGTATTTACTCATTCTAACTTTTTCATCAATTCTGACCAAATTTTAGGAATGGAGTATTGTCAAATAAGTCGTTGCAAACAGACTCCCATAAAATCTAGGGACAGCTACGGCTCAGGTTTGGTTATGAATAACACAGTTCTAGTTAGCAACACTCCATTGACAGTTTTTATTCCTTTTCTCGATTTACAAAACAAACAAACGTCATAAAATTTATTTCATTTATAACGGGTTTTCGTTGATCTATATTTTGTAATAAATATGTTACCTTAGGAAGGTGAAAAAGCATGTAAAGGCATAACATTTTAATATTAAGATATGTATGTGAATCAGATACACAAAGTGGCCATTCCAACATTTGTAGATTTAAATTCTGAATATGTAAGGGACTTCTATTTTAGTGGCGATGGCATTTGTGTGGTAAATTTCTTGCAGTCAATAATCAGCACTATATTACTACTGCTTTTGAATTAATTGGTCATGTGTTTCAAGGAAGCAATAAAACACTATAATTACAGGTAAACGTTATCTTTACTTTATGCTACTCAGTGATGGATTGCATACCATTGATATGTACAGCAGACTGGGGATATCTCTGTTTACCAGTTTCGAGGCACGTGATAAATTTTGTCGATACGGTGTATAGTGTTAGCGGTCGTGAATAAAACAGTTTATGTCTAAACGGTAGTGAAAAGACACTTTTCATAACATTGAAACGAGTAGGAATGTGTTTTCAGTCATCGCATTATTGTCGTTATTCTATTCTTATTAAAAAGTACACGTAACACGTTCGTATGTATGTATGCAGGCTATCGACCATGTTTATTCATATGTACATATATTTATACAAAAAAAAGGCCTGGAACATATAAAGATTATACCAGTCAGTTTGATTTGTCCAGAGCTAGGGACTTAACGTTAATGATAAATGCTAATGACTTGTGAATGACTGTAATTATTTGTGTGTCAACGTCCCACCAGCACTATTTTAGTCATTTGTAGACATCTGGAATGCTGCTTCAAAGTAATGTTACTAATATATGTGCTGAAAAGGGGCATGATGCAACACACTGCCACATTATCCTGACACTTGACTAGTCCCTTGCTCAGCACCGAAAAGAAATAAATTGCATGAGATTATAATGTGTAATTTTTTAATTTTTCGCGGCTTTGATAAAACATAGGATATGTCTTTTCCAAGGCCTTTGATTCTCTGTCTTTCTCCCTGCACAAATTTTCTAAATATGAATAATGGATAATGACATCTAATTATGTATGAAAATAACGAAAGGCATTAAAATATAAATGTTTTAGGATATTCCAAATGTTTTTTTCATTTAAAGCGCAAGTGAGCCTTTATTCAGTTCGTCTGTAACTAAATAAATCAACAATTTATTCATACGTTTCGAAACGTCAGTGCCAATCGAACATATTCAGAATGTGTAACTAATCTAATACATGTGTCGAAACTACGGGAGTTCCGATTTCCGGACCCGGAAGTCTTGCTAATTTAAAAAGAGATCCCCATAGATTTGTGTCAAGATCGACGTACTTTGTATTACGATTTCAATCTTTTATCATTTCAGATCACATTCTTTACTTATACATGTACATATTGAGAAATTCAGGTCTTGATTTTAATCCACCTAGTTCACCCCGAAACCCATAGATAATTTAGCACAAAAATTAACTATGAGCAAAAATCGTAGACTACTTATGTATTTGTAATGTAAATATATCTTAAATGTAAAAACAACAGATTATTGACAGTGAAGTTTATTTAATACGAATCCGTTGGTAAAGTTGCGCTAGTTTGTTTGTTTATGTTAAACGTCCCACCTGCAGTATTTAAGTCTTCTGGGACTGTTCTTCATGAGACAGATATAGTGATTCCATACTGTGAGAACAGATATATCACTCGTTAAGAAATAGGGTAGTTACAAGGTAGTTACGTATTTCTCCGAATAAACCACAGATAAAGACGTGTTTATTTTAAATGCTTTCTTTTCATAAGTATGACTCAGCCCTAAGAATGAAATATAGACCGAGACAAGTCATGTAATGGGAGATAATATAACCATTGTGTCAGTCAAATATACATCACAAAGTTATCCTTTATTTAAATAGAAGTTAAGTCCTCCTGGAAAAAACAATCATGAAATCTGAGAGTTCTAAGGAAAGAAAATATAAATAGATCAGCCAACATTCCGGTTCAGTCCGATAGAGTTTGAGAAAAATGTTGTGTATTCCATCACAGTTCAGTAATCAATTACAGAAATTACAATACTACAGTACTACAACTTAACATTCAGTTGTGAGCATTTAGCGAAAGGCATAAAGCAGATTATTAACATGCTTTCTTAACGAACCGAGGAATTGAATAAACTTTAAACTAATAAAAATATGTACACTGTTCGTTTCTGATGAGTTAATCTTATATCCCATCCCCTGTTAAATGGATGTCCGATTGGTCATTTTAAGATACATGTAGCCCCCAATCTGACTTAACGATTTTGTTGAAATAAGTCCTAATCCTGAAGGCAAACTTCAATAAGAAAGACATGAGAAATTAATAATGAGTTACAACATCTTCATTAATGAAACATTCATTCTGAAATGAAAAGCTACTATGAAACCCAAATATATTATTATCCTGTGATTAAGATAACTCAATGATATTTTTAGGTCAACCTGTATCTGTGAGTGGAAATAAACTATTCAAATAAACTGTAATGTTTATTCCCGTGCGCATTTGACTTCTGAGTCTTCATTCAGGGAGAAATGAATTACAGGCCAGACTAAACATTTGCTTTTACGCTTCACACATATGGATACTAGACCTCATTGCATTACCCCCACCTCCCCTGTCAGAACAATTCATTAGAGGAACAGTTTAAAGGTAACGCGGTGCAGCTTTGTAAAAAGCATTCTTTAAAAATATTGAAATTTATATTCATAGTTGGAACTTAACAGTGCAGATAATATAATATATTGAATAAAAATGTTTTGACACGTTCTAATTGACAGAAGAAAAGAAAAATATCCTAACAATCAACTGGGCTGCAATCAATTAACCATAACGCTCGCAACTGTTGTGGATTTGGTTCCTTGCTTGCACTACCACTAACGTTAGAAACAGTAACTGAACGTATGGCACTTATATGCCATCGTGGGTTGTTTTTCTTTGTAGTTTAAAGATAAGTGTTATACATGTGTATATCAGAATGAAAACATACGCTAAACTGACGAATGAAGACACTTAAAGAAAAACAGAAAAAGTGACACATGTGGCAAAACTTATTTTTTTTACAGTCCTACAGAGAACAAAAAGAAATTATGAGAATCATGAAGGCGAATATGTTTTAGTTTTTATCTAAGTTTTTTAATATCCTTATCTGAAAAGAACACATAATATTCTTTTTCGTTAAATAAAACCACAATCATTAAAAATTAAAAAGGTGCAAACCTATGATATGTTTCTGTAAGCAGACCACTGCGGTTATATATTTGTCGATGATAATATGATCATTGCACTCAAAAAATACAGGTATTTAGATCTAATGATTCAACAATTTTGATGCTATTCTCCATATTTCAGCTTCTGATAAGCCAGCCTATCTCACAAAGATTTATGAGTATATTCGAGTTTATGAACACTAGGATATTCACTAGTAATGTGTATCATATTTTATCCATTTCGAATAACAGTATTAAATATCTATTGCTTACTTTTTTTTTTCATTTCAATTCTCATGACTGTAATATTTCCGTCAGTAAATATTTAATCAAGCACCTCATTCTGTATTTGAGTCAAGAATGCACTAAACACATTCAGCCAAGTAGTCTTTATCAGATTTACTTCAAACAGTGGATAGTTTACCCAAGAGGAAATATGTAGACCCGTGCGTAAATCAACATGGTCGAGAAATGTTGGACTTTTCTATTGAGGCAAATTTATGTGTGCTTAACGGTCGTTTTAGTGATGGCAGTGATGAATTAACGTGCATTCCTACAAAAGGTAGATCCGTCGTTGATTATATGTGTGTACCATAAGACAATTTCAGCTATTGTAAATCATTTAAAGTTTTACCTATACAAACAGTGGTTGATCAATACAATCTACATGGCTATCTTGGACAAAGATCATGTCTACCTGACCACTCGGTGCTAATTGGCAAATTTACTGTTACTGTTGGCATTTGGGACACGATACAGAACGAGGACATCGTCTCGAGCAACGAAATTTAATTGAATAAAATACCCGTCAATTTTATGGACAGTAATATTGCTAGATTGGCAATTATTGACATTATACACAGGATAGAAATAAGCAGAGAAACACAGAATGATATTAATAATATTTACACAACCTTGTGCTCTACTATACAAAATGAAATGCGTAACCATATCCCGTCAAACAGTGCATCTAAACGGACCAATAAACGTCACAAACACCATAAGCCCTATTGGAACGATGAACTTACCGACTCAGTGAACAAAACTTCGTTAAGTGTAGAGGCTCACGTCGTGAACGAACACTATTACGATCACATAATACCGAAGCCAGGCATACGTTTGATCGTAAACTAAGGCAACGTGAACGTGAACACACTAGACTACTAGCAGAAGACATAGATAATATGTCCTCGGCTAATCCCAATGAGTTCTGGGGGAAAATAAAACGGCTGGGTCCAAGATCAGATCGTTCGATACCCATCCAGATCAACAACGAGGACGGCCGAACATGTTCCGACGAAAATGAAGTGCTAGGAAAATGGTATCGTGACTTTTGAAAAACTCTATAACGGATGCGAAAGTAATGATTTAGATAATGCTTTTCATGATCAAGCCAAAATCCATCGTAATTTACTACAAATGAACATAGACGACCCACTACATACACCTAATCAAGAGTTAAATGGTCCAATAACTATCAACGAGATTACGTTCATTGTGATGAAAGCCAAGTCTAAATCTGCATGTGGTAACGACAATATTCAATACGCAGTGTTGAAGAATCCACCTCTGATCGCGGATCTTCATGAGTTGTTTCAGCTCATTTTTGACACTGGTGTTGTTCCAAATGAGTGGCGCAAGGCGGTAATAATCTCGATTCACAAGGACAGCAGCTCTGACAGTCGAGTACCGCTCAATTATCGTGGGATATTAGCCTTTTGTCTTGTATAAGTAAACTTTACAGTGCATTCATTAATATGAGGCTTATGGAATATTAAGACAATAACAAATTGTTAGCCGATGAACAAAATGGCTTTAGAAAATACCAGTCGTGCGAAGATCACACCTTTGTACTGAATTCACTAGTTCGAAATAACTCTAATTTCCATGTTATTGTACGCGGACGATATAGCGCTCGTTGCCGATAGTGCCGAAAATTTACAGACCATGTTAGACACTTTACATGAATGGTGTAAAAAGCGGCGCGTACTTATCAATACAGATAAATCAAAATGTATACACTTTAAGAAAGGTCGATCAAGGGTTACAGAATTTAAATTCCATGTTGGAGATAATGTTTAAAGACTTTCTCAATACAAGTACCTTGGTGTTATGATGAATGATAGGTGTGATTTCTCTATAAACGCTGAGATTCTTAGTAAAAGTGCCGGTCGAGCTCGAGATAAGTATGATTTTTAAATTAAGCAATGTAAAAGATATTGGTTTTAATACATATGACAAACTGTATAAAAGTTGTATTGTGCCTATCTTAGAATTATTGTTCCAGTGTATGGGGATACAAACGCTATCAGCCTTGTGAAAACTTGCAACACCGTGCCATACGGTACTTTTTAGGCGTGCATCGTTTCGCACCTATTGCCGCTATCACTGGCGACGTCGGATGGCTCCCATGTCAATACCGCCGTTGGATAAACATCGTACGGTATTGGAATAGACTTGTTTCAATGAGTCAGAACAAGATCACGAAGCGTTTATTTAACCAGGATTATACTATGTGCTATAATAATTGGTGTTCAGATATCAAATCTATTTTTCTCACTCTTAATATGCAGGATTGTTATGACAATAAACTACAGGTAGATAGATATTCATTCAGTGAAACGTCGAATTACTGACTATTACACTGGTCTTTGGAAAAACACTGTCAATAATTGCGCCAAATTACGCACTTACAAAAATTTCAAAACTGAATTTGTCACGGAAAAATATGTTTTGCTAAACATTTCAAAGCGTGAAAGGTCTATTGTTTCACAATTTCAGCATTTTACCGCTTAGAATTGAGACTGGTCGTTATGTAAACGAACAGGTAGAGGATCGTTTTTTTATTTTGTAAAAATGGTGATATTGAAACAGAGTCTCATTTTATACTTGAATGTGATAGATTTAAACATATCAGAGATTATATTTTCAAAGATTTTATATGTACTCCTTCATTTATTCGGAAATCTGTTGCTGAGAAGATAGCCTTCCTTTTAGACGAACTTACAAGAAAAACTGCCAAGTTTCTTGTGTGTGCATTTGACTTTAGACGTAAGCTACTTTATGCATAAACCGAAATTTTGAAATATTTTTATGTATGTATCAATTCAATTTCAAAAATCAGTGCCCATCTTATCTTACATATTTACATGTGATATGTTCTGTTGAATTTATTATGTTTGTATGTCCCAACAGTGACTTATAGGCCCATGGGGCCGGGTGTTTGAATTGCTTTTTTTCATCAATATGTATATTGTATAACACATGTCACTTTAATAAAACACTTACTTACTTACTTACTTACTTACTAACATTTTTTTTAATTTACATGCTCTTGATGTCTGTATAACCAGCTTGCATAATTTGTTTCCACACACTTCTTTATGAATCACAACTTTAAACTTTCATTTTGAATTGAAAGTCATGATTCGGTGACACAAACTGTCAAAGTTTTAATAATTTAGTCATTGCCTCACATGATCAAATAATGCGTAGGCATATAAACCATTTTACGGACTTCTTACATTGTTTATTTTTTCGAACGCTCTGTTTTAATAAAATTATAGATTGTTATTTCTTTGTGTAAAAATGAAATAACACTTTTTTCATAACAAATGCTATTAATACCCACTTACAAAATGATTAAGACAGGCAAAAAGTATTAGACTTTACATAGCCATTGCGTCATTTTGCAACCTAAAACTGTTTCAATATACGTCAAAGCGTTGAACGGGTATACGCTAAGCTTGATAAATCATTTTATGAACATGTTCCCCATATATCTTTTGGTATAGTAAAAACTTTTTTTAAATGTGAACTCGATTTTCAGTGAGCTAAAGTAAATGGTCTGTGTACGTTGTTTCTTATTTGGTATAGTAACGCAATGATATTCGTCCTTCGTAAAAGTTTTGCATTTGCAAAAATAGTCTACTTGTCATGATTATGTATTTCATCTCAAATTAATATAATACATTGATATCTTTCATTAAAACACTCTAGTCACCCTGAAGTACATTGTTATCACGTGAAAGAATGTACATGAAAGAAAACATACTACACTCAACAAAACTTATAACTAAACCTCTTTTAAAACATAATTCCAAAGTTTATCTAATTCTTATACAGTCGAACGTCGGTGACTCGAACACTGAAAATTGGAACATCATACTTTACTCGAACACATTTCACGGTCCCCGCATAAAATGTTCTTAATTCTATATTGTTCGACCTGGGATGCGTCGAACACTGATGGCTGGAACTCTCGAACTAAATTTCCGGCCCCAGATTAAAAGTGCTGTATATTTCTCACCTTTCGGTCGAACCTACCTACCCGTGATGTGGGGACTTAATTGCAACCTGCGGCGCAGCGTGTTTTTCACTTATAGTGATACTGGCACAATCAGCGGTTCAATTATTAACCCATCAAAGTGTAATAAGATGATATAAGTTAACGTTGATCATGTTGCAAATTAAAGAAGGAATTTGTTTAATTGATTTAATGGAATATTAATTGATTTGTTTTCAGCTATATGCGTGAACTATTTACAATACATATTTCTTTTTTCATTTTTATGCATAATTAAACGTATGCAGGAAACGTTACGACTTGCACGTAGGCCGATGTACGTGTACGAATTGTATGTTATCATTGATGTTTTTGCTTTGATCTTGACAGCTGCTGTTTTATTGATTTATATATGTTTTGAAAGAATAACAAAGATAAGTTTTTTTGTGTTTTTTTTATTAAATGTTGCCTCTTTTACTATTTTGCCAACGTTAAGACAAAATATGATATCTACTTTAATCGATCAATGCTAAAGGACGTCCTAATCATCAATCGTATTTTTTGAATACATGTACATATGTAAATCATTAAAACCACGGGTTTGGATCGAACCACCGACGACTAGAACAAATTGCCGTTCCCCCAGCCTGTTCAAGTCACCGAAGTTCGACTGTGGTCTTAATGTAAATATAACAATGGGGTACATATGACAGTGGTGCATTTTCTGCTTTTCTGCACGTGATCGCTTTGTATGAGTTTGTGTATAATAAGTTGACTTTCAAAGCTATTGACTTTCATATGTGTACGGTAAATCTATTACAGAGTATACGGCTTCGTTATAGGCATATACGCTCATGGACACAATTTATTGTTACTTATCAATAAAAAAAATATAAACTCAAATCTCTTTCTTTTCTTTAAATAAATATGCGCCCTTCGAACTGCTGCAAAACAGGCCTACTTTTCTGAAAATGATCAACCTAAAGGAACGGTAAAAACTTTCCTTATTAAAACCATATATATATATATATATATATATATATATATATATATATATATATAAAGGCTGAAAGCAGCTCGCTCACATAATCGGTAGAAATAAAAAAAAAAATTGTTTTCCCTCGTTAATGTTGTTAATGATGTCAATGTTTTCCTGACAAATAAACTCGGGAAGTGCAGGTTACATTGCATGGCAAAACGCTATTTTCGTCACATTTCTAAATATAGGTTTTACGATCCTAAATATATATTCTATACCGTTCTTAGACTTATTGCATTGCCTGTGATGTAAAAACCACTCATTTGTTTTCAATCACGGAATGTTGCATTTGGTGATGCGTCTTTATATGGGACGTAATACACACATAAAAATCATATTCTTAAAATATGACTATCTGTGAACGAGCTGCTTTAAAAGCAAACCGCAGTTTGTAAACAAGTTTGTTTACATTGATTCATAGTTCGACTTATAACACCTCGCTGGCTAATAACAGTCTGCAGTTTCATGGTTCATGCATGCATAATAGATGAAATAGGCTGTATTAATGAGCTTTGCAAGTTGGGTAATATATATAATTATATATTGTCTGTTTCTTTACGCTAGGCGCGGGTGTCTCCCTTTCAGAGTTTGCATAATATCAAAAGTTATTTGCTTTTATATAATATATTTACCTTCAAAAACAAAACAAAACTGGTCTCTAACACAAGAACATACTTTAAATGATTTACAATTACATGTCATATATTCTGATTATGTTAACATTGGCACCTACCGACCCTTTCATACAGTGCTGCTGTTATGAATGGGTTACTTGGAGGGGCTCAGCCAGCCCTTATCCCTCTGCATAATTTCCTTACAGAGTTATGCTTGTAAACAGAATAAATACAATGTATGCAACAATTAAGTATCATCTAATGTTTTACAATTTTATGAACACAACAGGTTTTATGTGTCATTTTTTCAGAACACCTACTTGAACAAACTATACATACAAAAGACCCCCCCCCCCCACACACACACACACATTCGAATATAGTTCTATGGTTGACCCCGTGTCATAAATAACGCGTAAGATGAGGTTGGCACAGGCATTATTCACGAACGAACAAGTCAGATAACTTATCTTTAACTTGCGCCAGTTTCCTTATTTCCTTGACCAAACCTGTTTAGGACATTGTCAATACAGATATAAAAGACAGTAGGAATCCCGTCACGTCAATCGTTCCAAGATGTTTGTCGGAGTAATCTTGACCCTGTCCTTAGGATTTGTTTTAACAGCCGCAGACAAGTAATGTCGCTTTTTATAGAGATATATATTACCTTTGATAAGCTTTTTAACATTTTAAAATATTTTATAATTTTATGTTATTTATTAGACTTACGATTTTGCCTTTTTATTGTGAATTGTCTCAAGTTAGTCATTCCTAAATTGTTTCGAAAGATAGGCCTTGGTGTAAATGACTGAAAATGTTTCGTATGTAAGTTTTCAAATGTATCTCAATATATTGAGTTACATATTGTATAAAATGGACTAGCGGCTATGAAGATGTATTGGAATGCAATATTTTCAGTTATTACTTGTTGCTAAATTTAAGTAAAGAATAAGAGGTTACCACATTTCATGATGTTTTTAAACAATTGATATACAATAACCAAGCTTGTACCATCCACAGGCGATCGAAATTAAATGGGCGAATTATATCGTATATAATGGTAACATAAGCCAGAAATATCGTTCGACCGAATTGCTTAGTTGAAATATACTGATTGATAAGTTAAGGAAATTTTATTATGAAGGCACCATTGTAACGAAATATATCGTATTATTTTGCAGAATTTAATATTTTCGAAAATGTAAGTCATAAACTGTAATATAAGATAGTAAATTGTCTGTATCTCAGATTTTGCACACATATTCATGTCCAGTTACATTTGTAAAACATGTTTCATACGAACGTGAACAGTAAATAAAAAAAGCCCGGACAATTAGCTATTGAGAATACTTTCTTAACGCAGGTGCGCTGAGAAATAAATTTACGATCATTTCTGATTGGTTGAAATCCGGTAGAAGTCTGGGTCAATATCTATAGCATACAGCAGAAATCAGAAAGGCAGGACATCGTTTTGAGATCAAATTTGGGAAATCGCGTTTTATACAATTGGACCAAGTTGTGATTAAATTAAGAACTTAAAATCGTAAACGTCATGGTTGCGGGCTTTCTCTTATATTGATAATACTGTGTTTAAGTGCCAAGGAATGTTTTCCGGTTTCAATCACAGTTTTCATTGGTCAATCAAAATATAAACAAATCACCGATATTTATCGGAGAAATGTCATTATGGATGTCGATAAAAGTATTAACAACGCAATGACACTGGTTATAAGTCAGTTCTCATCAATAATTTAAATATATTGACCATATAGTATCTTCTATTCACCTAAAATGGAACCTGAAAAAGCTTGTCTCGGCAGATGTCAAACTTGACTGGAACATAAAAAAAATATGTTCATTATTTAATAGAAAAACGACTAGACTTCTTATGTTTATTTATTTCGAAATAAATTGAACTTTACTGATCGATATTTATGGGAAAATGTTTAAAAATTTGTGAAAAACAGTGTCTTCTCTTCCTTTTTAATGTTTCCATTTTGTACGATACGATTCGCCCGATGCCCCTGTAGTAGCATCATGTGGAAAGTAGTTATATTATTATAAAAAGCAATATATTTCAAAGTCGATCGTGCATTAATACTAATACTAGGATCCAATTTTTTGTCGGATTGGTTTGATTTTAAAAGCATCATTCTTGTTCCGTTAATTTTCGATAATATACATGGGCTTTTGTATATTTATTTGATATCCCTTTCTGAAAATAACACTGAATATGTTTTTTCGTTAAATAAAACAAAACCATTAATATAGTACACAGGGTAACCATGTAATGGGTCAATGATAACAAGGTGGTTGCATTTAGATATTAATATAAAGTTTTTAAGATTTTACAACTTTTGGATTATTTTAATATTTCAACGCCCGATAAGCCAACCTCACAAAGATTTATGAGTATATATAATTTTGGACACTGGTATTTCCATTCGTCACAATCTCCACTGTGAATTTATTAATGACAAACTACATGACCAGCTACTCTGAGAAGTCGTTCATGTATCTTCACTCATTTGCCTTCTTTTTATTTCATATTCATCCTCTATCTAGCATATATATCTCGGATTGATTGAAATAAAATTTAGTTTAAAGTTGCAATACTTCCCAAAATCAATGCAATTAATACGGAAAATAACGTGAAAATATGAAAATTCAGTCTTTCTTTTGACCATATGCGAAATATTGCCGTTGTAGATCAAACGATTATTCCGATTTATGTTGATAGAATCATCACTATATTAAATGACTGTACCCCTTCACGAAGATTTCCCGAATATTTATACGAAGACTTTCGAAATCGATCGAGCTCTATCACGTTGTCAGATTGGCCATCGAAGGCATAATCATATGCGTTTGTAATCAAACAGGTGTCTGGCGAGTGTTCCCATGTATAACCCGTGTACAGTATGACTGTTGAGGCGTAGGTGTGTGTTTATACTAAATATGTCAGGCGATAAACAATCAGTTAAGTTTTTTTAGAGAAAATGAATTAAGTGTTCTCTAGTTGCATAACATTGTTTTCATCTGAGAAATATTTCAATAGGGTTGAGCACTATACTCCCAGATAAAGTGGGTTTTTTATATTTATGTAAATAAGGCAGTTTCCGAAACTTGTCAGAAACAGCCGATTCGATGGCCGTGAAATTCTGTACTTGTTGATACGATTACGGTATTGTAGATAATCCGTAGGTAATATCAGGGATCAGGCGAGTTTTATGGACATTTTCTTTACCGAGGGTCCATCGTAGATGATAAATGTCCATGACTTGTTACAAACTGAGAGATTCAAAATATTCGACCTTAATTTACGTATCTGTAGTATTGCATCTTTTAACATGACTCCACATGCAGAGCCAGATTATAAACAAAGATATTTTGGTGGTTAGATTAGTATATTTATTAATATGTTTGTAAGACTCAAATCATGGGTCGGTCCTTTATCGTGGGCCAATCTGACATTGGGGCAAAAATGATGACGACATTTCCAGATCGTGGGCCAATTTTGAAACGGATTCGCATTTAAAACAATCAATAATAAGCGATCGGGGAAGCGTTAATAATGACGAGAATGCTAACTTATAAAAATGACAACAATATTCACGGAATGCTCATTTTACTGCAGCAAGCGAATTTTACAAAACGTGGAAAGAACGTTAAGTAGAAATGTTGTCTAGCCCTTGATTCTCCCCGACTTCTCTGGAAACCTCCTCTTTTTTTTATCTTTTTTTTTCTAAATTTTATGCATTGACTGAATAGACGTTAGATAGAAGTCCATCTTCATCCAGAGAAAATCAGGGTTAAGTTCTTTGGACAGCGGCGAACCATTTTTTCACTGTCATCTACGATTGGGTGTCTGATGTATGTTGTCATATACGTACAAAATCTGAGGTGCCGTTGTTGGTATTCTGGTAAGACAGATCTGAGGTGCCGTTGTTGGTGTTCTGGTTAGACTGATCAGAGGAGTCGTTGTTGGTATTCTGGTTAGACTGATCTGAGGTGCCGTTGTTGGTATTCTGTTTAGACTGATCTAAGGTGCCGTTGTTGATATTCT
>CM037779.1:18811853-18861853 GCA_021229015.1 Solen grandis
TCCCGTCTTCTGTATTGTGCTTGTAATTAATGATTACATGATGTGTTGGATAAGTTATATTTAAAGTTAATCTTATAAATATGCAACCATAATATGAAGAATATTTGGTGCAGTTAATGCAGCAAATTAGTGAACTGTCGACCTGTGTAGTGCTGTTGAGATTCAGATCTATAAATAACCTTATTTGCCCCATAGGCTTATGGTAGTGGAGGTAAGAGTGCTCGCTCAGTTGGCTTACGGTAGGGGAGGTAAGAGTGCTCACTCAGTTGGCTTACGGTAGGGGAGGTAAGATTGCCCGATCAGTATTTTTTTCCTGCAATGGGTTGAGCGAGGTTTTATTTGAATAGTAAACATATGTTTTTAAATGTTAGGTTTTATACATTTATTATTTTGCATTGAATTTGCTTCTTTGTTATTTAAATCATAGACCCTGCAGGACCCTGATATTCAGAAGAAGAAAAAAAAGCGTTCAAGAAAAAAATTGAAATCTTTTTATATAAATGATATATAGCGAAGTCAAATTCATTCATTTATTTTTCGACTAAGTGTCAGGCCTGTACATAGACAGGTTAGATTATAAGGTCAAAACAGTAGAAAAGAGAAAGGGAGGGGGACAGCTAGTATGCTTATTTTAAGCCGTCCATTAAAACATATTGTTTTAATCTTTTCTTGTTATAAGCTAAGATTGGCCAATGACTTATCTAGAATTCATCATTTTATTGAGAAAAAGAAGATGTTTCCAAGTTCTACGATGTGTTTCTTGATGAGTACCAGATTGGTTCCTCATGTACAAGGGTTTTGCAAAAAGTTTTGACATTCATGGACTTCCATAGTTTCATCCCAGGTTATTTTTAAAATGTTTCAATTGACTTGAATAGGGTGTCCAATAGCTAACAATATCAATTTATTTAGTGCAAAATGCTTTTCAAATAACCAAGTTATTTCAAATTGAAATACATGCAGTCATTTACACTGACTTATATACTTGTCACATCGTAAAAAGGATGAAAAGACTGAAATTTGCATCTTTATTAAATGCCACGTTATGATTCATATAGATTTACAGCAGATATTTGAGAAATTGTGAGGTATAATGGACGTCAAGCCATTCAATTGCATGCAGTTTTTAGGCGAGTTCAACATTTTAAGCTGGGAAGTTACCTGGTTGAAGATAGATACTCATTCTGGTATGCTCGTAAAAATCTCTGTTACCAAGATGAACATTGCTGCTGTAGAGGCTGCGGTCAAACAGGATGCACATTTGAGGGTGAAAGATAAAGCCAGTCGTACTTGCAAAAAGTTATTAGAAGGTAGTATGCGAAAAATTCTGAATCAGCGTATGGACCTGTGAAAGGTTTGTGCAAGGTGAGTACCTCACATGCTCATAGAGGTTCCAAGGAAACAATGCCTAAATTTTATGTGTCCATCTCCTCATGCTAGTGTGAGGTTGTATGAGAAAAATAGGGGAATCCCTGATCAGACAGTTTCTAGAGTTGTCTGATAACATTCAGGAGTTTTCTGATCAGTGTCAGAGTTGTCTGATCAGGGTCAGGAGTTGTCTGATCAGTGTCAGAGTTGTCTGATCAGGGTCAGGAGTTGTCTGATCAGGGTCAGGAGCTGCCTGATCAGGGTCAGGAGTTGTCTAATCAGGGTAAGGAGCTCTCTAATCAGGGTCAGAAGCTGTTTAATCAGAGGGTCAAGAGCTATCTTCTGATCGGGGGCAAGAGTCTAATCTGGGTCAGGTGTTGTCTGATCAGGGTCAAGAGCTGTGTGATCAGAGTCAGGAGCTGTCTGATCACGGTCAGGTGCTGTCTGATTTGGGTCAAGTGCTGTCTGATCAGGGTCAGGAGTTGTCTGATCAGGGTTAGGAGCTCCCTGATCAGGGCCAGGAGTTGTCTAATCAGGGTCAGTAGCTGTCTGATCAGGGCCAGGAGCTGTGTGATCAGGGTCAGGAGCTGCCTGATCAGGGTCAGGAGTTGTCTGATCAAGGTCAGGTGCTGTCTGATTTGGGTCAAGTGCTGTCTGATCAGGGTCAGGAGTTGTCTGATCAGGGTTAGGAGCTCCCTGATCAGGGCCAGGAGTTGTCTAATCAGGGTCAGTAGCTGTCTGATCAGGGCCAGGAGCTGTGTGATCAGGGTCAGGAGCTGCCTGATCAGGGTCAGGAGCTGTGTGATCAGGGCCAGGTGTTGTCTGATCAGAGTTAGGAGCTGCCTGATCAGGGTCAGGAGCTCCCTGATCAGGGCCAGGAGTTGTCTAATCAGGGTCAGAAGCTGTCAAATCAGGGTCAGGAGCTGTGTGATCAGAGTCAGGAGCTGTCTGATCAGGGCCAGGAGCTGTGTGATCAGGGCCAGGTGTTGTCTGATCAGAGTTAGGAGCTGCCTGATCAGGGTCAGGAGCTGCCTGATCCGGGTCAGGAGCTGTGTGATCAGAGTCAGGAGCTGTTTCAGGGTCGGAGCTGTCTGATCAGGGTAAGGTGTTGTCTGATCAGAGTTAGGAGCTGCCTGGTCAGGGTCAGGAGTTGTCTGATCAGGGTCAGGAGCTGTGTGATCAGGGTTAGCAGGGATGGAAATTAACTTGCTTGGGGCAGCTTATCGATGTGGGCGAGTGTTTTTCTAAGGTTGGTAGTCCATCTTGGCGATTAGCATTTAACTGTGACCAGGTTTTTTTTCCCCTTCTATAACTGCCACTGTTAAATATCCAATCAAAACGCTTCCTTATTATGCATTGATGTGGAATACTTGGATAGTATCGTTCATAATGTCAGTTAACATCTTTCACCCTCTCTACCAGCTATTGTTTTACTGATTTAGTTGCGCAATCATCGCCATTTGCGATAAACATCAACAAGGTTTGATGGCCACTGTATTTTTAAATCAATTTTATTGATTGATTGGTTTGCCTTATGAGTTTAGGAGCGAAATTTTACAGGTAACTTCATGAAAGCAATATATAAACAGTGGGATCAATTTAATTCTCGCTAATTGAACAATTGAAATTTCCTCCGATGATAACTGCACTGCAGGTGTTTTTTTTCCTTGTTAACATTTTCGAAAATTCCCCTTCTGAAGGGCGGTGGGCGGAATAAAAACCCTGAGTGGCTCTTTGCTTTGCTTGTTGCAAAAACTGTTTCTGTGCCTGAGAGTAACACATGATTAAATGTTATTTTCATGGTTTTTTTTTTGTTTTTTGTTGTTGTTTTTTCATGTTCACATGGTGGGCCACTAAATAATTTGGTGGGCCCCTGAATCCCAAAAGCTAGTAGCCCTCTCGGGCAACCAGACCAAAAAAGTTAGTTTCCATCCCTGGTTAGGAGCAGTCTGATCTGGGTCAGGAGCTGTCTAATCAGGGTCAGGAGCTGCCTGATCTGGGTCAGGAGCTGTGTGATCAGGGTCAGGAGTTGTCTGATCTGGGTCAGAAGCTGTCAAATCAGGGTCAGGAGCTGCCTGATCCGGGTCAGGAGCTGTGTGATCAGGGTCAGGAGTTGTGTGATCAGGATCAGGAGTTGTGTGATTAGGGTCAGGAGTTGTCTGATCAGGGTCAGGAAGAAGCTGTATGATCAGGGTCAGGAGTTGTCTAATCAGGGTCAGGAGTTGTCTGATCAGGGTCAGGAGCTGTGTGATCAGAGTCAGGAGTTGTGTGATCAAGGTCAGGAGTTGTCTAATCAGGGTCAGGAGTTGTCTGATCAGGGTCAGGAGCTGTGTAATCAGGATCAGGAGCTGTGTGATCATGGTCAGGAGTTGTCTGATCAAGGTCAGGAGCTGTGTGATCAGGGTCAGGAGTTGTGTGATCAAGGTCAGGAGTTGTGTGATCAGGGTCAGGAGTTGTCTAATCAGGGTCAGGAGCTGTGTGATAAGGGTCAGGAGCTGTTTGGTCAAGGTAAGGAGTTGTCTAAATATGACCAGGAGCTGTCTGATCTGTGTCAGAAGCTTTTTAATTAGGGTAGGAGCTGTCTGATCAGGGTCAGGTGTTGTCTGATCTGGGTAAGAAGCTGTTGATCAGGATCTGGGTCAGGAGCTGTTTGATCTGGGTCTACTCTGTTTTCCTGGCTTGTTTTTGAAGTAAAATCAGTCATTAAAGACTTCAGATGGAAACTTGTCTTCACCATGACATAATCAAATAAAGAGCTGGCTTTTGGCAAGGTAGATATTTTTTTCTGCTCAATGTCTGCACTTTTTCTCTATAACCTGGAATGTATTGAATTTGGAATATTCATTATTAATAAACCCAAATTGTTTGCCTCAGGTATTATGTTTTAATCTCATTTAGAACAGAAAATGCAAAACCTTACTTCTATTCTTCTGAGTGTTGTGTATATGACAATTAATCCAATTTTCATTACAGTTGGATACCAATATGTAGTCTATCAGTTTCCACAGAGCTGCCTTGTCTTAAGGAAAATCAAATTGTTTTATCTTTTCTTATTGATAATTGAATTGGGAATTTGTTACAAATGAACACAGGATTGTAAATGCTCAACTTCACTCCTAATTCTTGCAAAAGAATTTCAAAAGGAGACAGCAAAAGTGTGACCTTGTGACTATGTCAGATTTAATGCTATTGGGGCTTCTAACAAGCAGTTAGTGGGTAGTTCATTAGAAGATGGCACTATCTGACAGGGGAATCCTGTAATGGTCTTAAAAGCAAAATTCAGTCATTGAACGGTGCTCAGGAAATTCATTTCCATATTGTTGAAAGTTTGTGCATTTAGCAAAAGCATTTTCTCATAATGAAATTTTTTAGCACATTGGCAACCAAAGCAGACCCATTAATTTTTCTAGCAAAGATAAATAGTAAATTTCAACATTCCAGAATTTTCTTTCAGATTCGTTTATTTATTTATTTTTTTCAAATGATTTAATACAAATTAATACAAAACTTAAAATCCAAGAAGAAATTCCATACAACACTTGATTAATATTTGCTGTTTTAATCATGTGAATTCTAATTTATTTCTAACATAGTTTTTGTGTCACCTGCTGTAAGCAGAGGTGACATATAGGAATCATTTTTCCACCTGTCTGTCGTCACACTTTTTCCATCACACTTCAGCAGGTGATACACGTGTTACAAAGAACATTCTTGCTATGAGATCAGTTATATCATAAGGTGGTAATTGATAATCAGAAACTTGATGCTCTTTACCCATCAGATACATATTTTTACACTATGAAGATCTTCACATCTTTGTTCATGATGATATTCTCATGACATTTTTAACGCTATTGATCTTTGACAAAGCTGCTTGCCGAGTGTGATGAACATGGAGAAATTTGGACAGTCTGTTGACGCAATATGGGGTTGACCTTGAATATGAGAAAAGATGATCAGCTGTCTGTTGTAATGAAGATAATTTGATGCATGTGTCTTGCGTTATGGAAACAAAAATACATAGATCTGTATTAAATCCAGACACAGCATCCCTTAACACAAAGACAGACCAGTTCTATATGTCCTATGGATGATGAAGGTCGCCTGTACATTGAAGGACTATAATACCCAAAACTTGGTAAATTGGAATTCGTGACGCTCCATAGACATACAGTATGCAGTTGCTGAATTATGCATCGGCTAGTTACAGCTCCTAGTTTCCTCTTCACAGTCTATCACTGCTCAGGGGTATTGAAAACTTCAAGGTGATGCTTCAGATTCTTTTTGTAAGGTGGAGGTGATATTTTTGACAAAAGTTGAGGCCCATATATGTATGCTTCGTTTGTTTTCTGTATTTCCAAGTAGAGTTAGGAAAGACTATTCTTTATTTTGAAAGTGAGATTAAGAGATCGGGTTTTGTATGCTAGAGGAGATAATCAAGAACTCATTAGGACTCAACTATGTTTTCTTTATCTCATTTGTGCTGGAGTTCATTAATATTATGTAGATACTACATTGACTGCTTAGAATCACTTTGTAACATTATATTGTTTCACCTCCCACACGGTGCCTCCATGCCCCAGAGCGTAAAGTCGCTGACTTTAACACTCACTCAGGCCCTCACCGCGTTGGTTTGAATCCTGGCAGGGTCATTCGGATTTTCATGTGAGGAAGCCTTCCAGCTGGCTTGCGGTAGGTTGGTGGTTCTTCCTGAATGCCTCCATGCATTCGGGGTCTTCCTCCACTTGTAATTAGCAAAACGTCACTATATGACTGAAATACTGTCGAAGCAACAGTAAACTCAAATAGTCAAGTCACCTCCCACAAGTTTTCTTATGTTTTCATTGGTCAGATTGCGGTTACATGGTGACATCCATGTAGGGTCAGTAGAAAAATTGCAAAAAGTGAGTGATGAAACAAATCAATTACCGTATTTACTCGACTATAAGACGGGTTTTTAGCGGTCTGATTAGGGTTTTAAAGTTGGGGGGTCGTCTTATAAGCGGGGTCGACAAGTCGGATTTAGTTTCTCTCCACTAAGTTTATGTATGCATGAAGCTTCGTAACGGTATACAGTTATGGAGACGTATATCTTTCCCATTATCTATCGATATATAAATATCTGATATTAATTGCATGATATTAATTACCTTATAACAGTACGACAGTTCATAAATATTTGTTTTTCCCCAATTATGAATCATTTTATATTTTCAGCAAGCGGTTATGGGAAGCAGATGGTGCTCATTAGATCTGATTGTTCGTGAAATCAACTCACGGACACTGTGATATTAATAAAACAATACAATATTCATTACGTGTTTTGTTTTGTTTAGTTTTTGCTATCTTTTGAAATTTGTTTATTTATTTATTTATTTTTTGCTCTCTTCAAATAATTTATAGAATTAATATATTTTTGGATTTTATTTCATTAGCAGATTATAAGGGAATCCCATTCGGTACTCGCCCTGCTCGTCTGATTGGCTTAGCTATCAGCCGAGAGAAATTTGCATAAACCTTAAAATGCAGATAATGTGTTTCAAAAAGTATGCAGACATTTGTCTATTATCAAACTCTCATTTTATTGTCGGGTTGCCCAGGGGTCTTTGTGTCATGTAACTTACAACACACCTGCGGACACTGGCTATCTTCTGATTGGCTGAGCTGCCCACTGAAATTTGCATATCCCTTGTTTTGTAGGTTGTATATTTCTGAGGGGTAAGATCCCAGGTACCCGGAAGTGTTAGCTGGGGTGTGACAGAGTACTGCTTCAAATCCCCTGTCCCCTGTCAAAATACTTTCACGCGATTGGCTGACGGTTTATAGCTTTATCATTGATTGGCTGATAGTAGTAGCTACATGTTAAGTATAGTAATTCAGATACAATAAAAGATTAAGTTTGATACCATCCATCATCATTCTTCACAATTGTCAAACACGTTAAACAGAATCGCAAAATCATCATGTCTCAGAAGAGAAAGCGGAACTCCTACGATGTTACCTTCAAGTTGAAAGTCATCGAGTATGCGAAGCTCAACTCCAATTGCGCAGCAGAACGGGAATTCGGCGTCACGGAGAAGATGGTCAGAGACTGGAGATCAAAAGAAGAGAAACTTAGAAATGTAACAACGAAGACGGTGAAGAAGCTGAGAACAGTCCTGTCCCCGTATGATGATGTAGAAGGGAGGCTAAAGGATTGGATCCTGGAACTCCGCTCCAGCGGATATATCATCACACGAGCAACTATCCGTCTACGTGCTCTGCAAATTTGTAAAGACCTTGGCCATACCGATTTCAAGGCGTCGAACGGCTGGTGTTCCCGTTTCATGAATCGTCATGACCTGTGTCTGAGACAACGCACCCACATCGCCCAGAAACTGCCAGCAGACGTAGATGCGAAAGTCGTCAACTTTCACAAGTTCGTGCTGGACTTGAGAAAGTGCCAGGAGTTTGAGCTAGGGTCAATTGGCAACATGGATGAGACTCCTATGTTCTTCGACATGCCAGGGAATCGAACAATCGATCTTAAGGGAGCCAAGACAGTATCTGTGAAAACAACAGGAAATGAAAAGCAGCATTTCACCGTCATACTGTCCTGTCTCGCCGATGGAACCAAACTGAAGCCCGCCGTTGTGTTCAAGAGGAAGACCATGCCGAAGGAGAAGTTGCCGAAGGACATCGTGGTATTTGTTCAGGAGAAGGGCTGGGTCGACGAGAAGGTCCTGATGGAATGGTTAAACCAGGTGTGGTTTAAGCGACCAGGTGCTTTGCTGAATAAAAAGTCACTGATGGTTTGGGACATGTTCCGCGCACATCTGCTAGACAGCGTGAAGCAGGAGATGAGACGGAGAAAAACCTACCAAGCTGTCATCCCTGGAGGCTGCACATCAGTTCTACAGCCACTAGACGTCTCTCTCAACAAACCCTTCAAGGTGAACATGAGGGCCAAATGGAACGAGTGGATGGTCAACGGCGAAAAACAGCTGACCAAGGCAGGCAATCTAAAAAGACCAGACCTCGCAACCGTGTGTCAGTGGGTGGTAGATGCGTGGAGGGAAATTCCAGCGGAGATGGTGGCCCGATCGTTCTTGAAGTGCGGCATCTCGAATTCTATCGATGGCACTGAAGACGACGAATTGTTTGGAGATTTTGTTGGCGGGAGACAGGAGCCGGACTGCGAGATCGATGACACTGAAGACACTGGATTGTACGATGACCGGCTGACGGCGTCGCAGTTTGAAGAACTCTTTGGTGCCAGTGATGATGAGGACATTGATTTCGAAGGGTTTTAGTCAGTCTTAAAAAAAAAAAAAAAAAAAAAAAAAAAAAAGTGGCCAGCTTAATGTATACGTGTATAATTATTTTTTATGCATAAATCTTATTTTGTTTAAAAAAAAAAAAAAAAAAAGAAGGGGGAAAAATACAAAGAAGGCTAAAACTTGAATTTTGTCTTCCTTTTTATTTATTATTTATAAAATACTCACTAACACAAGTGTGGAGAGAGAGAGAAATGAGATAATATTGAGCGTGTTTATTTTCTATTTGACGAACAAACAATCAAACAAACACACAAACAAAAAACATTTTTTTATATATTCTTATATAAGAAAATGTTCATACACGTATAAATAAGGGTATTAAATAAGCGTTAAAATTTCACACAAACGGTTCTCACAGGCACCGTCATAACCCGTACATAACAGCAACACTCCAAAATCTGAAAACGAAAATGACATTTGTATTCATGACTTATCATGACATTTTAATATAAAGGTAAAATATTACCGATAGATTTAAATTAAATTTGTTTTTATTTTATTAGGCAGTATCCTTACTTTACCCAGATTTTCACGGTGTAGTCTTTAAATGTCGGAGGGTCAGTACTGTTCGTCAGACATCTTTCAGAGCGAATTTTCACCCCGTCTTATAAAAGAGTCAAAGCAAAATTCTACAGATTAGGGGATGGAAAAGGGGGCCTCGTCTTATAGGCGGGTAGTCTTATAGTCGAGTAAATACGGTACTGGGTTTGGTAGCACCTCATCCCCTGTGAACATTACTGACCCCCTATATTTGGTATGGAGTCAGAACCAATCCCAAAGAGTTATGATGTTCTCCAGTGGTAGCATAACAGAAGGTCTGAGGGTTGTGGTTGTGAATCCGGGGAGTGGGGGCAAGGACGTCATTCCCGAGAGTGAAATACTGGTCCCACCCAGAAAAGGATTAGTATTAGTTGATTTATTATCTATCCAATTCAAGCTTAGTGACAGAAAAAATTGGTTCCTGAGTTGTACTAGTACTTTAAATTGCCCTTGTTAAGCTGTTGTAATATTTTCTTCCCAGTGAGAATCACACACACAAGCCTCAGATCTGTAGTCAGTAACGATACCACTGGAACAAGGTGCCTGTTTTCAGTATAAATAATATGTACTATAGTAAAGGTTGTAAAAACTTGTAGAAATCAAAAAAGTTAGAATAAAATTGCATATTTAGGTTCCATCATTTTTATTCTGAATTTTGAAGAAAGCAGCCTTATGTTTTCTGTGGGGAAAAAATCACATTAATTTTATGGAATTTGTTTTGGGGAAAAGTGCCATTTTCCTCACATTGGGAAAAGAAAACTCTAAATTATGCGAGTTTGTGAAGACACTTAAACTGCGTCTGATAAAAAAGGTGGAAAAAAAATCCTTAATCTGTGGATTTAACCTTGTTATGTTGAGGTTCCTTGTTGAATGGTTTGCATTTTATTAGATCTGCCCAGTATAAATGATATAACTTTTAATTACAGAGGAACTGATACCAAGGCCAAGGCCTATATCTCACAATCACTAGCCAAAAATAGAGAAACCTTTCAGGAGAAATTTGACGTTTATTATCTAATTGATGTTTCTGCTGTTCAGATTTATTTTCTAGTGGACTTGATTTTATGTTCCTCAGAGGTTGTATTAAGACACAGAAGAAATCAAAAACCAATTAAGCAAGTAGTTAATATGAAATTTCGCATGAAATTTAATTGACATTTTTACAGATAATATTCTTTGCAGGAGCTACATTTGCTGAAAGATTGGTGGTTTTTGTTTTTTTGTGTTTTTTTTTAAAGAATTTTACGATAGAAAAAAGGTTTTGATCTATATCACTTCTATTTTGCAAGGATAATTCAGAGGAATTGATGCTATGTTTAATTTGGTACTTAATGTTTAGAGTTTACCGATAAGTTATAACAAAAAAAAAAAATCTTAATTAATGAAATCAGTTGTTTATTGTTTTCTCTTTTGGTGTAGTTCAGTGTAATGGAAGATATATGACTTCAATCCTACTCGTTACAGAATGGAACTCTCTGTGAAGTATGTTGTTACAAAATTTAGAATTATAGGCAGATTAATTTTCATTTTATGATTTTGCTTCCTATCTTTTCTTCTTTTGTGTAAAACCCAGAATTTGGATCTACAATGTATTATATTCAGATTCAGATTTTATATTGAAGTGATTCAAAAAATCATCAAGAGGGTCTTGAAGTCGAAGATCTTGTTTTAATAGCATAAATACGTTACCTGTTATTACTTCAGGTATGTGTCTATTTGTGCCTGGCTTCCAAAACAGAGTCCGCAAAATAAACCATTCCCTAAAACCCCCTAGTTACCGTAAGTGTAACCCCCGTTCTCCAATTGTGTTTTGGAAGCCATCGAGTTTTCTGGGAACCTTTCACCTTTCTTGATCGCTTCTGTGCTTTACGGCTCTCCTTCTTTCTTTTCATAGCCTCGGCTGTGTTTTTGTATATATATTTTATTCTATTGCGTGTGGAATAATTAATCTTTGTCTCGTATCGAGACTTTTTGCCTTTTTCGACCCCTCGTGTCACTGTTTTTGTTTTTGTTTTTGTATATATATTTTGTCTCGTATCGAGACCCCCATTTCTAGTACGGGTTTCCGTTTTTTGTTTTTGTATATATATTTTGTCTCGTATCGAGACCCCCATTTCTAGTACGGGTTTCCGTTTCGGTCTCCGCGTTTCCTCGTTTGCATTGTTTTTCACTGTACTGCTTTATCATGTCACAGTCTAGGGGTTCCTGCGGGCACGTTAAGGCCTCCTGGGACTCCCACCAGTCTTGCCTGTCGTGCTCGGGGTGCACCAGGGATGACACCTGCTCTGTCTGTGTTACCTGGTCCGATGAGGTTTGGAAGAAGGCCTCTTCTCGCCGCTCGTATTCATCTCGGAAGAGGAAGGCCTCCTCTTCCTCTTCCTTCTCCGGGTTCAGTGCCGCCGGGGGTCGGAGCCCCTCCCCTCCACCCAGGAAGAAGGTCTCCCGCCCCTCTCAGGAGAGGCCTCCTTCGTCTCCGAGCTCCCTGTACGGCTCACCTTGTGTCAGCCCCAGGGTCTCAGACAAGGAGATTGCTCCGACCGGTCACCGGGCATGACCGGTCACTCGCTTGACACTGGTCATAACCCACCGACCAAGACCGTCAACCGTCACGGTAACTACCGGGCACGGCACATGACCGGTCACCGGGCATATCTCCTAGGGACCGGTCACCGGGCACCGATCATCGACCGGTCAGAGTACGTGACCGGTCTCAGAAAACCAGGACCGGTCATCACCGGTCAGCAATCGTCACCGGTCAGGTCGGCTCGCCGCCCCAGAATTTCCGGTCACCGATCTTCGCCGGGTTCAACCGGCTCGGATTCGAGTTCTTCCTCAGGTAGCCCTGCAGTCTCTCCGCGTAGGCCTCCTGTCTCTTCTTGCTCCAGGGTGCCCAAGAAACTGTCCTCCAACCGTTCCCCGGGCTTTCCCGGTCACCAGTCTCCTAGCCCTAAACCTAGGGACTGGTCTCCGTTACGTTCTACTGCTTCTCGCTCTACGAGGGATCAAGGTGGGGATTTTCCATCACAGCCTCATGCCTTCGATCCCTCAGCGTGGTGGTCCCGTATGATGGGTGACTAAGCTATACACTTCCATTCTGCTCCCCAGTCTGTCATCCCGGGTGAGCCTGCCCCTTCTAGAAGGGATAGAGTGTCTCTTCCCCCGGAGACTTTGGATCACCGGCTGTTTCTTCAGCCTTCGTCCTCCTCGGGGCCACAGGGTGCTTCTTCTGCACAGCACCCCATGTGGCCTTTCTTTCCTCCGTTCCCTTTTATTGGCTTTCCCCCTCAGGATGTCCCTCCGTCTCGCTCTTCTCCCGAGACCAGGCCATCTCCCTCCTCTCGCCACCCTACTACCAGTGGGGCCGATCCTAGCGGTCGTCTGGAGGATGAACTCTCTCTTCATGCCCCTGAGGAGGATTCTTTGTTCGCCGAGGATGTGCCTCTCTCGGCCACCTCTCGTCGGTCTAGTGCCCCTTCCGAACCTCCAACTGACCATCCTCTCTCAGAGGAAGAGGAAGAGTCAGACAACAACAGGTTCTCTATGGACAGGGCCGTTCAGGAGGTCTTTGCTACCCTCCCTGAATCGGTATGCAAGCCAGCCCCTCCTCCCTCTCGCAAGAGGTGTGAGGGTTATCTCGATCTCGTCGGTAAACCCAAGGAGGCCAAGTCCAGTGAACCGGGGTTGCTTCCTTTCTCTCCGGTCATTCGATCGGCCCTGGAGGATTTCGAATCCTCTTCTTCCTCCAAGCCGGGACCAGGCTGGTTTGTTCCCACTTCGGATCTTCGGCCCTTAGGCTTTAACCCTAAGGCCTACAAGTTTCCGGAGGGCGAATATTCCATTCACCCTCCAAAGCTGGACTTGGATGCATTCCGCTCCGACTCAAGGTCCCCTCTTCTGTTTCACTCCAGCAGAAGGTCCTAGATCGTTGGGAGCAACGCTCCCGCTTTCTATCTGGGGTCTCTTCTCACGCGGACTCCTTCGTGGCCGCACTCTCGGTCAAGCTGCAACAGAAAGCTTCCTTATCTCCTTCTGTTAGACTTCTTCTAGAGGCCTTAGCAGCGACAGCAAAACACTCTATTTTGCTGTCTCTTTCTCTTTCTACAGAAATAACTCGCTTTCGGCGGGATGCCATCCTGGATGGCCCCAACAAGCTTCTCCTCTCTTCTTCTCGGGATAAGCTTAGGTCGGCTCCCCTTTCTTCTTCGTCCCTGTTCGGGGGCCGAATCAAGGAAGTTGCGGATGCCTCTAGGGAGGAGCAAATGCACGGAGCGGTGGCCTTTCAACCCCGCCCCCCTACTTCGGCTCCCCCTAAATTCAGGATCCCCAAGAAGCCATCGGCTTCTAGCGGTAAGTCCCCTAAGGATTCGGATAAGGGTAAACCCCAATCCTCCTCTTTCAGGGGTAATCCTTCTTCCAGGGGTGCCCGCCAATCCGGTCCTCAACGACCGCGATTCTCTCCTTCATCGCCCCCCACTCCTACTTCTACCTCTGCCAGTCAAAGGGGTAGAAGTAAGCCCTAGGGGTGCGTCCTTTCTACCGCTTCCTCTTCCAGACGTTCAGTCGGGAGGAAGAGTGTTTCTGCCCCTTCCAGTAGGCGGCAGACTCACTCATTTCATTCAGCAATGGGAGGAAATAACGGACGACCAGTGGGTCCTGTCTATCGTGAGACACGGCTATCAGATTCCATTCAGTCATCCTCCTCCACTGTCACGCTCCCCCATTCATCTTTCCTCCAATCATCCTCGTCTGGGAGTCGCTATTTCAGATCTTCTGAAAAAAGGAGCTGTAGAAAGGGTCTCGACTCTAACCTCTCCGGGGTTCTACAGCCGTCTCTTTCTGGTCCCAAAGAAGGACGGCGGTTTTCGGCCAGTCATAGACCTATCTCGTCTAAACTCCTTCATTCCGAAAGAACATTTCAAAATGGAACCAGCTTCGTCGATCAGGGCAGCTATCCTCCCCGGTCACTGGGCTGTTTCCCTGGATTTATCGGATGCCTACTTCCATGTATCTATCCATCCTCATTCCAGAAAGTACCTTCGCTTTACGGATGGGCAAACTGTCTACCAGTTCAGGGCCCTTCCGTTCGGCCTATCTTCGGCCCCCAGAATCTTCACCAAGATAGTTTCGGTTCTGGTCGCCAGAGTTCATCTTCGGGGCTCTCGCCTTCTAACGTATTTCGACGACTGGCTTCTTCTACACATGGACCCAGTCGCTCTCCTCGACGAACTTCGATGGGTAACAGACCTAGCTCTCAGGCTCGGCTTCATTCTCAATTCCGAGAAATCGGAGTTGATCCCATCCCAGAACTTCACTTTTGTCGGGATGCAGTTTCTGACCGACCTAAACAGGATCAGAATTCCGGAACCCAGGATTCTGGCTCTTCTAACTCTGGTTCGGGGGTTTTCCCTTCGTCAATCGATCTCAGCTCGGGAATTCCTATCGCTTCTGGGTGTACTCAATGCAGCAGCGGATCTTGTTCCGCTCGGTCGCCTTCACATGCGACCTCTTCAATTTATCCTACTATCTGTCTGGCGTCCCAGTCGAGACCGTTTACAGGCCATTCTTCCGGTTTCCCCGGAATTGGTTCATCATCTCCGTTGGTGGAATTCCCCCTCATTTCTCCGAGAGGGTGTTCTACTTTCTCCTCCTCAACTGGAACTGTTCCTCTTCTCGGATGCCAGTCTGTCAGGCTGGGGTGCACATCTGGAACCTCTGGGTCTCACGACCTCGGGACTTTGGTCCCCTCGGGACGGTTCTCTACATATCAACAACTTGGAACTCAAGGCGGTTCTACTAGCCTTACAACAGTTTTCTCCTCACATTCGAGGCAAATCTGTTCTGGTATCTACAGACAACACGACTGTTGTCTATTACATCCGCAGACAAGGGGGGACGCACTCCCCATCTCTGTGCATGGAAGCATGGCACCTTCTTCATTGGTGTCAGGTGTCTTCAGTACGCATTCAAGTCAGACATCTTCCGGATCGTCTGAATGTCTTAGCGGACCAACTATCACGCAGGCATGCTCTTCTTCCCTCGGAATGGAAATTACTTCCTCGGGTCGCAACAGCTCTGTTTGCGATTTTCGGGTTTCCGTCTGTAGATCTGTTTGCAACCAGGCTGAACAACCAACTTCCACTGTTCGTGTCCCCGGTGTCGGATCACAGGGCTTGGGCGATAGATGCTCTGTCTGTAAACTGGGATCATCTATTTGCTTATGCGTTCCCTCCGTTTTCTCTGATTCCCTTAGTTCTAAGGAAAGTCCTACGATCTCAGTGCAGGATTCTCCTTGTGGCTCCACTTTGGCCAATGAGATCTTGGTTCGTGGATCTTCTGGATCTTCTAATAGACCATCCTGTAGAACTTCCACAGGTTCCGGACCTTCTGTCACAAGGTCGGAACAGAGTTCTACACGAGAACCCCTACGCTCTTCGTCTTCACGCTTGGATGTTATCCAACAACGAGTTAGACAGAAGAAATTTTCGGCAACAGTTGCCTCTATTATCTCTAAGGCCAGGAGACAGTCTACTCGAACTGTCTACCAGGCGAAGTGGAAGGTCTTCCGTAATTGGTGTATCGCACGGCAGATTAATCCGGTCAAGGCTCCTGTCAGAGAAATCGCTAACTTTCTAGTTTTTCTCTTTAACGAGAAAAAACTTGCGGTCAGTTCTATCAAGGGTTATAGGTCCATGTTGTCTAACACTCTGAAGTTTTCACAGATCCTCTTCCCTTGGTTCGGATCCTTACCTTTCGGAAATTATTCGCTCGTTTGAACTGTTTAGGCCAGTCTCTCGTTCGTTGACTCCTAAGTGGAATCTTTCTTGTGTTTTACTGGCTCTTACTAAGGCACCTTTTGAACCTCTTTCTGAGGCTTCACTCCTTCACACAACCTGGAAGACGGTCTTTCTCATAGCGATGGCGTCTTCTAAGCGTCGTTGTGAAATCCACGCCTTTTCTACCGAGGAAGGCTATTTACGCTTTAACAAATCTGATGGCTCTGTTTCTTTGAGTTTTCAACCTGGTTTTCTTGCGAAAACCCAACTCCCCTCGGTCTGTTCTCCTCCGGTGGTTATTCCGAGCCTTGCAAGGTCTTGCACTAGGAGTGATCCTGATCGGCTTCTTTGTCCAGTTAGGGCCTTGAAGTTTTACCTTCAGAAGGTTAAACCTTTAAGGGGTCGTCATCTTCGTCTTTTCCTCCCAATAAAAGGGGGGGGCGAGGTTTCGGCAGCAACAATATCTCGTTGGGTAGCCTCAACTATCAAGTTTGCCTATTCGGATCTTTCGGATAGAGATCTATCCTTTTTAAGAATTAGACCTCATGAGCTCCGTGCTTTGTCTGCTTCTTGGAGCTTTCTTGAATAAATCTCCCATGGACGATATTCTTAAAGCGGCTTCTTGGAAGTCTTCTACTACGTTTTCTTCCTTTTATCTCCGCTCACTGGCTAACCAATCACAAAACCTTGCGGACTTGGGTCCGCTTGTAGTAGCTCAGACAGTCGTTTAACTATTCTGTCTGACGATTTTCGCTCTAACAAGAGCGTTTTCCATTGGAAGCTTTGGTCGCTTTCTACTTCGGGTGTCGCTGCAATCAAGGTTCTTCGTTAGCAACCTCCCACCTTAGCAACAAAGTCATACCTGAAGTAATAACAGGTAACGTATTTATGCTATTAAAATGGAATTTTTGAAGTAAAATTAATTTTAATTAGTAAATTCTTACCTGTTATTACAGAGTCCCACCTCCCTCCCCGCTTGCTGGTGGTTGTATCCCTCGATGGCTTCATATACAATTGGAGAACGGGGGTTACACTTCAGGTAACTAGGGGGTTTTAGGGAATGGTTTATTTTGCGGACTCTGTTTTGGAAGCCAGGCACAAATAGACACATACCTGAAGTAATAACAGGTAAGTATTTACTAATTAAAATTAATTTTACTTTAAAAATTCCATTTCTCCCTTTACAACGGCAAATTCGGCTTCCGGTACCGGCAGCAATTTTTGGCAGACAAATCTCCGTTTCATTGTGTAATCACTTTTCGTTATAGCGGCAGCCTTACGGACGGCTTTTGATCATTGCCGATTTTCGCCAAAGGCGTTAATCTAGTCCCCTGCTGGTACACTACCTGTTTATTGTGTATGCCGTTGTTAATTTGCAATATGACACTGTCTTTACACGGGTGATCACAGCTGAACATTTGTTTACATGTGCCGCATTTCTTAGTGGAGGATTTTATTGTTTGAGAGAGTATAAAATGGGAAGCCACTCCAGTACACGTGTGAACAACTTGCCTTTAATTAGACAGATAACCGCTGTTAGGGATTGAAATAGGTGTGGTAGTCAGTTTTTGTTTGTTTTAACACGGATAATAAAAACATACTTTTGATCAAACCTATAGCTGCATTGTTTGCAGATGATATCGATAAGTGGTATCAATTAATGAGGTGATCAGTTTGTTTTGTTTATTACATGGCTTTCAACATGCCTTTGATTACCCATTTAGTCGAGTTTCAATCAACGTGTTGTCAGTTTGTATTAATTTTTTATCAATAGTTAACTGTACCTACCAATGGAAAAATGAAGAGATAATTTCTTGATGCGCGAGAGTTAAAGATATCCAATGATGAGGCCAATGTGTGAATTATTGGTTACAAAGATTAGATATAGAGAAATAAGTGTGAAATTCTGTTAAAAAAAACAAATACATATCTAATTATTAAAAAAAAAAGATCTTAACCTACCATTGTGTTTGTTGTTTATTCTGTCTTTCCATTTACGATATAAGTATGTTCGTAAAGCTATTATACCTAACCGGAAGTTGTATATACATGTAGCGTCTACATATTTACAAAGAAGGGTAAAGCATGAATATGCGTATAATTTTACAGGTAAAACAAAGTTTATTTACAAATCGCATCATAAAAAGTTATATTAGCCTTATCATTTATTATACATAAAATCTCCTTATACTGAAATCAACATTACGGTTAAGTGGATGGGATGCATAAATAGGAAAATAGGATTCCCTCATTACACCGGCAAATTCAATACACCGGCAAAATTGAGATTTACGAACACTGCTGGTGTAACGAGGGTTGACTGTAATTACTTGAAATTAATCAAAAGTAATAAATTAGTACATGAATATTCATGAGGTGAAGGGTTAAATTGTGGAGTGAAGGTAATCTAGAAGGGTATCAATCACTTCAGTGATAGCTTTAGTCAGTTCATCAAGGAGGACTTTGTCAGTTGCAGGGATATTGATCATGTTTTGCGCTGGTTCATTAAGTGAAATTAGAGATAAGCTTTCAATTCATGACGCAAAATGTTGGGTGGGGTGAAAAAGCATCCTGTGATTGTATAGGGAAATGAATATGACTTTGTGGGCAGAAGTTATTTCAATACAGCTTAATTTAGTCGAGTTCAAGAAACATTTGTTTTACTAATTACATTGTATGTGCTTTTTCTGGCACGAGTAAATTATTGAAATCTGCCTCTTAGGGAATTTGAGATCACTGCAGCCTTAAAATGATTTTGACGTCAGACACCAGATTTTTATTTGCAGCAGGAGATATGTTTTTTTTTTTTTTTTTAGAGATTAAAATCCTCTGTAATTGCCAATTTATTTAAAGTTTGAATTGTTTATTTTTAAATATCAACTAAATATAACAAGGCAGCCAATCATTATTTAGTTTTAATACCAAATTATATAGATAAGGAAGAACTTTTTATAAGAATTAACAATTAATTAAGCATTAAATTCATAAGAAAATGGCTGCTGCATACATATGACCAATAAGGAAAAGTGAAATAGATGGTGTGCGCAAATTTCTACATAGCTAATTCTCTATAATGCTCCTAGCTCTGACCCCAAAAACCAAATTATAGTGGGGCTACAGTGTAATCAAGTCATAGCTTATTAAACCCCAAATTTGATAAAGTTATCAGAACTTTTTAGATACTTTTTGAACACCCCTCGTATTTGAGGATTCATGTATTCCAGAAAATGTGAGATCCATTATACAGACTGAAAGTTTATGGGGATGATATTCATCAATAATACTATTTACACATCTCCATAAAAGTTAAATGATTTATCAGTATTCCATAAATCTATTTTTTCAAATTTGATAAATCTGGTTATTACAGTGTATATTGTTAGTTGTTGAACAGGAGCATGAACTATGGCATACTCGGTTTTTGCTCAATAACTTTTGTGAGGAATGAGATTGTGTGACCAAATTTAATAGTATATCAGTAGTTTGCATGAAGTGATGGATTTAGATCTCTTTAAACGTAATTCATTTCTGGATCAAGGTCACTATTAGCTAAATAGATATAACAGTGAACACACAATTACAAGGTTTTTGTTAAGAATCGGAGTAGAAGGCTAATTTTAAGTTGTAGAAGGCAGTGGTGTCCTGTTTTTTTTTTGTGCTTAGAATTATTCCAATTATTTTACAATTTGGCCCAGAAAGTATTTAAGGCACTTAAATTTGCTGCTAGCAGCCTTATATGGAAAACCCAGCAATTATAATGCCTTGTCAGGAATGAGGTATTTTGACCAAATTTGGTTAATAAGAAGCTTGCATTAAAACTAAATTGTTGGAATTTTGAGGGAATGTTGTTAAATGTCAAAGTTATTGTTACCACTTCATTCCCACCTCCAAACAAAATTTTTCAATGTCTCTGAAGGGCCGAGTATGAGTATGATCTTTATTGCCTTAATTACAAGCAGTAGGAATATTATGTGGTTGTCATTTGATGATAAACAACTGTTTCATCAACATGCACAAATTAAGAGTCAATTAGCTGGTATCAACGGGAACATCCCTATCATGATGAGTCGTCTCTTTCATCGTATTCCGCCCTCTGCACAACATGGAGACAAATAGGATGTGGATCCCCAGGGAAATCAGGAACATTGTATAGGCATTAGAAGCCTGATTCAGCCTTTGTGTTCACTTCTTTTGTTTTTCAATATGATCAGGATGTTGGAGTGTGTAGACATAGACACATTCTGTAGGTCAAATATTCTTGACATGTGATTTGTGACCCTGACCTTTCAGGGTTCCCTGAAATTTCTGATGTTCAGATAATTATTGACATGGGTTCTTTCCTGATATGGATATGAGTGATAAATAGTTCTTTCCTGATATGGATATGAATGATAAATGGTTCTTTCCTGATATGGATATGATTGATAAATAGTTCCTTCCTGATATGGATATGATTGATAAATGGTTCCTTCCAGATATGGATATGAATGATAAATGGTTCCTTCCTGATATGGATATGATTGATAAATGGTTCCTTCCTGATATGGATATGATTGATAAATGGTTCCTTCCTGATATGGATATGATTGATAAATGGTTCCTTCCTGATATGGATATGATTGATAAATAGTTCCTTCCTGATATGGATATGATTGATAAATGGTTCCTTCCAGATATGGATATGAATGATAAATGGTTCCTTCCTGATATGGATATGATTGATAAATAGTTCCTTCCTGATATGGATATGAATGATAAATGGTTCCTTCCTGATATGGATATGAATGATAAATGGTTCCTTCCTGATATGGATATGATTGATAAATGGTTCCTTCCTGATATGGATATGATTGATAAATGGTTCCTTCCTGATATGGATATGATTGATAAATGGTTCCTTCCTGATATGGATATGATTGATAAATGGTTCCTTCCTGATATGGATATGATTGATAAATGGTTCCTTCCTGATATGGATATGATTGATAAATGGTTCCTTCCAGAATATGGATATGAAAGATAAATAAAGGATTGATCAAAATGTAGCAAGGCTTACAAATGATTTTGTGCATTTGAAGCTTATGTTTCTCAGGGTTTGTATGAAAGTGTTTCAGAATTGTACCCAGCCTTGATGGTTTGTTGATATTCTGTCTGTCATCCAGACTGAAATGTGTTAACTTTATATTGCTACAAACATGCCAGCTGTCAGTAGCAACACAAGCGATTGTGTCTGCAATTTAAATTGGTTTACAGTAAGTTTCATATCAAGATTGCCCATAAATGACCTCATTGCATGAATATGCCAAAATCTGAAAATAACACCCATCAAGTGTAGGTCAGTTGTTTTTGTGTTGGAGTTTACCATTGCTGTGACATTAGGCACGTCCAGGTTTTTACAGGAAGAGGAGGATGCCGAGTGCATAGAGGCATCCGGGTAGAACCACCAACCTACCACAAGCCAGCTGGAAAGTTATCTATCATGAGATATCTTATATTACCTTGCCAGAGGGGCTAAGTGATAGTATATCATTGACTATAACCACTCAGCTACAGAGTTTCTCAGAAACCACAAAGCCTTGAGTTAGGATGTTTACTAGTGGACCTCAACCAAGTCTATTCAAATCATGGCCCTGGTGTAAAAAATTGACACCACCCCAGGGGTCACTTGATTTTATATAGACTTAGACTCCTCACACTCATTCAAAACTTGGATGGCGGGTACAGTTTTAGTGTGGAAATTAGATAGTCTTGTTGTACTTCTGCATGGATTATGTATTCAGGGTGACTTATAATACATTAATTGACAATGAAGGCAATGTTTCTCAGGTGAGCGATTCAGGGCCATCTTGGCCCTCTTGTTTTTACTTAAGCAAAAAATGTAAAAGCTGCTCACCATATTGTATCCTTCAATTGAGGTCCTTCCAGTTTTGATATTCCTCTTTGGTATGCTTCAACACTGAGAACTACTAAAATGCAATTAATAGCATTGTTATGTAAATATGCTTTTTGTTTCTCTGTGGATAAGGTTAATTGTGTATCAGAAAAAATTAATGCAATGTAAATAGAAAGATGTCAATAGAATCATAGAAATCAGCTATTGAAATTGGCACTTGGGATTTTTGACATGGCTGCTGGCTTTAATTAAGTGGTTTTATATGTCAACTATCACAGGGGCTCGAAGTTGCATGGGGTGAATCATTTTGTACCTAATAGTAACATTAAAAAAAGGAAGGGAGGATACTATTTTCAGCTAAATTTTGAATATTGTAATATCGGCAAATAACGATCAGTGAAATGATTCATTTACATTTGAAATGAATAGAAATAAAGAATTGAGCCGTTTCCCGTGTTGTTTTTACTCTTATAAATGACTAACATGTTTTAATAGCATAAATACGTTACCTGTTATTACTTCAGGTATGTGTCTATTTGTGCACAGCTTCCAAAACAGAGTCCGCAAAATAAACCATTCCCTAAACCCCCTAGTTACCGGAAGTGTAACCCCCGTTCTCCAATTGTGTTTTGGAAGCCATCGAGTTTCAGTGGGTTACCTTGTGTGTCCCTTTCTTGATAGCTTCTGTGCGCTACAGCTCTCCTTTCTTATCTTTTCATAGCCTCGGCTGTGTTGTTTATATTGTTCTCTTAGTTTTATTCTATATTCGTGTAGAATTCCCTATTTCCGTCCCGTATCGGGACCTTTTGCCTTGTGTCACGGGTTTCCGTGCTTCGGCTCCCGTGACACTGGTTTATTATTATTGATTTTGTATATACTGTTGTCTCGTTTCGAGATTTTTCCTTTTACGGGTTTTCTTCGTCTTCCCGTCTTTATTTTGCATACATTGTTCTTTTGTATAGCTATTTAATATGTCGCAGTCCCTGGGTTCCTGCGGACATGTTGAGGCGTCCTGGGATTCCCATCAGTCCTGCCTATCATGTTCAGGATGCTCTAGGGTCGACACTTGCACCGTTTGCGCTTCGTGGACAGACGAGATATGGAAGAAAGCCTCCTCCCGTCGGTCTTACTCTTCCCGGAAAAGGAAGGCCTCATCTTCCTCCTCCTTCTCCGGGTTCAGCGCTGCTGGGGGTCGGAGTCCCTCTCCCCCTCCTAGGAAGAAGGCTTCCCGCCCCTCTCCGGAGAGGCCGCCTTCATCTCCTGGCTCCCTTCCCGGCTCTCCTTGTGTCAGCCCCAGGGGAGCAGTCAAGGAGACCACTCCGACCGGTCACCGGTCACCGGGCATGACCGGTCAAGTACGTGATCGTAGTCATAGCAAAGCTCCCGACCGTCACCGGTCAGGTCTAGCCACCGGTCACCGGTCACAACCGGTCACCGGTCAACATCGGTCTCAGAGACCCAAGACCGGTCATCACCGGTCATCGGCGAGAGATCTGCACAGATCGACGGCCAGGTCGGCCCATCACGCTAGACGTGTGGGTCGCCGGTCTTCGCCGATTTTGTCCGAGAATTCGGATTCGAGTTTTTCATCAGGCAGCCCTGCGGTTTCTCCGCTTCGGCCACCTCCTCTTCCACGTTCAAGGGTGCCCAAGAAACGGTCCCACAACCGTTCCCCGGGTCTTTCCGGTCACCGGTCCCCTAGCTCTGCTACTCGGGACCGGTCACCTTTACGCTCCACCACGTCTTCGAGGGTTCAAAGTGCGGATGTCTCAGCGCAACCCCAGACCTTTGACCCTTCCACATGGTGGTCCCACATGGGGGGGATCGGGTTTCTCTGCCACCAGAGACCCTTGATCATAGACTATTCCTTCAGTCTCCTCCCTCCTCGGGTCCACAGGGCTCTTCTTCCACACAGCCCCCTATGTGGCCCTTTTTCCCTCCATTTCCTTTCATGGGCTTTCCCCCTCAGGATGCTCCCCCTTCGCGCCCTGAGGCTGGGTCTCCTCCCTCGACTCGCAATCCCCCTACTAGTGGGACTGCTACGAGTGGACAATTGGAGGATGAAATCTCCCTTCATGCTCCGGAGGAGGACTCCTTATTTGCTGAGGACGTGCCTCTTTCTTCCACCTCGCGCCGATCCAGCGCTCATTCCGAACCTCGTACTGACAATCCTCTCTCTGATGAGGACGAGGAGTCAGACGAGAATCGGTTTTCCATGGACAGGGCTGTTCAGGAGGTCTTTGCTACCCTTCCTGCATCAGTATGCAAACCGGCCCCTCCTCCCTCCCGGAAGAGGTGCGAAGGTTACCTTGACCTTGTCGGTAAGCCTAAGGAGTCCAAATCAGTCGAACCGGAGTTACTCCCTTTCTCTCCGGTCGTCCGTTCGGCTTTGGAGGATTTTGAATCTTCATCCTCCTCTAAGCCAGGACCGGGCTGGTTTATTCCAACTTCGGACCTTCGGCCTTTGGGTTTTAACCCCAAGACCTACAAGTTTCCGGAGGGTGATTTTTCTATCCACCCCCCGAAACTGGACCTAGATGCGAGTCGGCTCCGGCTCAAGGTCCCCTCCTCTTTACCGCTTCAGCAGAAGGTCCTGGATCGCTGGGAGCAACGCTCCCGCTTCCTTTCCGGCATCTCGTCGCATACTGACTCCTTCGTGGCCGCTCTTTCGGTCAAACTACAACAAAAGGATGCTTTATCTGCTTCCGTCAGGCTTCTTTTAGAGGCCTTAGCAGCGACGGCAAAACATTCGATTTTGCTATCTCTTTCTCTCTCTTCCGAGATGACTCGCTGCAGGCGGATGCCATCCTGGACGGCCCCAACAAGCTACTTCTCTCTTCTTCTCGAGAAAAGCTTAGGTCGGCCCCTCTTTCTTCTTCGTCCCTCTTTGGGGGCCGAATCAAGGAAGTAGCGGACGCCTCCAGGGAGGAGCAAATGCACGGCGCGGTGGCCTTCCAGCCCCGCACTCCTACTTCGGCTCCCCCTAAATTCCGGATACCGAAGAAACCTTCGGCTTCTTCCGGTAAATCCCCGAAGGACTCGGAAAAGGGCAAGCCTCAATCTCCTTTCAGAGGCAATCCCTCTTCCAGGGGCGCTCGCCAATCTGGTCCGCAGCGACCACGATTTCCTCCTTCATCGCCCCCCACCCCTTCTTCTACCTCTACCAATCAAAGGGGTAGGAGTAAGCCCTAGGGGTGCGTCCTTTCTTCCGCTTCCTCTTCCAGACGTTCGATTAGGAGGAAGAGTGTTTCTGCCCCTTCCAGTAGGCGGCAGACTCACTCATTTCATTCATCATTGGGAGACAATCACCGACGACCAATGGGTCCTGTCTATCGTGAGACACGGGTATCGGGTTCCGTTCAGTCGTCCCCCTCCACTATCACGCTCTCCCATTCATCTCTCCTCCAATCATCATCGTCTGGGACTCGCCATTTCAGATCTTCTGGAAAAGGAGCGGTAGAAAGGGTCTCGATTCCAACCTCTCCGGGGTTTTACAGCCGTCTCTTTCTGGTTCCCAAGAAGGACGGCGGGTTTCGACCGGTCATAGACCTGTCTCATCTAAACTCCTTCATTCCGAAGGAACACTTCAAAATGGAAACAACTTCGTCGATCAGGGCAGCCGTCCTCCCCGGTCACTGGGCTGTTTCCCTGGATTTATCGGATGCTTACTTCCATGTATCTATCCATCCTCATTCCAGGAAATACCTTCGTTTCACGGATGGCCGAACTGTCTACCAGTTCAAGGCCCTTCCGTTCGGCCTGTCTTCGGCCCCCAGAATCTTCACCAAAATAGTTTCGGTTCTGGTCGCCAGGGTTCATTTTCGCGGCTCACGCCTCCTGGCGTATTTCGACGACTGGCTTCTTCTTCACATGGACCCAGTCGCTCTTCTCGACGAGCTTCGATGGGTGACAGACCTAGCTCTCCGGCTAGGCTTCATCCTCAATTCCGAGAAATCGGAGTTGATCCCATCCCAGAACTTCACGTTTGTCGGGATGCAATTTCTGACCGACCTAAACAGGATCAGAATTCCGGAACCCAGACTCATGTCTCTTCTAACTCTGGTTCGGGGGTTTTCGCGTCGGCAATCGATCTCAGCCCGCGAATTCCTATCGCTTCTCGGAGTACTCAATGCAGCAGCGGATCTTGTTCCGCTGGGCCGCCTTCACATGCGACCTCTTCAGTTTATACTACTCTCGATCTGGCGTCCCAGTCGAGACCATTTACAGACCATTCTTCCGGTTTCTCCGGAATTGGTTCATCATCTCAGTTGGTGGAATTCCCCCTCGTTTCTCCGAGAGGGTGTTCCTCTTTCTCCTCCTCAACCGGAACTGTTCCTCTTCTCGGATGCCAGTCTGTCCGGCTGGGGTGCTCATCTGGAACCTCTGGGTCTCACGGCCTCGGGTCTTTGGTCCCCTCAGGACAGTTCTCTTCATATCAACAACCTCGAACTCAAAGCGGTTCTACTAGCCTTACGACAGTTTTTTCCTCTCATTCGAGGAAAAATCTGTTCTAGTATCTACGGACAACACGACTGTTGTCTCTTACATCCGCAGACAGGGGGGGACGCACTCGCCTTCTCTGTGCATGGAAGCATGGCACCTTCTTCATTGGTGTCAGGTGTCTTCGGTACTCATTCAAGTCAGACATCTTCCGGGTCGTCTAAATGTTCTAGCGGACCAACTGTCCCGCAGACATTCTCTTCTCCCCTCGGAATGGAAGTTACTTCCTCGGATCGCGACAACTCTGTTGCGATTTTCGGGTCTCCGTCTGTCGATCTATTTGCTACCAGGCTGAACAACCAGCTTCCGCTGTTTGTGTCACCGGTATGGGATCACCGGGCTTGGGCGATAGATGCTCTGTCTGTAAACTGGGATCATCTATTTGCTTATGCGTTTCCACCGTTTTCTCTGATTCCCTTAGTTCTAAGGAAAATCCTGCGATCTCAGTGCCGGATCCTCCTTGTAGCTCCACTTTGGCCAACGCGATCTTGGTTCGTGGATCTTCTGGATCTTCTGATAGACGATCCTGTAGAACTCCCCCAGGTTCCGGACCTTCTGTCACAAGTCGGAACAGGGTCCTTCACGACAATCCCTGCGCTCTTCGTCTTCACGCTTGGATGTTATCCAACAGCGAGTTAGACAGAAGAAATTTTCGGCAACAGTTGCCTCTATTATCTCTAAAGCCAGGAGACAATCTACTCGATCTGTCTACCAGGCAAAGTGGAAGGTCTTCCGTGATTGGTGTATCGCACGGCAGATTAATCCGGTCAAAGCTCCTGTCAGAGAAATCGCTAACTTTCTAGTTTTTCTTTTTAACGAGAAAAAACTTGCGGTCAGTTCTATCAAGGGTTTAGGTCTTTTCGGAAATTATTCGTTCGTTTGAACTGTCTAGGCCGGTTTCTCGTTCGTTAACTCCGAAGTGGGATCTTTCTTGTGTTTTACTGGCTCTTACTAAGGCACCTTTTGAACCTCTTTCTGAGGCGTCTCTACTGCACGTAACATGGAAGACGGTCTTTCTTATAGCAATGGCGTCTTCTAAACGTCGTTGTGAAATTCATGCCTTTTCTACTGAGGAAGGCTATTTACGCTTTAACAAATCTGATGGCTCTGTATCTTTGAGCTTTCAACCTGGTTTCCTTGCGAAAACCCAGCTCCCGTCGGTCTGTCCCCCTCCGGTAGTTATTCCAAGCCTTGCTAGGTCTTGCTCCAGGGGAGATCCTGATCGGCTTCTTTGCCCAGTTAGAGCCTTGAAGTTTTACCTCCAGAAGGTTAAATCTTTACGGGGTCGTCGTCTTCGACTTTTCCTCCCAATAAAAGGGGGGGGCGAAGTTTCGGCAGCATCAATATCTCGTTGGTAGCCTCAACTATCAAGTTTGCCTATTCGGATCTTTCGGACAGGGATCTATCCTTTTTAAGAATTAGACCACATGAGCTCCGTGCTTTGTCTGCTTCTTGGGCTTTCTTGAATAAATCTCCCATGGACGATATTCTCAAAGCGGCCTCTTGGAAGTCTTCTACTACGTTTTCTTCCTTTTATCTCCGCTCACTGGCTAACCAATCACAAAACCTTGTGGATTTGGGTCCACTTGTAGTGGCTCAGACAATAGTTTAATCATCATGTCTGACGCCTCGGCGGCTTTGGTCGTTTTCTACTTCGGGTATCGCTGCAATCAAGGTTCTTTGTTAGCAACCTCCCGCCTTAGCGACGAAGTCATACCTGAAGTAATAACAGGTAACGTATTTATGCTATTAAAATGAAATTTTTGAAGTAAAATTAATTTTAATTAGTAAATACTTACCTGTTATTACAGAGTCCCACCTCCCTCCCCGCTTGCTGGCGGTTGTATCCCTCGATGGCTTCATATACAATTGGAGAACGGGGGTTACACTTCCGGTAACTAGGGGGTTTAGGGAATGGTTTATTTTGCGGACTCTGTTTTGGAAGCTGTGCACAAATAGACACATACCTGAAGTAATAACAGGTAAGTATTTACTAATTAAAATTAATTTTACTTCAAAAATTTCATATTTTTAATGTCCCAATCGAGCTTGGCAACAGCCGGTACCGGCTACTTCCGGTTTCTTATGCAGTGAATAAAAGGTAAGCATTCATGAGTTCATATATTTAAATTGAATATGTGTAAGTAGGTATGACTTTCCTGTACCTGCTTGTCCAATAATGATTATATTGTACCCATTGTCAATTGCACTGTTTATGCTTTTCTGGACCTCCGCAACTCAGTGAAGTTTTTTCCAAGAAATGTCAGTTTCATTTTCATTTTGACCAATAAAAACTTACCTTTAACTTCACTACGAAAGAAACCTGAAATAGCCTTCCCAGGCTGTTGTGAAGCTCGATTGGAATGATATTATCCTTAAGAGAAGAAAACTACCTCAATTACGTTTAGGATTTTCTTAGTTTATGCACTTAAAATGCAACCTGATTCATTTTCAATGATGAATCTTGTTTTTCAAAATTTGATTTCAAAACAGTTTCCTCCCTACATTTGTTAATTGTTACCAGTAAGTACAAAATGATTCACCCCATGCAACTTCGAGCCCCTGTGTCCACTATATGACAATGTCAATGCTTTTAATTATAAATATTCATATGCCAATATGATTTTATGACTTGATGAATATTAAACTTAACTTAAAATTGTGAAAGAAAATAATGGATTTTTATTTGCCATGCAGTCTATAGAATGTGAGCTGCAATATTGTATGATCAATCAGGAGACCCTGATCAGACTGCTCCTGGGAAATTTAGTTATCTTTATTTACGTGCATGCAAGGCATCATCATCGGAAACCCTCGGCTGATATAATTTTTTTACTACATGACAATACTGTGGGAATATAGGCAAGCAAAACGTCATATTATAGCAGTCATTGACTAAGATATTGACCAATGCAAAGGTACCTTTTGAAGCAAATACCCATTGGTGTAGAGGCTTATAAGTCGTGTTCACTAAAAAAAAAAAAAAAAAAAAAAAAAATACTTGGCTGAAAACAGCTGCATAAAATGACTACTTTTGGTTGGTTAAAAAAAAAATGATGGGACCAATGAAAAGGCTTGGTTTGAGACAACTTAAAACAACAAAATACAGGTGTAAGATTCCACGACCTAAAGATGATTTTAATCGGATGTAATGTAGGTATTAGACGATAGCAAGGCAAAGATACAGAGAATTTTTCCAATTAAATGTGTGGTATAAGCTGACTTAGGCAGAAAATAAGCAGACGTGTCAGAATTTCAATTGCAGAGTTCTAAAAATATAACAAGAGAGAGAGCCATTGGAATAGTTGAGTGGTTGTTTTTACTGCAGAATTTGCAGTAGATGCTGGGTCTTCTCTACCATCCATTAGGTAGCAAAGACGGCTACTAATGCAGACAGGAAGTACTGGTGTCTTATCATGTAGCAGTAGACTTTTCATGACATATGAAGCACAAGGATTTTAGTTCTCTCACTTATCTGACAGACATTATGTAAATGTTACTTAAAATAGTGGTGTAGGAAAGATGCTATCTTACACCCCCAACTATTTTAGTATCCATACCCTCACAGTGCAACAGAGAAGTATAATAAGATCTAGATTGTTTGCTTGAAATATGTCATTTTAGTGCCAAAACATGGTGTCATTCTTGGTATATAACAAGCACAATAAAAGATTCAAAAGTAAAGATGTTTTTCATGGGAATTTTATAGTAAATGCAAGCATTTATAGACTTAGAGTAAAAGAACCTAAAACTCCAAGTCGTTGGAATTGCTTGCATCTGCACTGAAGGCTTTTTAAGCATTTGAAGAAACATGATCATATTTTAATAATTGATAACCTTATGCATAGTGAGAAATCTAGAGAACACCATCACCTCTCAGCAACATCTGAATCTCCCATCACCTGTCAGCCCTCACAATGCCCGTATTTCTTAACAATCTGTATGCAATCCTTTATCATATTCATATTCAAACTAAGCGAAGCAGATGTATCGGAACCTATTGCATTTGGATATTCTCTCCCAGAATCCCTAGGGTTTTGCTTGGGCCGCATGATTCTGCTTCATGGGAACATGATAGAAAGACCTGCAGTGTTGGTACAGTTGGCAAATGGAGATGGAGACACTTAGATATCAGTCTCAGGCTGTGAGATGATTGGCCTGAATTCTCTTGGGAACATCAGCAATAGACGGTATCTTACTGTATTGACTGAGAAACAAAGTACTAGTAGGCCTTGCTATTATTTTGTATATATAATCCATTTATTGATCAAGATATCATTTTGAGGGGACTCTTGTTAAGCACTTTCCATCAGGGTTGAGGGACATAATGGTAGTGTCAATTTGTATGCCAAGGATTGTGACTAGATTTTGTATGATCTTGATGAAAATTGGTGGGTAGATCTCAACAGTTTTTGTGGTTAAGCAGGTTTGACCTTCTTGATTTACTGTTGTTGTTACTAAAATTAGGTATCAAAGTTCAAGGTCACTGTTGTTAAAAATAAAGTGTTGTGATCAAGGTAATATATTTGAAACCTCCATAATTTTTTTTTAAACTTTATGAATATGTATCTTTGTCAACCTATAAAGAAACATGCAAATCTTACATCTAGGATCTTTGTTTGTGTTCACACTCAGGTGTATAATGCATGGTGCTGCAGTTTTTTGACAGAGAACGCCTTTAAGGACCAGAGGGTCTAGAGTCTATTATGATGAAGATCTCTATATAACCTAATTTAGAATGATATATGCACTGTCAGTGAACTTTCTCCATTATCAGTTTTCTGTCGACAACAATTGATTTTTCGTAGACATACAAGATAATGCTTAGAAGTTCATATGCAGGGATATAATTCCATAACTTGCTTTTCTCTTAATTCATTTGCATCTCATTTGGTAGTAAACCTGGAAAAGTGAAAAATGAAAAAAGAAATCATAAATCATGCAATCACATTTTTAAACTTATTCATTTAAAATCTATTGGGAAACAAGTTATGACTAATTATGACTAAATTCTCTTGACATTTCCTGGGTTGAATCAGTACTTTTGGTCTGAGAAGGACATGAAAAATCCCTGCACTTAATGAGGATTGAACCCACAACCCATGAATCAGCAGTCATCTACATTACCGCTACACCATCAAGCCTTTGGTGCAGTTACATCATTTGCTGTCCAGATTAAAACATACAAACCCATATTCTGGGTATCCATTCATTTAAAGCTGTCCACTGAATAATGAAAATACATTGATAAAAACAACTTTAAAAAGTAATTTCAAAATTATTTTGCTTAGATATGCTTTGTAATAATTGTTTTGTTTGAAAAGTTTTCTTGAAAGTATTGTATATATAGGAAATTGTATTTGTATAATATACCATCCTCTGTAGACATCTTAATTAAGGGAAATTTTTGTAGGTATTATACCTATTTTTACAATCTGCAATCTTAATTAACCCTTAACATGCTATATCTTTAAATAGGACTTGGCCTTTCTCATTTCAAACAGTACATTTAGTTGTTAGTCCCCTACCGGTGTTCACACCGGAGGGGACTATAGGTTTGCCCTCCGTCTGTCCACCCGTCTGTCCGTCCGTCTGTCCGTCCGTCCGTCCGTCTGTCCGCTCAAATCTGGATCCCGCGATAACTTAATAACTAAGCAAGCTAACTTGATGAAACTTGGTATATGACTAGATGGCAATGTGTAGATTATGCACGTCATTTTATTTTTGTTCTTCGACTAAAATTGTGGTTGCTATGGTAACGGAAATAGTGAAAATATGGCAAAAAATTGGATCCCGCGATAACTAAGCAAGCTAACTTGATGAAACTTGCTATATGACTAGATGGCAATGTGTAGATTATGCACATCATTTTATTTTTGTTCTTCGACTAAAATTGTGGTTGCTATGGTAACGGAAATAGTGAAAATATGGCAAAAAATTGGATCCCGCGATAACTAAGCAAGCTAACTTGATGAAACTTGCTATATGACTAGATGGCAATGTGTAGATTATGCACGTCATTTTATTTTTGTTCTTCGACTAAAATTGTGGTTGCTATGGTAATGGAAATAGTGAAAATATGGCAAAAATGGGATCCCGCGATAACTAAGCAAGCTAACTTGATGAAATTTGCTATATGACTAGATGGCAATGTGTAGATTATGCACGTCATTTTATTTTGTTCTTCGACTAAAATTGTGGTTGCTATGGTAACGGAAATAGTGAAAATATGGCAAAAAATGGGATTGATTACCATATTGAGTCAAGGTGGAGCCGTAGGGGACTTTATGTGTTGCATACAACACCAGTTACTTGTTTATGGAGTCACTTGATTGCTAAAAATTTACTGACTGAATAACTAACAGTGCAGACCATGATTAGACTGCACAAATGTGCAGGCTGATCTGGTTTACACAGGTCGCAAAGGCATCACAAGTGCCCACAGAATTATAAGGGTTAATTGAATTCAAGTGCAAGACCTACTTAGGAAGCATCTACCCTCATTATTATATATATATAATATATATATATATATATATTATATATATATATATATATGATAACTGTCAGTAGGTATGTATATTGGAGATTGACTGAAGATCTGGCAACACAGACATATACCTCTAATGGAATTATTAATGGACAAAGATTTTTTGAAATTGGGTTATACAGTTTTTTGAAGTGTTATGGGATGTGTTTTTAACCCTTTCCCTCATATAGACTCATTTTGACGCACTCAATAGGTACCACATAAACCTGATCTGCAAAAACCACAGTTAAACCACGGTTGACACTAACTTTTTAGCCAAGAATCCCAACGGGACACCTGCTTTGAAATTCAGAGTCCCTTCTGAAAATTAGGAGTCCCCTGAAAATTATGTTTCATACTTTGAACACAAACTACATAACATTCCGGTTGCTTCATCCTCGCAATACAGCCAACTGAAATCTTTTTTCCAAGATTCCTGAAACTTACGTTTTCTTTTTCTTTGTCATAAAGTCTTTGTTGGCTTAACTGTTCCTCTTTTGTTTTTGCCTTTTTTGATGGTGGTTCGCTAACACCGTCAAGAAATCGCCACATATTTCAACAGACGAACATTGCGAAAATATGTGACAATTCTGCACCGCAACACCGTATCCGTCTCATTCGGATATAAACGGATATATAGGTCATAATAATGCGATTTATCAAAAAAGGGTTACCATAAGAAAAGATTTATGAAAAGGCTTACGTCGAAGCACTGGAATGTGGCTGTTCAATTTACTTTCAGTCAGAAAAGTAAGTGTCCTGACGGAACACCTGACATGTCAATTAAGGAGTCCCTTCCCAATTTTTGGTGACCTCGGGATCCCGGGACACCGTTAGTGTGGACCGCTGTAAACCTTCTCAAATTTAATTACAAAATCCTCATTTCCAGACCACTGAGGAGCAGCGAACAGCGAAAAACCTGATCAGCCTGCAAGTTACTCGCAGGCTGATCTGGTTTTTTATCTGTTTGCATAGGTCTTTTCATGGTGTCCTCTATGAGGGAAAAGGTTAAACAAGACTGGAAGGTTGGACAAAGTCTTAGGTTCCAAATGGTCTGCAAATATTCACCAGCTAGCCGCAGAATTGAAACAGACATGATTTATATCAAAAGACATTCCTGCTTTGTGAGGCATCTGCATTTTATATAGCAATTTTCAGAAATGAAAATAAAAATTTGCACCATCAGGAGGGTTATTGGTGATCCTGCTCGCTTTTTTGTTAGAAAACAATGGTCCTGTAAGTATATATTTAATCAGTTTAGATCAAAATTGAAAAGTGTAGTATGAATGGTCATGTTTGAGAATTTTTATCTACAAATATCAGTTGTGCAAAACTAAAACATTAGTAACACATGTTATCCTGAAAATTATGTACCCATGAAAAAACCTTATAATAGATACAATGGAATTTAGTGTCAACAAAAAAAAAAAAAACTTTGAAAAAAAGTGCAACTATATTGCAACAGCATGCTCAAAATTTTGCTGAGGATGGTTGTACTATAACACCAGCTGTGCATGAAGGTCAGTAGCTTGTGGCATGTGACCTCACTATCAGCAAGTAATAGCTGCATATTGAGCATGTCATTTACCAGTATATAATGGCCAGCCAGCACATGATGAAATAATGAGGAAGATTATGGAGGTATGTGTTTTTAGACGCGATAAGCCGTCTTATGCTGAAAATCGAAATCAGACCTTGCTAATTTGCATGTTTTCCACAACATTTTTAACTGTACCTCTCCCGCGCTTAGTGCGGATCCTTTGCAGTGCGATTCTGCACTAACGAATACGAGTGGAAATGTTACACAGGCTTTTTAAATCATAACCATAACCGCTTTTAGTGTGTTACCGTTTGTTAACTTTGTTTTCTTTTGCCATTATTTTTCACTGGAAGCATCAATTTTAAGCGTGAAAAAAAAAATATCCGTGACATTTCTAACCAGAACAGCAACTCATCTTACGTACATGAAGATCTACTCCTGTAAAAAAAAAAGTAGTGCTCCGTATGTATGTAATTGACCTAAAGTAGTCCACAGAATATTTTGCATGATGGCGAGTAAGATTCCTCCCATGGCATTTCTTAACTTGAAATAATAGGCAAACATTCTAGTATCTTAAATAATCAAATACCTGGTCAATTTCTACATATACAAAACAACAGATAAATTTTCGCTAGCACTAGAGAAAGAGAATGACCTACTTAGGTATGCAGCTCTTTATGAATGAAAGTTCATGACCTTTACTCCGGATTATTATGTTACAAACAAACTTCTGTAGCAACAGCGGATGAGTTTTTTGTCGTCATGTGACTGCTTCAATAATTTCAGAAACTCTGGGTTTAGAATGTTGATCCCGTCGCCGTCTCTCAGCGCATTGTGGGGCTTTGATTATGCTCCCACTTGAAAAGTGGCGGGATATCGCATTGCTGCTGTCCATACGTCTGTACATACAACCATAACTTGTCCAAAACATTATCTGGAGAACTGCAGGGCCTAGTTTGTGAAACCTTTAGGGACATTGGCCATGACCAGTAGATGAACCCTATTGATTTTGAGGTCAAAGGTCAAGGTCACTGTGGACATTAGTATGAAATCCTTGTTCGATCATAACTGGAGAACCGCAGGGCCTGGGCTTGTGAAACCTGGTAGGGACACTGGCCATGACTAGTAGATGAACCCTATTGATTTTGAGGTCACTAGGTCAGAGTCAAGGTCACTGTACATTATTATGAAATCCTTATCTGCTCATGAACATTTACTGGAGAACCTCAGGGCTTGGGTTGTGAAACCTGGTAGTGACTTTGGAAATGACCAGTAGTTGAACCCTATTGATTTTGAGGTCACTAGGTCAAGGTCACAATGTATATAGTATGAAATCCTTGTCTGATCATTTACTGGAGAACCGCAGAGCCTGGGTTTGTGAAACCTGGTAGGGATATTGGCCGTGACATTCAGATGAACCCATTGATTGTGAGGTCACAGGTCAAAGGTCAAGATCACTGTGTACATTAGTATGAAATCCTTGTCCGATCATGAACTGGAGATTCACAGGCCTGGGTTTTTGTGATAGGTAGGGACATGAGCACTGTTTACTAAAAATAGCTTTGCGTCAACAGTTTGTTTCTGTGGAATATCTTCTGTTAGACTTGAGATACAATTTTCATACTTAGAAGGTAGATACCTTATTGGAAGAGGAAGGTTTGGATTGATTTTCTGTCAGTAGGGTCAAGATCATGGCCACTGTTATTAAAAGATTTTTTGCTTCTTCAAAATAACTTCCTCTTTGTCAAGAGACATAACTTTTCACTAACCTTTATAAAATTGCAGTGCCTGACTTATTCCACTGTAATTTTTTATGTTGTCAATGTATTATATTGTCATCAATGAATTATGATGTCATCAACATTCTGGAAGAAAATACATATTTGTTCTTTAAACATGCATGGCTCAAAAAAAATGGGGGAAAAAAAAGAAAGACTTGTAAACATAAGTGTTTGGGTGGACAAGGATGTCAATTTGTGTGATTTCATGTTTGCTTCTATGGCAGGGCTGGATATAAATGGTAATCTGGTTCCTGGGGCAACCTTTGAAAACCTGGTTTCGTGCCATTGATCCTTTCTTGTTTTTTTTTGGCAGACGATAATTTCGTCAGTTTGTCTAGGGTAGCTGCTGAAAGTAAATAAATCCATTTATCTGATTGGCCAATTGACCTGTCAATAAAATATCGGAGAAAGGGTGAATTGTTGATTGGGAGAGAGAGAGACTCTTCCTGTTAATAAGCAGATGCTCTTGGTATGAACGTTTCTGTTCAAATCACCAAAACACTTGGGGATATATAATACAGTAGACCTGTTTATAACAATATCACCTGACCTTGATGATAATATTGTTACATCGAAATATCTCAACAAACATTCTTACTCTATATGTGAAGAAATTATCCCAGTACTGCTGCTATCAGAAATCCTGGTTTCTTTGCAAAACAAATATTTGCTCTATGAATATCATTGTCAGGCTTTGAATTGGAGAATACAGGGGACCAGATAGTAGCATCACTATATTTGGAAATATCGCATGGAGATGAGTACATTAACTTATAAAGAGAGTATGTCAGAACCATCAGACTTATATCACATTATATATCATTACAAGTTTTTAATATAATATGGTCTCAACAGAACATCTTCTCATTTTTTTTATTAACAGTCAAAAAGATGTTCATCTTTATGAGTAAAAATGCTCAACATTTTTGCCTCACTTCAAATTTGCTATTTTTAATGATAATATCTTTGAAACAAAATGTTGAAACAGACAAAGAACTGAACTGTATGATATAGCATGGTTCAATGATACCTGGTCAAATTGTCCGACATCCTATAATTACCTATAGGGCATTTATAATTATTGTTATTTCTGTAACTCTCTTGGCTATTTTGTCTGGAAATTTGGACGTCCATAGACCTTCTGTCATGTAAGATAGATACCATCAGTGGCCGATGAATCGGTAAAAGATTGCAGTGATCTGTTAGCCTTTAGGGCGTGACTTGTCCAACCATATATCGGGTTTTCTTGGTGAAATTTGAACCGGAATAATTGTCCTGTTCAATGTATCGGGTTGCCTATTGCTTGTCTTGGAACCATCTTAAATTAGTCTGAAAATGAATCTTCTCATCTGATTTCTATGGCAATTTTTTAGTAGACCCATAGTAATTTTGTCGGGGTCAAGTCACAACACAGGTAATGCAAGTCCACAGTCTCTTGGACTGTTTGTCACCTAAAGTCCCTACAGAAGCTTCACTTGCTTGCATGATTTAAAGAAAAAGAAAAAAATGTTTGTTACGTCAATGTAATTAGAAAACTTAATTCTGATGAAATTCTCATTTGAAGAAATTAATTTCCCACAGTGCTTACTTTTTAGTGTTCTTGACAAAAATTGAAAAATTCAATTGGGAAAAATAAGATTAATCCATGGGCATGCATTTCGAATTAACATGAAACCAGGAACACAGGGAATCATGATACTGTGCTTATAAGCAGTAAACCTGCTTTAAAATGAACAGACATTGAGCATTGCAGTGCCTATCTAGTTTCACATGTCATACAGATGGCATGTTTTTCCAAAAGTGAATACTAAGTAAGCATTTCTCAACATGTTCTGTAAAGATATCTGCTACATTCCATCAGATTTTACATCAATGGCTGAAAAACATAGTTTTACTTTATTCATTAAAGAAATTTCATGTATTCCTGTGTTAATTGATATATTTGCCAGACCTAACCAAGTTAGATCTATCATTTGTTTGTTTTGTTGACATTCTGAAATAGCAATGCTTTTTATTTTTGTTTAAATTACATTAAAAGGTTGAGCTGTTTTAATTACTGAGAAAATGAGAATGTTTTGACTGGTGCTCTTTTCTTTTTTTCGATTTCAGTTGAAATCCATGATATCAGATTTCAGATCAATGTTGTGTGAAATTAACATTGGTGTTCCAGACATAAAATGCTGTCTGCTTTTTAATTAGTTGTTTATTGAATTATCAGAAATAAAGAGTAAAGCTGTGAAAGTGATCCCTGCCAATATTGACATCCCCATGTGGATATGAGGGTTCAAGAGAGTTTGTTTCAACTGATTGCTAAGCTATTTAGTGAGAGAGCTATTATGGAAAACTGGATAAAACCAAATCAGCCTGGTAGCAACTTCCCAGTTTTTCTGGTTTACCGTACACACGGTCAGATTAGGCGCAGCTACATATAAGGCGCATCCTAACTTTCAGGTTAACTTATTTGAAGAAAAAAAAAAATCACTTATCGTATAGTATGTGTGAAATCTTGTTTTGAAATTTGTGCTTTCGTACATTTTGACAGACTGAAAGCTATTCGTATGTCCACCGGGCTAATCATACGGTGAACCGTTTTATTTACACATGGCATAAGATTACCATTAGAACGGTTACATTAACGATGGTAGATAAAGGTGACACATTTTCATAATATGACATTACTCAACTGTGTCCTCGCATTCTAATACTGGGGACCATTGTCACCTGTCAAAATTCTCCCAACTAACAAACATTACGTAACAATTGACACCTGTCAAATTTCTCCTATTTAACATGAGGTCCTGTAAAATAAACTAATTTGTTTGTGTTGAAAATGGCTTCCATCAAGTTGTTTCAGTTTCTCACGATCATTTTATTATGAAATATATCAGTAGGATACTAATAAAACAAAGCAATAATCTGGTATTGTTTATCATGTTTTCGTATAGGCTTTGTGGCATATTATCGTATTCATTGACTTTCAGTTATCCATTTTCTGAGATCGTATACAGGTAAATTTCACTTCTCGGTGATTGAAAAAAGAAACCTGAAAAGCTGTATATCATCATAAAGCGCACCCCCTCTATAAACTTGAATTATCTGGAAAAAAAGTGCGCCTAATCTGCCGGTGTATACGGTAATACAGTTTGCTACTTCCTCTGTACTCATAAATAACAATGCTGATGGTGATAATTGCCACTTTTTCTGCAATGGATGGCCATTTCTAACTAACATTTTGCTTTGCTGTTTTTTTGTGTGTTTTTTTTTTCAAAGAAAAACGGGGATTGTCATCACGCTTGTGTCATTATAACAAAGTTGTAAGGGTCAGTATACTGGATTCAGCTTGTCTTGTTTTTTTATACGCCGCCGGAGGCGGTCGTATATTGGCGTCATCTTCTCCGTCTGTCCGTACGTCCGTACGTTCGAACGTCCTACGTCCATATCTTGTGAACGCAACTCCTCCTACTTTCTGAATGAATTCTTTTCAAAACTTGGTCAATGTCATTACTATAATGGGTAGATGTGCATGAAGTGGCGATTTTCCGGTTCATTGATTTTTACAAGATTTGTGTCCCTTTGAAACTTAGTCTCTGTAGCTGAAGAATTCGCCTTGTGAACCCAACTCCTCCTACATTTCTGAATGAATCTTTTCAAAACTTGTCAATATCATTACTATAATGGGTAGATGTGCAGAAGTGGCGATTTTCCGGTTCATTGATTTTTACAAGATTTGTGCCCCTTTTGAAACTTAGCCCTCTGTACTGAATGATATTGCAGCCTTGTGAACGCAACTCCCTCCTACTTTCTGAAGAACTTTTCAAAAACTTGGGGTCAGTTCATTACTATAATGGGTAATGTGCATGAAGTGGCAATTTTCCCGGTTCATTGATTTTTACAAATTTGTGTCCCTTTGAAACTTAGTCTCTGTAGTGAATGATATGCAGCCTTGTGAACGCAACTCCTCCTACATTTCTAATAAAATCTTTTCAAAACTTGGTCAGTGTCATACTATAATGGGTAGATGTGCATGAAGTGGTGATTTTTTGGTTCATTGTTTTTTTACATGATTTTGCCCCTTTTAAAAACTTAGTCTCTGAGTTGAATGATATTGCAGCCTTGTGAATGCAACTCCTCCTACATTCTGAATTAATCTTTCAAAACTTGGTCAATATCATTACTATAATGGGTAATGGCATGAAGTGGTGATTTTATGGCATTGATTTTACATGATTTGTCCCTTTGAAACTTAGTCTCGTAGCTGAATGATATTGAAACCTTTGAAGCAACTCCTCCTACATTTCTGAATAATCTTTTAAAAAATTTGGTCAATATCTTTACTATAATGGGTAGATGGCATGAAGTGGTGTTTTTTCCGTTCATTGATTTTTACAAGGTTTGTGTCCCTTAAACTTAGTCTCTGTAGCTAATGATTTGGGCAGCCTTGTGAACTAACTCCTCCTACATTTCTGAATGAATTTTTTCAAAACTTGGCAATATCATTACTATAATGGGTAATGGCTTTAAAGGGTGATTTCCGGTTCATTGATTTTTACAAGGTTTGTGTCCCTTGAAACTTAGTCTCTTACTGAAGATATTCCCGCCTTGTAACCAACTCCTCCTCCCATTTCTGATGAATTTTTTTATAACTTGGTCAATGTCATTACTTTAATGGGTAATGTCATGAAGTGGCGATTTTATGGTTCATTGATTTTTTACAAGATTTGTGTACCTTGAAACTTAGTCTCTGTAGCGATTGATATTGCAGCCTTGTAAACCCAAACTCCTCCACATTTCAAAAATGAATCTTTTCAAAACTTGGTCAATATCATTACTATAAGGGGAAAGTTGCATGAAGTGGTGATTTTCCGGTAAAATTAATTTTTGCAAAATTTGTGTCCCCTAAAACTTATTTTTTTTTAAGCTGTTGATATTTCATTTGGGGAAGCAATTTCTTGTATTTCTTGACCTAATTTTTTTCCAAAACTTGGGCAATGTCATTACTATACTGGGTAATATGAAACAAAAGGGGGTTTTTGATGTTCATCAATATTTGCAATAGTTATGCCCCTTTTAAACAAGGTCTCTTTAAAACACAACCAAGTTTCAAAACAGGTAAAAGTGCATAAGGCAAGGATTTTTTGGTACAGGATTTTGCAAGAGTTTTGGGGGAAAAAAAAAAAGGATTCAAAATTGATTTCTGTATTTTTACCTACTGTCAATTGGGAAACATTTTTGGGTTCTATCTCTGTTCAGCTAAATTAATGGTCTTACAAATTCATTATGAGGTTTTGCTACAGAAATGTTAAAAAACAATAATTAAAAGACCCCTCTTGGTCTTTAAAATTTTGTGGGGGCGTAAGGTGCATCACTGGCACTCTTTTTTTTGGTCCAACCATAACTCAAAAAGAAAAAAGTATAAAATGAAAATTCATAGTGGAAAAAACTCATTGAGGGGAGTGCAGTGACAAGAACCATAACTTTGTTACATATTTTTTAGTTATTGCCCCCTTTTTAAATTTCATACTTAATTTTTGTCCTTGCCGAACTCTAAAAGTAAAAAGCTATCAAGAAGACATTTCATATGTTTTAAGATCTTTGGAGAAAGTGCAGCCCCAAGAACCATAACTCTCTGTTGCATAAATTGGAGTTATTTCCCTTTGTATACTTTCATACTTAAGTTTTTCTGGACCATAACTCAATAAGTAAAAAGTTATCAAGATAAAACTTTATAGTGAATAGGTCTCAATGAAAAAAGTGCAGTGACTATGAACCCCTAACTCGTTGGTCATATTGGGTTAGCCCTTTTAATTTTTCCCACTTAATTTTCCCCTAGGCCGTAATTAAAAAAGTATTACTCTTTGCATCATTTTAAAATCCTGTGACAGAGCGCATAGTGGGGAGCTCATAAGTTTCCATTGGAAAAGGCAGTATAAAACTTTAACCTAGGCCATAACTTTAAAACTATTATTTCGCTGTCATTGAAACCCATATTTTTTCACTATTACAAGGGCAACATTCCTTTCAAGGGCCAAACTAAAGGTCATTTGATAATTCATCTTTCCTTTAAAAACAACAAAAAAAAACACTGTTAACACTTATTGATAATGACAAGGCTACACAAATGCCTGTCTGTCCATCATTCCTTCTGTCCATCTGTCCCCCTGTCTTTTATGGTTCACCAAGAGCAAGTTGTTTCAAAGGGCCTTTTTTTTATTTATTTATTTTTTATTTATTTAGTTTTTAGCTGTGATAACCTTTTGTCCAGCCTCGGTTTTTTCCATGCGTCCTTTCCGCGTAAACAATTTCCTTTAATCAACATTCCCTCCTAAACTGCTGAATGGATTTTAACCAAACTTCACAGGAATCATCCTTATGATGCCCTCTACAAATTGTTAAAAATTATTTTGATTGGTTGAAAAAGTAGGTCACAGGAGCTAAAAATTAATTCTAAAAATGCAACTTTGACTTGGAAAAAAACTAAAAAATCTTCTTTCAGAAACCACAAGGCTTTGAGGTTTAGATATTTGGTGTGTAGCATTGTCTAGTGGATCTCTACCAATTTGTTCAAATCAGGCCCCTGGTCGAAATTGGCCCCACCCCAGGGGTCACTTGAATTTACATAGGCTTATATGGAAAAAAACTAAAAAATCTCTTCTCAGAAACCACAAGTCCAGGAGTTAAGATATGTAGTATGTAACATTGTCAATAATATCTACCAAATTTGTCCAAATCATGGCCCGGGTCAAAATTGGCCCCGTCCCAGGGGTCACCTTCATTTACATAGGCCTTAATAGGAAAATCTTGAAATATCTTTTCTCAGAAACCACAAGGCCTGGAGTATAGATATTTTGGTGTGTAACATGCCTTATGGACATCTACCAAGTGTGTTCAAATCAGGGCACTGGGGTCAAAATTGGGCCCCGCCCAGGATCACTGGATTTACATAGATTTACATAAGAAAGATTTTTAAAAGTTTTTCCTTGTCAGAAACTACAAGAACATGGGTTTAGATTTTTGGTATTACATGGCCTTGTGGACCTGAACCAAGTTCTCAAATCATGGCCCTTCTCAAAATTGGTCCCAGGGTAAGGTTAACTTGGTTTTTTGGACCACTGTAAATTTTTTGTGTAGAATTAAAATTATATTGCTGTTCTTCTGCATGGATTTTGTATTCAGTAATGATTATGTTGTAAAAAGCAATGAAAGCAATATTTCTCAGGTGAGCATATCAGGGCCATGTTGGCCCTCTTGTCTATTTAAGACAAACACAGATGACCACTGGCATCTACATGCGGGTGAAGTAAATTTTTTTGTGTTACTTGCGGGCTGATTTGGTTTCATGCTGGTCACTTTGGGTGAGATTTAAGGATGAGCTTGTTCCTGTATTTTAACCAATCTTTGTGAATGACCCCTTTAAGAAATGGTAGATATAGAATTAAAGTTGACCTTAACAGATACCATATTGCTTAACAGCATCTGTTCAGAATTTATTGTAACATTTAGGTCTTTTTATTAGGGAAACAAGAAGAATTTCATCATTCATTTACTTAGATAATACTCAGCATGATAAGATTGGTAGTATTGGCATCTTGTCAGGGAAGTGTGAAAATATGCACTTATCAGAGAATTGTCTGGGAGTTTGATTTTCCATAGATTAATCTGATTGATGGAGGGCAGTAGTTTACTTCATTACATCAATAACAGACAGGATATTTCCTAAATTTTCTTGGGATCAACTGAGTAGAAAACACGATTCATTTATTGTGACAAAGAAAGGTACTGAGAATTACAGACAAACCCGGTAACTCCACCTCTCTTTCAGATAAATGGCAATTTCCCTTTTCCCTCTTGTTTTTATATTTAAAAACGTGTTATTCAAATTTGTGTTAATCAAAAGCATGCCCTCACCAAATCATTTTGGGGCATGCCAATACAAAAGATTTCCCCTTTATTTTTACATTTATTTATAACTGACAGTAAAGGTGCAAATTTTATTGTTGGCACTCATGATTTTCTTTTTTTGAAAGAGTTATGGCCCTTTGTTTTTATTTTTTCCCAAAAATATTTTTTCTGCCCATTTCTCTGCTACCTTTGATCAGATTTTATTTCTTCCAGTATAAAAAATACTAAAAATAGTTGGATCTCCTTTCCAACATGTTTGTTGATTTTGGGGGAGTTTGGCCCCTTTTTATATTTCTGAAAGTATTTTGTTTGCACTATTTTTGCCCACCTTTGGTCAGATTTGATTCTATTTCACAGTATTAAAAAGTACCAACCTAGTTGCACAATCATTGACATGTCTCATCAGCTGGTTTTAAATGAGTTTTAAGAGGATAATCCTTAATTACCTGAAATTTTTTAACATTAGGGTTTCTGCTTCCTTTTGGTGAGTTGTTAATCGATGAAAATTTATCATTGAAAAATTTTAAGCGATACGTTATAAATTTAGGGAAATTGGGCTCTATTTGACCTTTTAAAAAAAAGGGTTTATCATAAAAGAAAAAAAAAACCTAATTTTATTTCAAATTTTGAAAGCTTTTAAATTTTAATTAATGCACTATCTTTCCAAAATAAAATTTTAGTTAATTTAATTTAAAAAATTTTTTTATTGTGAACATATTTTCCCTTTTAAAAGAAAGGGGTTTTTTTGTGTAAAACATGGATGATGGTTTTTATCAAATTTTTTTTGCTTTTTGGGGGTTTTTCCAAAAAAAAAAAGGGTTTTTTAAAAGTATGAAAAATTTTTTTTGTCCATTTTTTTACAAAAGGGTTTTTTTAAATAAAAAAAACGTAAAAAATACAATTTTCGAATAGGGGAAAACACATTCCCCCAAAACAGGGCACGAATAAAGAAAATTTATTCGGAATATGAATTCCCCCTGGGTAAAAAGCAAAAAAAAAAAATACAAACTGTTCAGGTTGCCCCCTATTTTGAAGGGTTTTTAAATGCTGCTAAAATCTTGTCAGTCAAAAAATTTAAATTTTTTTTTTTTTTTTTTTTTTTTTTTTTTTTTTTTTATTTTTTTTTTAATTTTTTTTTTTTAAAAAAATTTTTTTTTTTTTTTTTTTTTTTTTTTTTTTTTTTTTTTTTTTTTTTTTTTTTAAAAAATTTTTTTAATTTTTTTTTTTTTTTTTTTAAAAAAAAAAAAATTGTTTAAAAAAAAAAACCAAAAATTACTTTGTTTAATGTAAGAATTTAATTGCACTTGTAAAAAGTAAAAGCTATTAAAAAAAGACATTGAGTAAAAAAAAAAAAAATTTTGGGGAAAATAAAATTAAAAAAAAATTTAATAAACCAGATTGCCCCACAAAATTTAAATCCCGGATATTTTTACTTTTATTTTAAATTTTGATACATTTTATTTTTTCATTTTTAAAATTTTTTGTTTATTTTTTAATGCCCTTTTAATATTTTTTTTAAAAACGGGGAAATTTTCAAGAAATAATAAATTTTTCAATTTAAATGACAAATTAAAAAATGTTTTTTAGGCCAAACCCTACTTAAATACAAAAGGGGGTATTATGTTTTTTTTAATTTTGGGTTTTGTTTTTTATTTATTTTTGGGGAAAAACTTAAGCAAAAAAAATAAAAACATACATCCTGTGCTGTTCCCTTTTTGGGTCTTAAAAGCCCCCTTGAAAACCCCTTTTCCCTAAAAGGCCAAAAAAGGGTTTAAATTTTGGGCCCAAAAAAAAAATGTCTTTGGGTTTTTAAAAGTGTTTTGATTACTGGTTTAAAAAAAGCCCCTATGAAAATATCCAAATGTCCCCAAAAGAAAGAATCGAAAAAAATGTGATTGGCTAGAAAAAAAGGGGGCCCGGAAATGACTTTTGGGGGAAAAATTTTTAAAGGAAATAAACCCGGGAAACCCCCCCACCTGACACCTGGTAAAAAAAAAAAAGCATGGCAAAAACAGGCAACTTTTCAATTTTTTGGACATGTTTTAAAAAGGGGGGTTTTTTTTTCTTATAATTTTTTCTTGTTAATTGGCTTGTAAATTTTTTGGGTTTCTTTCGATTACAAAATTTAAATCGGGAAAAATTTTTGGGGCCCCCAAATTTTAAAGAGTGTATCTTTAACCCCCCGTAGAGATAAACTTTACTTATAAAAATGTTGGTTTTTTTTTTCGTTTATAAAAATAAAAAAATGATTTGTTTAAAAAAAAAGGGGTTTTTCAGTTTTTTTCCCCCATCATTTTTTAAAAAAAAAATAAACCCGAAAAGGTTTTAAAAAATAAAAAAAAACAAAAATCGGGGTTTTTTTTTTTCAGGGTTTTCCCCTAAAAACCCCTTTTTGGGGAAAAAATTTTTTTTAAATTTTTGGTTTTTTAAAACCCCCTTTTTGGGGTTTTTTTAAAACCAAAAATTTTTTACTTCTCAGGGTTTAAAAAAAAAAAAGGGAAAACTGTTTAAAACAAACATAAAAAGGGGCACCACCTCTTAAACTTTAATTATCTGAAAAAAAAATTTGGTAATCTGGGTGTATACGGAAAGGGGTTTTAAAATTTTTAAACCGGGTGGGAATTGTTTTGGGGAAAATTGGGGAAACATCCAAATTTTTGTAGTACTTCAAGGGACGTCCCGGTAATGACAGATGTTGGTTTTTCCCGCGATTGCGAATTATTAAAACCCCCTTTAAAACCCTTTAGTGAAAAATTTATGCCAAAAACGGGTTAGGGGGTTTTTTTATTTCCTTTGATCCAGGAAAAACCGTGAAATAGTTGTTAATTGAATAAGTGTTGCTTTTTTAAAAAGGGTATGCATTTTAAAAATTTTTTGGCCTCAAATATTCCCAAATTTAACTTATGCCCCCAAATTTTGGCATAATTTTTAATTTTTTACAATCTCGGCTTAAATTTAACTTATTCCCAAAACCAGGCTTAATATTTAACTTTTGTAAAATTTCCCCCCTTTTAATTTTTTAACTTATGTACAATCTCAGGTTAAAAAATTTAAAATTATTTTTCAATCTCAGGGTTAATGTTTTAAATTTTGTACAATTTTCAGGTTAAATTTTTTTAACCCTTTTGTACAATCTCAAAGGGAAAAAGTTTAACTTTTGTAAAAACCGGGTTTAAATTTTAAAATTAGTACAATCTCAGGCTTAATGTTTAATTTAAAAAAAAATCCCCGGCTTTAATTTAACTTTTTGTAAAATTTTCGGGTTTTTTTTAAATCAATTTCTTTCTCAAATTTTTCCCCTTGGGAAATTTTAAAATTTTTGGGCGGGATTTTTTAAAATTTAGAAAGGGAAAAACATTTAAAAACAGTTTTAACTTTGAGAGAAAAAAAAAAGCCCCCTTTTTTTAAAAAAAAAAATATTTTTCCCCTACTTTTTGGGTAAAATATTTTTATTAAAAGGCATAAACAATTTTGGGTTTGAATATTTTGCCACCCTTGAAAAAAAGGGGGTTTTTTAAAAAGTTTTGGGGAAATTCTTGTCTGCAATGGGTTTTTTTTACCCCTTTTTCAAAAATTATATTAAAATTTAAAAACCCTTTTTAGGGAAAAGGTTTTTAATGCCCCCGGCCCCCTTTTAAAAAAATTTTTTAAAATCGGGGCTTAATTGTTTCAATTTTTTTGGAAAATTTAAAAAGGGGTTTTTTGTTAGGGGGTTTGGGTTTGGTTTTTTAAGGAAAATTTTAAATAAACCCCTTGGGTTTTTTTTGGGTTTAATTTTTTTTCAATTTTTTATCCATGAGGAAAAGTTATTTTTTTTTGGGCACGACGAAAAAAAGGGGGTAAAAAATTTTTTTTGAAAAAAAAAAATAACCCTTGTTTTTTATAGATGAAAAAAATTTTTAAGGGGAGGTTTTCCCTTTTTTAAACACAATGGGGTAAAATAAGAAAAGTAAAGTAAGCGAAATTAAATTGGGTTTATTTTCTGTAAATTTTTACTTTTATTTAAATATAATTTTCCAAAATTTTTTTTAAAATTTTTTTTTTTTTTCAGGGTTTTTTTTTTTTAATTTTTTTAGGGGGAAGGGGGAAAAAAAAAAAAGCCCCAAAAAATAAAGTAAGAAAAAAAATAAAAAAAAAAAAAAATTTTTTTCCTTTTTTTTTTAAAAATTTTTTTTTTTTCCCTTTTAAAAAAATTTAAAAAGGAATTTTTAAAAAACCCCCTTATTTAAAAGACCCAAACCCCCTTTTTAAAGGAAGGGGGGCCCCTTCTTATGTTGAAAAAATTTTTTTTTAAAATTAAAAACAAAAAAAATTTTTTTAGGGCCCTATAATCAAAAGGGCCCCCCCCCTTTTTTTTGTCCCCAAAAAGGGTTGGTTGGTCAAGGTCATTCCAAACCCCCCCCCCTACTAATAAAATAAATTTTAAAAATTAAATAAATTTTTAAAGGGTTTTTTAAAAAAAAAAAAAAAAAAAAAAAAAAAATTTTAAAAAAAAAACAGAAAAATGGGGGGGAAAAATTAAATTTTTCCCTAGATTTTAAAATTTTTTTTGAATGAGTTGTCCCTTATTAAAATGTTTTTTTTTTGGGGGTTTTTATCAATTAAAAGGGGTTTGAAAAATATTTTACAACGGGCCGTCTCTTTTTCTGCCTTGTAAAAATTTTTTTTTAATTTTTAAATTTCCAAAGCAAATTTTTTTAAACCCCCTTTTTCCTTGAAATTTTTAGTTTTGGGGAAATTTTTTTCTTTTTCCCCCGGGGGGAAAAAAATCTTTTTTTAAAAAAAATTCTTATTTTTTATAAGATCTAATGAAAAAAATTTATGTTTTCTAAAATTTTTAAAAAACAAACAATTTTTCCCCAAAAAAAACCCCCCCAAAAAAAAAAAGTAAAAAATTTAATATTTTTTTTTAACCCCTTTTTTCCCGCGGGAAAAACCCCCAAATTTTAAAATTTTTCCACCAGTAAAGAAACCAGGCCACCCCCCTACAAAAAATATAAATTTCACTTTGTTTACCCCTTTTTTCCCCCCTTTTATTTTTTTTTAAAAAATCTTTTTTTTCCCCCGCCGATGAAAACGGGAAGGGGGGATTGTTTTGGGGGTTTTTTCCCTTTTCCCTCCCCGGGGGGCCCTCCGGGGGGTGCGTCCGTCCCTCCCTCCGGGAATTTTTTTTCCCGGGGTAACTCCAAAAATATTCAAGCTATTTTTTTTTTAAAAAAAACAGGGGGCGATCCCCATTGAGGAAAGTGCGTGCACAAGAAACCCCCAAACCCCATTAGCCTAATTTTGGGGGGAAAATTGGGGCCCCTTTTTTTTTTTCCCCCCTTTATTTTTGTCCGGGGCATTACTCCCAAAAAAATTTTAAGTATTGCTTTTTAAAATTCACAGGGGGACAGATTCTTGGGAGAATTTCAGTGCACAAGAACCAAAACTCTCCCTTTCCAAATTTTTGGGGTTATTGCCCCTTTTTTATTTTTTTTTATACTTTAATTTTTTTCTCCTAAATTTTTTTAAACTCAATCGCTTTGAATATGTTAAAAATTTTCACTCCGTTTCTTCCACTGCCCCGAAATTCGGGGGCTTTTCTTAAATTAATACCCCCAAAAAAAAATTTTTGGCCTTTTTTGTTTATATATTTAGGGTTTTGGTATATATTAAAATTTTTCCATGTTGAAAACTTGGAAGTAATAAAAATTTTTTTTGTTTTTGCTTTTTATTCAAGGGGGCAATAAGGAATTTTTAATCATTTTGCCAAAGACCCCGTTTATCTTTTTTCAATGGAGTTACGGCCCCGATTTATGTTCTTAAAAACCCGTCCCCTTTATGAAAATAAAAATATTTTGGCGGGGGATTTCGTG
>CM037779.1:18861953-18911953 GCA_021229015.1 Solen grandis
TCATCTTGTTTTTTCACACTGATAAACCAATATCAAATTAAATATTAGTAAATAATCTAAAATAAAACAAACCTTTATTTATTGTAATAATTAATTGTTGCTTTTACTGATTTTAAAACATATATGCGTACATGTTATCAATACTTATTACCAGATTATATGATTCTGACACTGACCTGTCAGATTGCTTCTAGGACACAAATATCCGTAAGCTTACTGTGTGTTATTTAAGATTTTAATCAAAAACCTTAAAGCATATCTCAAGTATGTGGAAAACTTCATAATGAAGGAAACTAAATAGTTAATAAAAGGTTTGGATCGGGTGGCCAGTATTTTTGTTTTGAATCTCGTAATGCATGTTGTCGTTTATTTGATGCTGTTTAAATAAGGAAAACAATTAAAAAAAAACAACAAGACAGCTGGAAAATTATGCTGATAATAATAAGCATTGAAATAAATTAGTACATTTTACGTTAATATTAAGATACCACCTGCACCCATTACTCAGTTGATTCAAAATACGAGGGTTGTCCCAGAAGTATGTAGACTTTCCCTATAACATGGCTATTTGTCAATATTTCAGTACCAAAGTTTCGTGGCATATTATTTCATTTATATGACCCATACATAGTGAAATTTTATTAAGATACATAGAACGAATAAAAAGTTTCAAATGATTAATAATCACCACTATATGCCACCCGGCGCAAAAAAAAACGTCACGTAATGTCACAATGATGTCGAATTTAAAACGCACCTTACACTTTTTCTACGTAGTCACCGCCACAGGAAACACATTTCTTGTGACGCATAATCCATTTGTTGTAAGTGTCTACATAGAATTGCTTATCAAAAGAAGACACAATCTTCAGCGTTTCCGCCATTACATCTTGCGGACTGTCATATCTTCGGCCCCTGAGATACGACTTAATCTCCGGAAACACACGAAAATCCATAGGAGCCAGGTCTGGACTATATGGCGGGTGTCTTAAGCGTTTAAACCCCAACACGTCGATTTCTAACTGTGATGATGCAGCCGTGTGTGGTGGAGCATTATCCTGGCGAAGAATAAAGTCACTTAAATCGACACCCGGACGTTTCTTTTGTAAGGCGTGTACGAGATCTCTGCGCAAAAGATGAAAAAATAAACAAGGTCTGTGCAAATGAAACGGTCGCTAAGTTGGAATAATTTGCAATGTTTTTATTTTATTTGTATAAACGTGTCAGATATGTATGGAATATAAATATTTTATAAACATACAGAATCTAATTTAATCAGTTATTTAGTCGTGTATAATAAATACCTTGCTGTAGTATGAGGCATTGACTGTCCGTCCGTCTTGTACTCTGTGCACTAACAACTTGCCTCGGCGATCCATAAAAAACACAAACATGTGTTTTCCGCCAGACTTGGACACTCTCGCCTTCTTCGGAGGTGGGGATTTCGGTGTTTTCCATACCGAGGATTCAGCCTTTGTTTCAGGATCATATTCCCATATCCAAGTCTCGGCCATCGTGATAATATTGTCCAAAAACTGATCACCTTTCTTTTTATGCAGACTCAGAAACTCCTGAGAACACTCAACTCGTGTAGCCTTTTGTTCATCAGTCATGAGTCGAGGTACCCATCGCGCACTTTCTTTACTCATATGAAGGTCCTCTTTCAGTATCCGGTGTACAGACGTTTTCGATATTCCTAATTCTGCTGAAATAGTGCGAACAGTGAAACGCCGGTCCTTTGCTAACGTGTCCTTAACATTTTCACGAGTGTCATTTTCTGACTCGCAGGTCGACCGCACCGTTTCTCGTCTTCGATGGATTTGCGCCCATCTTTAAACTGCTTATGCCACTTAAAAACTAGCGACCTGCAACACTTTTCTGCAGTTCCGGCATCCTGAATCAGTTTGTAAGTCTGTGATGGGGTTTTTCCCAGTGCTTCACAAAATTGGATTTTAGAGCGCAATTTAATGTCTCCGATCGACACCATTTTTCCGCAACGGCTTTTAGTGATACGAGCGCAAAACTTGATGTATCATAAATATTCAAAACTTTATTCCTTTGTTGTTTATAGAAAATGACGTCATGACGTTGGAATGTAAGCAGACGCAATATGCCGCGTTAATCATTACCTTAAAGTTTTAAATTAAGCATTTTATATTAGCAAATATTAGCTTTACGTCTCTTGCGCCGCATGGCGCTACTGGTTGTCATGGAAACATTGATACGCATACTGCTTATAGACATATTGTCTCATATTGCTATTCAATTAAAAGAATATGAATAGTAGTTTATCCGTGAACAATATTACTTGGTTATGATAAAAGACTTTGTCGTATAGAAAGTCTACATACTTCTGGGACAACCCTCGTATATTTATTTACATATATACGTTCATTGAAAGAAAACAAACTAATAATTGTCTTACCTGTAGAAATCTCTTAATCCAAAAAACTCCCTCTTGTTTTCAGCAGCTTTTTTCAATATATCAAGATATGAGCTTGCTAGTGGGGTAATTAAGGGTTCCATCCTCTTTTGCATTTTCCCAGCACATATACCTCTGTCAAATAGATAAAGAGACTTCGTGAATTTCATTGCGTTTGAAATTCTTAGTATTAAACAAATATTTTACAGCATACGTTTACTAAGGAAAGTGTATAAAAAGCTTTTTAATAAAAGCTACCAAATTAATAGAATGGGATATTATTTTTTGACTACATAAAGCTTGTTAAAAAAATGCAAGGGAAAACATCTCCCATTGGTTATCATTCTTTACCTTACACTTTCTTGCAACTCATCCAAGTCAGGAATCCCTCTTTGGACATAAATTCCACGATTCATCTTGGCAGGATCAAGGGCCCAGTTTGAAATGCCAATGAATGCAACCTGATGACAATTATATTCATTTAAACGCAAGGTCTTTTTAAAATGGACACCGTAATCATTGAAGCAAGATAGCTCTTTATCGCGAATGTTTGGCCCCGTTTCATTAAACACCGTAAAGATAAGATAAATTTTATAGTACTAGTTTTACCGTTTTCTTTCTTTCATTATAAGACCGTTTTGTTAACAATGTCGTATGCTACAATTACACATAGGTCTTAAATTGCTGAATATCTAGAAATAAATAAGAGAAAAATCGAATTTCTATCAACTCTTGTGTCAATTAATTATATAATTAATTAATTACTTTTCCAGCTCATCTTTCTCGATTTAATCGAGAAGCAGTTCATGAAAGCAATACGATGATATTCATTTACGATGAGGATATCAATTATTAAAATCCATGTTTACAACACAATAAAATTTCCATAATTTCACATAAGACATCCTCAGATGTGAAACGAAGTGAGTATTTATATTTAAAAAAAGCCTTACAAATGAAACTGGATCTAAATATACTGCCCGCAAATACTGCCTAAAGTATGATAATATATTGTTTTCGTGTGTTACGTTAATGTTTTGAAAAATTCTTAAACTGTTACGTCTCAGTTCAGTTCCAGTACCGGGTGATTATATAGTGGTATGAATATCAGTTAGTAACACTATATGCGGAAAATGGCTTTTAAATGACAAATTAGTATGTTAGTTCTCCGTTTTTGGATATAAATATCATTTTTTGACAAATCCTTTTGAGTCGCTGTTAGACTGGTATCAACACTAGCTATTGCATTACAACATAGATGAAGGACCATAATCGAAATCTGCCCAGTTTTCATGATTGTTTATTGTCTTAAGATTAATCAAATTAGCCATTAAAATGCAAGAGCGTTAATAAATAATTTTGTACCGCTTGAAAGCCCTTTTTTACGAATTTTCACTAAAACACTAAAAATCTAGTCCGGTTCATGTACTTCCCATAAGTCAATTTGGCATTAATCTGATGGCCATAAAAATCATTGCCTCCATGTTTAAATAAATATTGAAAAGTAGTGAACATAGCATTTAAAACGACTTTAATCGATCTATTCATTGCTTTAAAGAAAACGCAATATCTCGAAATTTAGATAATGTCTTTTAAATTTTTCATAAACATTTTCAAGGAACGCTTCCAATTCCAAGCCCCTATCGTTATTGTATATGATTATTTGGTTATATATAAAATCAATGAAAAATACTTAATCATTATTTATAACAAACATGCTTTGGTCCAAAAATACATTTTAACATAACTGTGATTTTATTCTGGAAATCTATGGAAAAAAAATCTAAATTGGAATATATAACCGCAACTCAAGATCCTAAAACATCCAATGCAAATAAGATGGATGAAATCATGGTATATACTATCAGACTGAATCGAATTTAATCATGAACTGCTGAAACAAGAACATCAACACGTTATTTCTTTTATATAAAAAACGGATATTGTTATCTAAATTGAAAAAAAAAATGCGTTTAATGACAATTATCTTAAGAGAAAAAAAACACACTTTAAAACAAAGAAATGATATTCACCTGTTTGAACTCTTTATTAATTTGTCTAGACATTCCTTCATTATTTTCATCGCCACTCCAGCCGTCTTCAAGTAACGGATGTAAAGTCTAAAATCGAATTGTAAATTCAGATAATCTATGAACATTCCTGGCCCCGTGTGTAGTACGTATTAATACGAGTGACTTAAACTATTCTGCTTATTTTAGATTTAACAACGTATAAGTAGCATAAACATATACCTGGAAGCACAATTAAGCAAAACATCAAATTCGTCGCATAGTGAAAAAGTAGAAGTTTAACTTTAATACAATGGTGATCCAGTACTGGCCATAAGAACAACATACGAGTAAAAGACTTTGCTAAAAAACACGAATGCGTCGATTTCGATGTTTTGCATAACCGTGCTTCCAGTCATATGTTTATGCTAAAAAACGCGTCTGAGGCTATTCATATACAGTTGAACCTTTAGACAAATCAAGACAAGACTATTTAAGGTTATCGTCGTTACCAATAAAAAGATACTAAACAAGAATATGAAATAGATGTGTTTAATCAATAAAAACAACCACAACAATACCACAAACAACAAACGAATGTCAGTAAAAACATTTTGTATCATTAGACGGATTTATTCTCAGACGAATAGAACTAAAGGAAAATAAATTTGATAAATTCATATTGCTGATGATTATTGTGTGCTTTTGTTTTCCTTATAGTTTAAATCACTGATACGGAAATCATAATGCCTAAAATAATTACTAAATTTTGCTTAACAAATGACCAGTGTATATGAATCTGATAAATAAATACACTGGCTTCAACTTTTATTATTTTTGTTTCTTGAGTCAATCGTTTTTTGTGATATAGTATAAAGATAATGCTCCAGAAGAATATTGAAAATGATACATTGATTTTAATGCAAAACCTTGAGTGGCATTCTTGGGCTGTCCTCTGCAAGTCCAACCTCATCCAGTACGACCACTGAAACAAACTTGTCAAGATCTTTATCTTGTTGGAACTGAGCACATTGTCTAAACGTTCCGACGATTCTATCAGGTGTGGACAATGGACTACACTGGAAGGACAACATCTGGACCTATTATGATAAAAAAAATTAAAAGCAAATATCTACCTGCTCACAAACAAATCATCTAGATTGAACAATATTGGAAATTTAAAAAAAAGATCATTTAAAGCTTTGACAATGACAATCTTAGATGGTCATATTCAACCAGTACAGACGAAGATGTCGAAACTGTTCAAAATTAATACAAAATGCGGTAAATGATTAAGGAGATTGATCATGCATCAGGTTCAGTTTCAGAATTCCGTATATATCTGATTTTAAAAGAACAGTTACTAATTTACTGTTCCTTTAAAAGAAAAGTTACTAAGTTACTGTTGTATAAGGTTTGGATTTTGGGGATTTTGGATGCACATATATTTACAATCAGAGAAGAATTACTTTGACAAAGAGTAATCGTTGCTTATATTTTTCAGTTGCTCTTCATGATGAGTCACTCCTCACATCTCATTAAATTACAAAGATTATTCGGAAGTCAAAAACTTTACCTATTCTATCTTACTGAACGTTTAACATCTGCTAAGACAACACTACGAACAGGATTGTATCTATTTAAACTAACTTGTTTTAAATCCTTGAATAATCTTGATGCTGCAGCGTTTCCTTGCATTGCCTCAGACACAATAACTTTAGCCAAAGATTTTGAGCTTCCTGGCTTTCCAACAAGAAACAAGGGGATTCTCAGCTCTATACAAACAACCATCATAAAGATGTTCTCCTTCAGTGCAGCATTTTTGGCTATATTTCCAGTAAGTTCTACGTTGTTTAAAAAGGTTTCCTGGCATCTGAAAATTACAAGCATAGGGTAATTAGTACAGTCCTTAAAACGTGATGTCATATTTATGCTCGAGCTGTGAAAGTAACGTTAATGTCCCATTAAAACTGCAAATTTCTTAAAACCTGCATTATTTCTAAAAAATAAAACAGTGTTCAATACTCAAAAAGCAATCCAAAAATGTGAGTTTTTAAAGTTACCTAAATCGTGCTAGATATCAAATCATTTTCTCTCAAGGACGCTTATTTAGTATTTTGGAAGTGAAAATTGCTACTTTTGTTTACTTTAATTACCAGTGAGCATTTTCGATAACGTTTTAAATACTTCGGAGATGTGTTCATGCGAATATACATGTGCACTTAACGTAATGTTCAAACTACACCAATTTTAAAAGCGAACATGCCCTAAAAATACTTCATATTACACGATATTTTTACAAAAAATTAATTCTGTATTGTTTAGATCACTGCGGTGTTTTCATAAGTATTCTGTGTATTGTAACCAGGGGTATGGAGGACCAGACAGGTTTTTGTGCACGTTCAACGCCGTTTTCGCGGGATATTAATATCACGTGTCGAATGAATCGCCTAGCATGTAAAAATTTAAAAAAAAGCTCGTATTTCGGTTGAAAAAGGACCCGATGCAAAGTTCTTGTTCATCTTGGCATATCTCTTACGCAGATATGTACGTTATTTTTGTAATAAAGATTACTTTTATGATATCATTCGTTACATTGTGTCTTATGATATGTAACTGGTTTGTTATTAGTTATCATAGCTATTTTCCTTCAAGGTGAAGATAATTTTGAACATACAGAAGCGTTTTGTTGTCAACTTGGTGGCCAAATACCACCGAACCGAGGCACAAATGACACCCAAAGGCATCACCAGTAAACAATCACGACCCAACAAGACCGATACATTATTCTAAGTCATAAGTCAGAATAAGAGACGCACTGCAATGGAAATCGCACAAGTATCCGTTGGGCGTCATGGACGTCAACAAATCAGTGCAGAGGCAGTACGGATGCGTTTACGTGCAGCTGTGGCGGTGGCATTCGGGCACGAAGGACATTTAGTGACTGATAATGACCATTCGCAATCGCGTGGCACGTCTGCACTGAACTCGCCGTGGTAAACGTTTCACAGATGCTTGTGTATTAGAGACGAAAAACAATCTGGTGGTGGCTTAGTGATGATAATTGTGGGAGGGGGGATATGTCTTAGTCATTGTGAATGGTAACTTGTACGCTGCTAATGCAAGACGGTGCACCTGCCCATAATGCACGGTCAACATCTTATTTACTTCGACAGAACAGAATAAATGGGTTCGGTTGCCTATCTATGTCACCGGATCTTAATCCTATCGAAATTGTTCGGCAGAACTTGTGAGGAGGATATAGCGAAATAAGCCCGCTATGCGTTACAATCGTCGTGGAATAAAACAGAATCCCACAGATTTTTTTAGAAACTTTATTTTGTCAATGATATGTCTGGCAATGATCTGTGCGCAAACGGAGGATATATATATGCGTACCCGTTATTAAAAAAATACTAGTACGCTTTTGTCTTCGTAAATTTGCATTAATTGTAGAACCACAGCGCGTATTATCATATGTATTATGAAAGAAACGAGAAATAGTGTGTTTTGTTATGTTTAATGTTTCATATCGATATCCTATATAAATTAAGAGAAAATTAAAAAAAGTATTATCGGTGTAGTTAGAACATTGGTTAAGTGTATGTATCTTTTATGAATACGTTTAAACCAAACCTGTAATTCCTTGTCTATAAGATAAATTAAAACAATACTGTATAACCTTTCATCGATTCGTTGTATGTTTAAATTACTACATGAATATGTTTATCAAATTATTCTTAAACAATCTTCAACATATATATTCACTGGGTAAGAATGACGCCTGAGAGAAATTTCACCACAGCAAAACAGGAATTCTATAGCCCGTGAATATGGTAATTTACTGTACAAATCACCCTTTAATATCGTAAAACATTTTATTTACAAATAAACGTCAGCTAAATGGAAACAATCTGAACTTTTCGTTAATCTATTCAGAAGAAAACATTTCGTTAATTTATTCAGAAGAAAACAAAAAACACAATCGAACTGAAATATGATCAAACCACTAGGAGAAGAGCATGCGTCTATTGTTTTGCAGTTTAACAGAGGAAAGATCTAAAAAGAGTAAGTAACTCATATAAGAATATATATTAATGTACACAAAATGTCTTCATTAATGTCTTAATTTCATTAAGTATGAGAAAACAAAGCCAAAAATCCATCATGAGACAAATATATTTTATTAAATCTATATTTGAATATTTATCAGTACTCACGCTGTTATTTCATCCAAGAATTGCTGATCACCACCAGGCAAATTACACGGATCTTCAAAACATTTCACAATTTCTTTGCGATATTGATCCTTTGTGCCAAGGGAGGCATGATAGCAAACACCAAGAGCCAATACCAAAGACCTCGTTATATCATCTACGTTTCTGAACTGTTCAAGTAATCAAAGAAACATTAAAATTGACAGTGTATGCTCAAGTAAGCAGCATAATATAATTCTAATTAAAGAAAAAATACATAGTTGTTGAAATCTCGTTCGAAACTCGGACTTTCGTGAGGGGTCTTCCAGCTGGTTTGCGATCATCGTTGAATACCCACGGTCGATCGGCAGATCATCTATAGGCAGTGGGACATTTTTTGTTTATTGTCAAATTACGCCAAATCATTGGTCGCATCACGTTTTTAAAAAACAATCATAAATGCCGTTTTATACAGCTGCCGGACGCAATCATTTTTTACACTATCTTACACATCGGCTTTCATTCCAATTACACCTGTGGTTGGCTCAGAAATAATAAAGTTCCAAACTCATGCAATTTATAAATAGACTATGACGTCACCCAGACCGTTGTTTTGAAAATTACTTTGAAGGATGACAAGATAAGCTCCTTAAACTGTGAAATATATATAAATAGCACCACTGAACCTAATCGGAATGGTCATTGAAATTACAAATTATGAAAATAAAAAGCTGGTCGTAAAATACGATATCCGACTGAATCTGTAAATACGAGCGTTTGCGGAATGTTCCACCTGCGAAATTAGGAAGGAAAATAGTTCCCATAATAAAAATGAAAATTAACATTTTCCGCACGTTTAATGATGATTCAAGCATTATATCGTCAATATTTCTATACTTTTGATCTTTTATATACACTTCCATCCACGTTAAATAATTGTTTTCACCATTGCGATTTTGACAAAATTCTTGTCAATGAACCAACTGCAGAGATGGTTTAGTGAGGGACGAACGACAACTCTGCTTGGATAGTGATTTCTTTAATACTTACATGAATTTCAATCCTACACTCCAAACAGTGTCATATTTATAAGGAGCGTTTTCATTAGTCGATAATTTAATCAATAACTTCTGTATTACGACGACCTGCTTCACTATTTTCCCACGGCATGATGTCATGTAGTGAACCGGAATAAGTCAGCCGGAGGTTTTCAATAATGGTTTGCGATAACAAGGTATATTTGTGCACTTTGTGTGTCTTCATCCACCAGTTATAACTAGGATGTAGCTATATTACTGAATTACCGTCCTAATGACGATAATCTCAAAAACAACAACAACAAACATAAACAAGATGTAATATACAAGATATTTAATCTATATGATAATTAAATATTATTTAAAACACGTTTATAGATTTACGACACATAATTGAAATGAAATACTTAAGGTTATGATCTCGTGATGAGATATTAAGTTGACTAGGAGGGCTTACTACTTTATTTTGCATACCGCTTATTTTTTCACATTAAGTTACCTTGAAGTAACGTTCGCTAATTACCTTTTGTTTGACTGCTTGAAATTGCTGCCCTTTTCTTATATAAGTATCCATCTCCTGGAATAATATCTAGACTCTTTTCTACTTTGGGAATAAACCCAACTCATCACATCGAGTGCTCTCTCAACGTCTCGGAGGGACACGAAACTGCACTCATCCTTTTAATTATAAGCACAAAATATTTTCATTATATGTGTAAATATTAAAAGAATCAAATTTATTTATTTAATTTATTTATTTTTAAAGTCATTTTTTAATTGACCGTTTATTTGTATTTATGGTGGCATATTGTTAAAATGAGAAATACGCTCCTTATATTAATAAAAAGAGATTATTTTAATACACATCTGTAGGAATAATTTGAAGATATAATTTTAGATAAGAAAGAGTAAAATAATTTGTACAGAAAATACCTTCTGTGCCCGCATGTAGTCTTGAGATGTTGTCAATGTTTGACTTATTACACCAACAATGCCAGGTATTTGAGGCAGCTTTCCTGAATTTAGCTATAATAATAAAAATGTAACATTCAGAGCAAATTTCTTCGGCATATTTTCAAACGCTCGGCGTTTGCAGCAAAATTACATGTTAACAAGTTGTCAAGGGCTATGGCATTTTTTAAATGACCATCGCTTCAGTAATATGAATTGCAGATGAGTGAATATATGTGTTACCAAATATGCTCAGGTATCAGATTCTAATCAAATGTAGAAATAAAATCTGAATCAGAGATCGGCATGGAAAATTGTATCCCATTGTGTGTAAGAAATATTTGCAATACATTGGTGTGTGAGGATTCGACAAGCAATAGGAAAATGGTGGTGATGACGTGGAAAGCCAAGTAAATCTTAAAATCTGTATTTGTATTTACTATAAATCGACATGCATGTCCGATTTGCAAACATAATTTCTGGAAAAAAGTATAACAGTTACATATAATACAAATATTCAAGTTTTCTTTTACGAATAAGCGAATTTCACAATACTCATTAAGACAACATTAGCATACACATGCAGATAATATACAGCCCAGTTTTATCAAAGTGTGAGAATCATCATGATCTTATTTGATTGTTCTGCGGAAACAAATACAAAGAGGGCTTACATATCTTCTGACTATCTGGCGGATGTAAAGCTCTTCCACTTGTGTGTTCAGCTGGCCGAAGTCCCAGACCAAGGGAAGCAAACTCTGTGGTAATGGCTGTACCCTGTAGACAAGCCTTCTCATTGGAACACGACCAAGCTTGTCTGTGGTGTTTTCTGCATCAACGTGATAACCAAGGCCTGCTTGTTCAAGTTTCCTTATCAGTTCCTCTGAATGCCTTAAATATGTAATCCACACACTCTCAATGATAGAGAACTTAACTTAAAATAGCCAAAATACTGAAAATGCCTCTTTGGATTTTACCTTTGGACAATCCTCCTTTTATTATGATCTTGTCAGACCAGTTCCAGAATCTGAAAGCTTAGTTTTTAAAGGATTAATCCTTGTTGACGTGATGTTAATGGAAAATCAACAATTACAGAAAATAGGTTTTAAGATTTCTTCATGATTTTAAAAGACAAAAGGGCCCACATGGCCCTGGATCGCTTACCAGAATACATCAGCTTATTTACAACAATTTAAGTCACTTGATTTGATTTTGTTTTTTACACCAACAACCAAATTCAAATTTCGGATAAAAATAATTCTTGAATTAGTCAATCATCTGGAGTCCTCATTCTTCAAGGGATCGAGTATGCATATGCAATTATGGTATGGATCTTGAGGTAAAAATTCGTACAATACAATAATAAATTCTGCACATTAGTTCCAGAAAAGAAGAATTTTACAATTTTCTATATAGAGAATATTACGACACTAGATGACCCCCTGTGGGACTCAGTTTTCATGGGATCAACACATTCATGGAAGACACACATGAGGTGACCATACATGCCAAAAGTAATTTAATTCTAAATAATGGTTTCATAGAAGAATATTTTTTAAATCTTCTATATGGAGTTAATATATAAGGAAACTAGCGAACCCCTAGGGGCCTCATTTTGCAAGGGATCTACTTTATTTTTATTTTTCTAGCAATTTTGGTAGACAGTCATGATGTAACCATTTAAGCCAATTGAAATTGAATTCTGGTCCACTAGTTTCACACAAGAAGAATTTTGAAATTTTCGAAATACAGTATATAAGGAAATTTTCCAAGGGATTAACTTTATGTTTGCAATTATGGTAAACAGCCATGAGGTGACCATTTGTGCTAAATGGAATTAAATTCTGACCATTAGCTTCATAGAAGAAAAATTTTGAAATTTTCTATATAGAGTATATATAGAAATTAGCCAACCCTCTTGGGGAAGACCAAGAGGTGAAAATTTGTTAAAATAAAATTAAACTCTGGTCATTTGTTTCAGTGAGGAGGGCAAACTTGGTATAGAATTATAGGGTAAATAATTTTGCCAGATAAAATTGAATTCTGTTTTTGAAAATATCTTTTTTTGAATTAAAATATATCAATTAAAGTTGCCATTGCAAAGCTTTGCGTTAGCCAATTTAATATATCCATGCAACGTTTCAAAATGTTCTGTCATTAATTTCATAGGAATGCAATTTAGAGAAAATTGACGCATAACGGGCGACGGACACAAGAATATCACGCTTGTTTATCATAGACACGTTGTGCTAAGATTAGATAAACACACAGTTAAAAAAAAGAAAAGAAAAAAAATACAACAACATATTAAATCTAAACCATACCACAAGATTTAATAACTAAAGTAAAGGTAATTAATTCGATTTTATAGTATACATTTAAATATTGGTTAGATAGTACATCTAGCTTACGTCAAGTTTTTGTGAATTGTTTTGTTGCACATGTGCTTATCTCCTATGTGATGCGTTTACGCAATTGCATGTCATGAAATGAAAATGTACAAACGAAACATACTTGCGATATGGATTGCATGCAGCTACAATCTTCAGATTTGCACATAGATTTAATTTCTTCCCTGATACGCTTTTATCACACATTATTTCCTTGATAAGTCCGATTGATTCCGTTGTATTTGCTTCATCAAAAAACAACACTGTATACATAGTTTTGCCATTAATGCAATATTCATTAGAGTTCCTTTCTGCAATTGCTTCCGCCGTACGGACCATACGGATGATATCTGCATTTGAAGTTCCACCATGTACCTTTATCAGAAATGAATACCCATGATTAAGCTGTTTTTAAAAAGGCTTCTATAAAAAAAGGAAGATACATATCAAGACCGTGATATCACTCTTTTAATGTCATGTTAAGATGCAATAAAATACAAAAGAATATTCTTTAGACATAATCCATTATGAAACTTTCGATACATAAGAAAGCTTATTTTCAAGTGGATGTATATCAATATAATGAAGAAGAAATATAAAACAAAACACTTAATACAGAACATAAATTCCATATGAGGAAATTATATATTTTTGTTTGTGTCAAATACATCAATATATAATAATGTTAACGTTGGTGAATGAAAATAATCATATTATCTGTATTGATTAGAAATGATTTGTACAAAATGATTTACCTTCATCAGTATCATGTTCTGGACCTCCACCCCAGGAGGATTCTGCAAAGCACACATGAATTTGATCAGTCTTGTCTTTCCACATCCCGTCTCCCCCATGATGATGACAGGGATGTCGCACCTGAATCTCATGTATATAGCCATAATCTTCTTGGCATTATCCGTTGTCAATTCATAAGTGTCATCAGGATCATATGGCATGTCATTGCCCATGACATTGCACAACTTTTCAATTTTCTTGTCCCTGGTAAAAATATGAACATCGCGATATCTGTATTACGATATGTGTGTTATATTTACACATGCGTGGACATACATAGAATCGAGTCCATTCAATGTTTTAAACGATACTTTTTCCACATTATGTTCTCAATTAAAGTTTTCAAATTAAATGTATGCAATAGTGACCTTGACGATATCATACAGTGCAGAACTGTTACAAGTTTCATTGGACGACCATAAGTTGTTCCTATGCCAAATGATAACCGACTTGAAATACATAATTGCGGTGTAATCCGCCTTCAAATAGGGCAGTCCTCCATCAAATAGGACAGTACACACCGTATTAACACAGAAAAACATTTACAGAAAAAATGAATTCTAATATTGATGATGTTTAAAAATATATACACTTATTTTTTACTTGCTGATTAACGCTGTAAGTATATACTTGCTGATTAACGCTGTAAGTATGTAATGACCTTCTGATTTATTTTAGTTCAATTTAATAAATATCTTGATCAAACACGTAGGAGCATACAAGAATGTTAATGCTCTACAAAATATTTATGTCAAGATATACTACAATAGATTTAGTAGGACAACATTTTACTATAATGAAATCATATTCAGTGTTCTTACAAAGGAAATGCTCATTTACATATACATGACACACCGGCGTTTTTCATTAATAATTAGGTTCGGTTACGTCAGTATTTACATACTATTTGATATATGAAAGGAGTTGGACATTAAATACTTTTCATGAAGGGTGTCATTCGTATACGACAATCAGAAAAGGCTACAATTTAAAAGGGAGATAATTCAACTGCAATCAATTAGTAAATCGAAAGCCAGGGTGAAGACATATCTAGTACTTAATATATCATGTATTATTTTTTTTTAGATTAATACTGTCATTTCATTTGTAAATGCTTATTTTTCAGATATTTTACCTTTGTTCTTTGTTTCAGATGTAACAATATGTTTAATTTTAACGACGGATAGAATACATCAATAATTTTCTTACTAGCTTAAGACGCCTGATTAAAATATTTACTACTTTTGTTAAATGATATATCCGTACAATTATTTCAAGAAAGACCAAATGATTACCTTGAAAGTTTATCAAAATTTTCCTGTAGGGAAATACGGTTTCGAACAAGAGCATCGTACAAATCCTGTGTCATTATTCCACGTTGTAGTATACCGCGTGTCTGCTGATCAATAACATCACCCGATGTTCGATCAATGTAAAATCCAAAAAATGTGAAGCCAGTTCTATCCGCATTAAAGAAAAGGTAAGGGTGAGGACTGAAAAAAGTCATAAAAGCATAAGCCACATAATAGTATTTCATACTAAAACATATTTTTTCTAATAGTCTTTTTCAGTAAACATTTCATAAACAAAAAAAACCCAAAAAAAACAAAAAAAAACACGCCGAGTTTGTTTCTTTACATCATAGAAAACCCAGAATTGACTCATTCCGTTATTCATCATTTATTAGTTTACAACTACCTATTACGTATATCATTTAAAGTTTTTTTTTTTAATTCTGTATCCTACTAAATTGAAAATAAATAAATACGTATATGGATCATTGTTTTTTTATTTAAAACTTTATTTATTTTACATCAATTATGAAACAAGTTCCTACAACTTATAAATCAATCACTCCCGATGGCTCGGATGACGGCGTATGTGGTCATTATTGAGGAAATTCATATGTCTGGACGGGCATCCACCGTGGTGAGAAGCCAAGTACGTTACCACTATGCTATCCAGGCACTATTGTTATTGATCCGGTCCAAAAACATGACATAGTAATCTAATGTTAGAATATAATTAAAAATAATTACAAACATATTGCAAATGATGCTAAACACTATTTGCCGAATAATACTACCTGGTTTCCCATGTTCTCCTTAACTGGTACTGCTGAAGGTCGCTATCATTATTTTCAGTCGAAGTTACAACTGGAAGAAATGGTGAATCTTCACTTAGATGAAGGGATCTTGTTGAAAAGTCCTGAAATATATTACTGTTTGATGTACAGATGAATCATATGATTTCTTTGCTTGGATTTAACAACCAACATTATTTAGTTATTCGGGGATATATCCACATGTGCCAGATAATCACAACGAAATCACCTTGTATGCAAGTGGCATGACTCTACAATAAGGCACAATATCATGACACAGCGCCAACCAGTCTTGGTCCAAATCTGATATGCTGAGCGACAAAAATGGCTAGCGAAGTGGTAATGCGCCTCGCTTCTCACTAATGCGTGGTACGATACGTAAGAAGGTAAAGTGGTCCCCCGTCCAGGCACGTGGGTTTTCTCCGGGCTCTCCGATTTCTTCCCACAATAATGATTACATACACCGCCATCAGAGCCATCGACAGTGATTAATATAAGTTTTGATAATTTGTTTCGTAATCGACGTAAAATAATAAAGTTGTAAGACAAAAATGAGGATTACCTCGGTTAATATATAATAACCGTTCAATATCAGCGGAAATATTTTCTGGCACAGTTCAATCAACAACTTATCTATTGTAAAATACAGAAGATAGGTCCGAATAAACATATATATTGTGAAATGTAAAATCTAGCTTTAAATATGAACATTAGTAACCTTCAGAATTCGATGACTTAAGAAGAAACATAAGAAACTAATTTCATTTCCATTAAATTACATTAATTGGGATATTGAATGCAGATGAATGAAATGGTTGTATAAATATTAATATCATCTTTAATGCAACAAAATGGTCTTAAATGAATTGCAAGCAAAAATACCATTAGCGTTTAAATTGTCACTTAATCATAAACTTACTCTTGACATCTGAAGTAGAAACTGGATGACAAATGTTGAAAAACCAGGTAAATCCGTATTTGCCGCTGTGCAAACAAAGGCATTTCTCTCGAAGTCGTACAGTTGTGTGTTGAGGAAGCTGACAAAATGGTGTAACTCTGACCAAGAAGGATCTTGTATTCCACAATGTCTGGAAAGATGAAAGATCATGTAGTTGTTAATAAATCTAAAGATATAAAAGAAACATTTTCAAAGACTGGCTGAACTTAATCACGGGTTTTATTTTTTCTAAATGGCGCAGATACAAAAAGACTTCTTCACTGATAACTCAAAAGTATGAATCTTAGAATCTGAATGTTATTGGAAGGTGTCAGATTACTTTTGTCTTTGTTTGCTTGACATGACCGCCACACCATCATATTTATAACAGAATGATTATTTTCTGTCTCATTATTACACAAGAGACAAGAGACATTTTCACATTCAGTCACATACTGCTTAAATGGTTGATACAAATGTCATTCGTGAACTTTGTACCATTTTATGTCGAGGCGCGGGTCTGGACTTTTGTAGGGGAGAGTTTAATTATATGGTTAAAGGGGCCGGTCTGAATAATTTGCAAGGATGTGCTGAGCAAGTATTCGATAATAGAAACAGTTTTACAGCTGTTGATTGACGTCTTTCACTTCTTACACGGACGTCTAACTAATTGTAACCCAGGTCCTTACTAGGTCTTTATTTGATAGTAAATGTTGGGTTAAAAAGATTAAGAAATATTTAAGAAAAAGTATATGTATGAAACGTATTTGTTATGAGAAAAGTAAACTAAATTAAACACGGAAAACAACAAAAATTAAAAATGAAAAGGAAATAAATAAATTAAAGCTTTATATCCTAAACTGTAAGCAGGGCGCTTTAAGTTTTTTTTTAATTTTTCCTTTGATCGTTTTGCTTTAATTACATCAAAAATATTTTTAAAATTTTCTCTACCATCGTTATGTAGAGGTGATGTAAAATATGACAACAAAATATTCTTTACAAATAACCCATCGTAACAAAATGATAGAAGTAAGTTAATTACCGAAGTAAAGTCTCAAGACATGTCTGTTTTGTCCCTTCTATATTTGTCACATTAACGGTGTTAAGGTTTATCTTTTGGTCAAGCCTGTGCAGATACTGGAATGGTCTTTGGAAGGTGTCACTTTTGAAATTGTCATCGTCAAATAATTGATCCGTAGCTAAATGTAAAACATTGTTATAGTAATGTAATATTACACAGAGTGGAAATAACCACACAATCAGAACGACTGTAAATGAAGTGTAACTATGTTTATTTTCCGTGATAATCATTTCACCTAATAACATTTTATACATTCAACTTCACATTATCACAGAATTTTTGCGAAAAAATATTTTCACTATTCGATTCGATCTGGATAACTGATAAGATTTAATAAAGAAACACAAATTTACATTTTGTTTGTAAACCTATTTGTACTGTGCCATTCATTAGTTTTCGGGATTAATGACAAAAATCTGAATATATCTACCTGATATTTGTCCACTTCTGTATATCTTTAAACTTTCCGTTGGTGATCTGCAGGTAACTTCTGGTAAAATATTCAACATTTGGTGTGCATACGTTTGATCCTCATCCTGTATGATTTTAAAGCACATTTAAACATGCAAACATTTTTAAGCTACGTACTTGAAAATTCTATTTTTTCATGATTTAAATTACGAATTCATTTTGATAAAGCTAACAAAAAATATTGATTACATGGGAATACAGGATAGATACAAAAAATATTTCCCAACACATGAAGTTTTTATTGAATAAGAAACAACTCTGTATCTACAAGGATATTTCTTCATATGCAGTTACTTGGTTAATCATAATTATTCGGACAAATTTTGCGTAGTATTTATCATTAGATATGGTATTCTTAAGACAGAAATACAACGTGTGACATTCAATTGATTTTCATTATCTACCCGCAAATTTAATTCTTTAAATGAATCATATAGAAACTGACCAAAGAGTCCCGCCTTTGCAAAGTAAATTTTATGTCATATTCCTTATTTAAATGACTACAATTACATAAAATATATGTATATTATTACATACTTTTATTTTCTGAAACCCAATATTTATTGCATAATAATAGTTTTTGATTTTAAGCGTAAAATAGGTCTAGAATCAATATTTAAACCTATATACATAAAAATACAAATATATATGCAAACCTTGCCAGAGTCTATAATCAGTGGCATTGTTTCAACCGCATAGAGGTCCATAGGGGATTTCCTCCACACATATCCTGTCTTGTCGATCAAGCAGCCAAGGATAAGTAGTTTGAACAACAAATAATCAACACCATTCTGAACCTTTGAAGATGAAAAATTAAATCTTAATGTAACATATAGATATGAACATTACCTAGGAAGACATATTTTTACATTTTTTACGGTGACAGTAAACAATTAATTTGCAGATTTTAGAAATGAAATATATTTCTTATCACCAAAGCGAAGATTATAAACTACAATACCCAAAAATAATAACAGACATAATTTTAGATGCATGTAAGAACATTTTTGTGATAAAAAAGCAGGAATTAAAATCCACCGTATGACGTACTTGTATTTATTATAATTGCAAATAAATTGATCTATTACAAGTATTTTACTCGTTAAATGTTAAATTCATCTATATGTTCATAAAAAAATGCACATATATGAAATATCGTTATGTACCGCGCATTATTCAGGACAATGAAAAAGCAAACCGCAATCTTCAATTTAACATTTAGGTGACGTTACGTAGACGTTTTAGGTTTTACATTTCACAATATATATGTTTATTCACAGTGCTCTTGCTCAGTGCATAAATGCTCTATGCATCATTATAATAATTGGTCTGTAAGTCAGTCAAAAGTAAACATACATAGATGTATTTTGTTTTGATAAATCAAACGTTAGGAAATAGATCAATTCCGCAAATATTTGAAACAACCCTCGTCGAAGCATTAAGTTTTGCATTATTTGAAACCATAAACACAATGATAAATATACCTCTCTCGCAAGATCGAAATGCAGGATCCGTGGGGAAAATCGACTGTGTGTATCCAATTGTTTTAGAAGAGTACTTATCACATAGTCCACATCAATGTTTTTCTCTTGCAATGGAATGGTGATACATTCTACAGACCTTCGTCCTTGATTTAGCTTTCTTAGAGCTTTCTCCAGTCGATTCTTGTACAAGGTTTTACCAACTCCGGCCCTCCAAGACTTAATAAGCCGCACCGATGAGCTTGACATAATGTATAAAAATGCCTTATACTAAAAGCAGAATAAAGTAATGAAGCAGTTTAGTATACTTTTTTATCTAATATACGCCCGTAGCTGTGCTTTGCAGGTTGGATTTTTTTTATCGGAATATATATAATTCAGGTAAACAAATCATAAAACTATAATCTTGTAACAAAAAGATAACGAACATTGATTAATATAACAATTTCGGGACCTATATTATTTATAAAGCAAATCAATTAAAAAAAATCCGAAATTAATAGCATATATCACATACTTCGAAACCGAATTTGGCCCGGACTTTTATGAATAATGATAAAAAACAATAATAATATGCTTTTATGTTTAGTCATTATGCGTATAAATATAAACTGTTCTACAAGAATTGAAACTAACCTATCCTTGTCAACTGCTGCTGCAGGAAGCATTTCTACAGTTTCATCTGGCAAAACTCGCAATTTTTCAGCAATGTATTTTCGAAGTTCCACCATATGCACTTTTTTAACCCACAGGTTGTGTCTCAGATATTTGTTGAGGGAAGCAACTATCCGTGACTGTTTTTCATTGTCCGAACCACATATCACCACGATTCGAAAGTCAGAATCTGAGGGGATGGGATAATATCATATATGTGATATGTCGGTTTTTACAGTATTTATCCAAGTTTTGATAAGTAATTATATTGGTAAGACCTTATGTTTCAAATGAGATACGTTATACAAATTTATTTTAAATGACTTATTTCAGAATGATAACTGTTACTGGAAGAATGTATACGCGAAATTCACTTGCAAAATATACTACCTATGTCATTTTTTCTCCGTAGGTATTCTTGTAGGCACTGCTCTGCCTTTTCACTCACATCGAATTCTAAAACATCAGCATTCACTAGGCAGTGTATTTTTCCATTGCTATCGAAAATGGCCCGTCTCCAAAATATGTCAATCTAGAATAAACTACAGTGGTAACTAAGGAAAAATGAATAAACCCGCAACGCGCATTGACATAGCAAACAATAAAAATAAAAAAATGAATACAATATGTCCCGAAAATGGCTATATTTTATTATATGCAAAAATACATTTGAGGTATTCACATGGTCGTTACTCTGAGAGAAATTTACGACCCCATCACACTTAAAAGACAGAGTAATGAAAGATGACAAATCAGACTTTATACACTTGAACTCATCTGATTCCAGTATATTTCTTACTAAAAGTAAGATATATAAAATTGTAAAGATATAATGAAATCAAAATTATTATTGTTAAAGTATCATTATCTTTTCCTGAGACAGATTTATGTATCATTTCAAACCATTAAAACGTCAATTCCCTGACCAAAAAAATACAGTATACCTATACAAAACAGAAAATAAAAAACTTTGTGGAGTATGAGGAGTGCATCTACAAGGTGACCATCCATGCAAACTGACATATCTTAACAGAACGACACGTCAAAATACATAGTGTAACGTGCGGAAACTAATAAGATATCGTCCAAAAACCCTGCGTCATATTCCGCAACAAACACTGATACATGTCCAATGACAAAATGTAATCCCTTATCAAAAAGTAAGACTAAATCCTGAATAGTATTATATTCATGTTCTTATTTTGTGGTTAAGTAAACATTACATGATACAAATACCCATACCAGTTTCACTTTATATATCCCCCTGAACGTTACCGGTGACCAAAGGGTTTAATCGTCCGCCCATAGAGAGGGAGGTCGTGGTTTCCTATGCTTCGACATACCAAAGTCGTATAATTGGTACTGGTATAGCTCGCTTGCTTGGCGTTCGTTATGCATGGGTAGTTCCAGGACTGCTTGGCCCTTTGTTAGGATAATGTGACTGGGTGTGGTAGCATGCCACATGTCTACGGTGTGGTACTGAATTGTAGCAGCACTATATCTGTCTCAAGTAGGCATAGTCACCAAATGACTGAAATGCTGTTGGTGGGACGTTAAAAGCATCAAACAAAAATATATCCTCTTGATCTTTGATTTTATTAAGTAAAGCAAATTAACAAACCTCATCAAATGTTGTTTTTGGTGAACAAAAGAGGACCTCATCAGCTTGAGGCAGAGCTTGGTCCCTGCTGAACATGTAAATGTACAAAGCGTTTGCAAGGACATCACCTGAATAGAACGCAACGTTATTTAGCATTGTAATATAATTTAATGTATGAGTTACTCTGACATGGTAGAAAGAAATATGTGAAAAAATACTCTTCAGAGAAATCTTCTTTAATTGAATTTGTTTTATTAAAATGCTAGACAACTATCATTCAAATCATATTGCTTGAACTCACTATGATTATTATACATTTTCAAATTTGATCATTAATGTGTAACAAATGCAAGTGCAAAATGAATGTAAGTAATGTATATTTAAAACAATTTTTTACTATTATATTAACTGCTCAAGTACGAGATCCGCCAAAACTTATATTGGCTGATACCTGGTGGTTAAAATAATTATTTACAAGTGCAGTAAAAAGGTTAAATAAATACAGTCGATGGAGTGTATGCACAACTTAATATGTCATTTTTTGATAAAGGACCATGCTTTCAGGCATACTCTTTTGCTTGGAATAACACTGAATCAATGTTAGATTAAGAATGCTAAAATACGTACGCAATGGTTTAAACAATTTACTATTGTATTTAATGGGCTATAAGTTCTAATATATGATGCATACTGGTGTTATTTCAGTGATAGAATTTGTCATTTAAACGATATACTTAGTAAGGTTACTTAAATAATATTTTTGACGAAAATAATTGAAAAAAATGGTATATTATAATGAATCAAGAGCCATAACCCAAGGCCAACTGGTCCAATTTTACTATGATATTTATTTTTAAGTTTGAACAATATTGTTTTAAAAAAATGCGATGGCATGCATCATGTAACAAATCAAACTTAAATCATTCAACTACTTATTACTGACCTAATGGTGCAACATCAGCCATAATTTAACATTACTGATCCTAGTCTAGAAATCATGACTATCACATCTTAGCAAAGTTCAGTCTTACAATTTGATGAAAGTAAACAATGACTCAGAGGTTGATTAAGATTACAGAGGAAATAAGAACGCTATACTTTAAACACATAAAAATGTGAACGGTGGCTGGACCTTAATGTCATTTTGAATACTACATGCTCAGATGAACTAAAAATAATTTAGTATAAATAGAAAAATATAGAAAAATGTATACTATTGTAAATGGTTTTTAAAATAAAAATTGTATAAAAATAGAATGTTTACAGTAAATTAAAGAAACAAATATTGCCTTACCTGATGGACAAATTATCAAGTTTGGTTCATTTGCGTATAATCCGTTTGGTAATGACCGAGATATTGCTTGTTCATCTGCAAAGTATAATTTAAAAACACAAAATATTATTACTGTTTTTTAATTCATGTTTATTTTAAAATCACATTTCATGGCGAAACAAAAGCACAAAGAAGAAGTCACGGATCGTTTTAAATGAGAACTTAATGATCCCGTAAAACTCACAACTGTTATTTTTACGATATCTATGTAAGTGAACACAACTTTGGAGGAGACCACGCCCGTATTTATTGTTTTAAATTACTAACCGAACGAATATTCTATTTTTACATTTGATTTATTAAGCGAATTTTATTTGACGTGAGTAACAGTCACTCGTTACCCTTGTCTAATCTTGTCCAGGCAAGATATATCAACCTGTTTGCATGGCTCAATTGTTTTTATGATTGCAATGTGGTCATTTTTGTTAGACCCGAACAGTTTGAAATGTAATTTTAAAGCTTTTCCTAAAATGAACTTCAACCATTCAAAATATCTCCTTACAATCTGGTTTGCAATTATTTTATTTTGATACAGTTGAATATATCCATATGTACTGTACTTACCACGCCATATAAATAGTAAAACAAATGTGCAGTTGATTTATTTAACAAGCGTTTTATGAAGACGCCACATTTTTATCTTCTGTTTGCTTATCGCTTTCTTTCAGACATTGGCAGTGCCATTCCTGTAATGGCTATTATCTTAGCCATATAAGGCATGAGCTACCATATTTCAAAGAATTTAATTCATAAGCTATAAAATGAAAAATACATCGCTTGAACCATATCCTTAATGGATTATCTTGAAAGATATTATTTCAAAATGAAATTCAAAGACAGTTTCAGATATAAATTATTTTTAATTGCATTTTGTTATAAACATTTGCCTTGATCCATTACTCTGACTTCCGGGATCATACTAAATTTGCCAGGATTTATTTTTAACTTAAAAGTTGTTTAATATTTAAAAAGAAACATACGTTTTTTCATTAAACTGTATTAAATTTTGAGTTTTTTACATGTATATAATGACTTTTTTTATAATCTCCTTTATCAAATGATGATTCATGGTCAAATTTTAACGATAAGTTTAAATTTACAATTTTTTTAGATCACATTTTAGACGAATTTAAAAGAAACAATGAAAAAATATTGAAATAATATTAAGAAAACATCTAACATTAATATGGAATTTGATATATTTACCTTTATGCAAGCATTGCAAAATTTCTCCAAGATGATCGAGACTGAGGTAATCACAGATTTTGGACGAAAGAGAGCCAATAAAATTTCCCCAAACTTCTTCTAAGTCTCTCAGCATCGGTTCGTATCCTTTTTCGCTGTAATGAATTTGTTGCTTTTCTTTAAAAATAATAATGGAAGATTTTCGTTTAAATTTTAATATAATACTTTAATAATTTGCATTTTAGATCGGAATACATCTACATTCCTATCTAAGTAATTGATTTTATGTAAATATAGTATAAATTTATAAATTTCTGTTAATCTCAACCATACATTTAATAAATCGTATGTTTGAGTGTTTTATATTCATCATAAGTAAATTATGTTATTCTTAGTTTTCTCTCAACACAATCCATCTTTCTCACCGTGAAGTGCTTAGAACAGGGACTGCTCGTACTTTAAATTGAATATCGAAATAATTAAATTAAAATTAGAAAAAAATATACATGTACATGTAATTACATACATGAAGATTGATAGCGCCGTATTTTCCTGCCTATTATGAAGTGGGGATAAATGTGCAGCTTAAAGACGATTTCGGGATTTAGTTATGCGCAACCAAAATGCGCACAAGGGAGATAATCGACTCTCCTAATAGGAGGTTGTTGCACAGAAAATCAAAACACAAATCAGTAAATCCAAACTGCAGAATATCAAAAATTTTTCGTCTTCGCGGCAAGTTTCCAAAGAAATCGGCCGTTGAAAGAACGAAGAGAGTTAATGTTGGATGTCAGTCGTCAAGTTTAAACTCCAGTGGCAAGCGTGTTCAGTCCGTAGATAAAAAGGAAACTAGAACGCTTATTACCCCACCCACCGGCAGCACGAAATACCCAAATCTACCCAAATCTTCCCAAATCTTACCCATAAATCATAAGATATAAGGTTATAATTGTTTGTATTTACAAATCATACTGAAATTTTATCAAAACTATGTGTACACAATATATTTTTGATCTTCCGAGCGATCTATATTCCGGGTCCAGTAATTGTGTAAAATGCGATCGGTTACTGTACTGCAGTGTAAAATCATTTATACCTTACCTGTGAACGTAATGTTTGTAAATTGTATGTTTTTTTTTTATGAGACAGATATTAACTATAATGTGTCAAAATTTGCAAAAATGACATTTTTCCAAATGTCACGGGGTGAGCTTTAAAAACAAGGTCAAGGACACAGAGAGCATCTTATTTTGTGATCCTTTGGTATTTATAGATCTAGTACATCTTTTTAAAAATGATTTTCACTATTATTGATAAAATACTGTAAATAAGAAAACAATACCAGTTACATCATGATGGTTACTGATAATGACAACTTTTTTGAATATTTTATCAAATGTTGTGGTTCACATAATGTAATTTTGTGAAGAAACTAACTCGGTGACCCATTGTTTTTTACATATGTATGTCTTCAGTAGATATTATTCTATGATGTATATAAATTTGGGAAATTTCTATGGAACATTTTTTGTGTAATTGAAGATTTAGTGTGAAAATTTTTAAAATTGTGGGACTATTTTTCACACTAGCCCGCCACTATAAAATGTAGTTTTGATTCTAGATACCATCACAGACACTGTATAAACATTTATATCAATGAAATAAATATCATGTTAAATTTTATAGGTGAAAAAAAAAATGCACTCATTTATGTTTTGTCTTTTTATCCAACATTTAGTACATATCAGTATGTACTGTATTTGATGCTGAATCAGTTCCAGATATGACATCTACACCTATCTATGAAATTGAGCTATATCTCAAAAACGAGTTCGGTGACCCCTTTTTTTCTTTGCATTTTTGAATTTCTCAAACCTATTTCTACAAAATATTAAAAAATGAAAAAAGTCTATGGGAGGGAAGAAAATCTAGAAATCGTCTTTAATGACATAATGCAATGTTAAAACAAATGGGGAGCTGACAAAAGAGTAATGTTTGCCATATGCACCTTTTATTTCCTCTCAGGGATGAAATATTCCCAGCGATCATCTGTTGCATTGTAATATCTGACTCGCTCCATTTTGTAATTAACGAATTTTGACCCATCTGAACAGATTCATTACATTCATCGTTATCCTCATCGGAAGTGTCATCTGCATGCTCTATGCACCAGCAAACTCCTGTGAAAGGTTTAGGGCAGACTGAATAATAGAATAACAAATCTTAACAAAGTATTTTAACAGCTATTTACGTTGACTTAATTGAAATCTAGTAAATGATGAAAGAAATTAAACTAGCTGTTACTTTAAATAGTGTTTTCATGTATAATGCAGTTAAATACAGAACCCATCTTTCATATCTAAAACATTTCAGAGACACTTATAATATATTTCCATATGATGATCTTGTTCTTAGCGAAAACATTCGCCTATTAAAGACTTTTTATCGCATTCATAAACTATTGTTAAGAAGTTTTGACAAAACATCAATGCCAATTTCAAACTTTCATTAGGATAAATATGCATTATACTTTGGAGGCAATATCAATTATACATACGTTGAGACATAATAATGAAAATAAGCTTTAAAATTTAATTAATCAAATTGGTTTGGTGTCTAACCTTCCCTGGAATTTTTAAAAATTTAATTGTTCTTTTGTTCTCATAATGATATAAGCTCTTATATATTGTATATAACTATTATCTTAAGTATTGCTACGATACTATAATATTATTTATACAATAAATCAAAATTACACAAAAACACACTTTGCGACAGCCTCGTCCGAAAGAATATTGAATTTTTTATAATTATTGCAGTTACTACGTTAAATTAATAGTGAAAAAAGGTACCTTCATCAATTTGCCCTGGAGACACATACTGAAGAGCTTTCAGTGCAAGTCTCTCATCGTAGCCCATTTTCAATATTTCCTGAATAAATTTCTTTTCTTTATCAATTTCAGCTACATCTCTTTGAGCATTGTTGTCTTTTACCTCACTTGCAATGTTTTGATTTTTCTGCTCTTCTCTCAATACACAATCTTGAACTCGAGATTTTGCCTCATTTATGGCTTCATCTAAATGATCTTCCAAAACAAAAATAATGAATACTGAATGATGAGATGCAAAACAGGAAGTATTTTTTCAAATCGTGAAAAGAAATTACAAACTAGTAAAAAGAATGTTAAACAATTTATGTTATCTTTGCGATATCATTTAATGTTGAACACATATGAAACACCAACATGCTATTAACTACAAAAAGAAAACATATTTACTCTCTGTGCAATTCCGTCGCACCGCGTACAGCAGTGGGTATACAGCTTGTGATGGAACAGTCTGTGTCCCGACCTTCACTAGCTCCTTCTGAAGGATGACCAGTTGGTCGTTAGTGAAATAATTTAGATGTTTGTAGATTTGTCGCTTTACAACGATGTGATTCAGCCAATCTTCATAACAAGATTCCATAAAACTGGCTAGGTTCTTGATAATATCTTGTAAATCTGCCTCTTTTCCCCGTCGATACTTTAAAAAGTAAATTAATCACATTTGCAAAGGAATTTACCTAATAACAAAATATGATGGAATGTGCGTCTTTTATAATTAGAGAACATTTATTTTTTATGTTAATTTATATTAATAAAACAACAGTTTCAGATTTTTTATATATATTCAAAATCGTAAATGTGATATTCTATATTTTCTGAAGGTTACTTGATTAGCTTCATCATTTAAACTTAATGTTTCAAACCTTCAGTGACTGGATATCCTTGTCGGTCTCAAATTCCAAAATTGTACAAACAATAAGCTTTTCATCACACAGAAACTTTGCCGTCCAACCCATAAACAAAACGCAGCCAACCTGGGAAAGCTTTATGTAAGCATTGCTTAATCTCAAGACACTGTCAAACACCTGAAAAATATAGAATACTTTAAACGAAAAGAAAACCTTTTTCGCAAAAATTCTTTAAATGAAATTATTTAAGACGATAGTAAAATTAAAAAAACAACATACTTAGAATCATAAGCAATAAAAACTAATAACATTCAGCGTATAAATATATTTGTTTTAAAGGAAAACATTCAAATTAACACTTATAACACTATTTAGCAATAATGATGGTTATCATAAATAGATAACCGGCAGTTATTTGGGTTCGACTCTGAAGGTTTTTTTTTTAAGGAAAATTGTCTCCTACATTTTGTTGAAATTTGCAAAGTAGTTGTGACAAAATTATGTCATCGATGACCATTGATTTTTTCGCAATGAGTTACGCATTTTTAAATTGCTTTCTAGCTTGACTTCGCTCGATGCCTTTCAGCTCGCCTTGGTTGTGTTAAATTGTAGGCATATTTCACTCTACTGATTTTGCATGAGTAACTTATTCATTGAGTTAATACATTTTAACACGATAATTGTATTTCCTATTTGGATTATGAAAAATACGATATCAATATTATTGGTATTTAAAGGCTAAATATTCTGTTCGAGGTCGATTTGTTTGTACAAGTTCTTATTTCATATGTGAAGAGCACATTGACACAATGCATTTAAGGTAGAACGACAATTCCTTGTTTGGATTTTTTAAAGTTTTTTTAACTCTTTTCTATTACTTAGATTGTTTTTCTATTTATAGGGCTTTCTTGTCTTTAAAATGTTTTAAACAAGTTTTATCACTGTCCCATCTTAGTTTATTGAGGGAAATATATTTCTTGTTTGGGATCTCAGGTGGAGCAAGTTTTTTTTCTTCATATTAGGTCAAACTATATTTCTTTTCATTTGCGTTGATTTAAAATATATGGTAGCATATACTTATCTCCTTATACTATGCCCAGTCAGTGAGATAATATTGTTGCCCTGTAAGTTAGGAAAAGGGATGTACGATGTAATAAGTCAGGATGTCTACTGAACTTGGTAACATGGTGTACAATTGTTGTTTTTCCTTACCCCTATACCGTTCCTGAGAGTTCCTACAAATTTGGAGGGTACACGGCCGGCCAATTATGGATGTAAAAATCCTCTAAAGAGGCTTAAGGGTATGCTTATAAGGCAGGTTTGTTTGTTGTTGTTTTTTTTTTGGGGGGGGGGTTTACTAGAATTCCAGCAGTTCCATGCTGATGCTATCTTGTCCATTTTCTTGTTGTTTTGGTCCTGTTTTCTTTTTGCCTTTCTTAAAGAATATGCCGAGATAGAAGCGTCCATAACACCGATCTGCCGTAACTTGAGAAAGGTCAGCAACTGCTGCTGCCCAACCAAAGAGTAAACAGGCATTGCTACTTGGATGCCAGCGAAGACTCCCAACAGCGGATAAGTTTCAGCTAAGAAGGGGGAAATAGTGTCCAAAATGGGATCAGCAAGATTTGATAATAGGTCCTTGCAAGGTGACTTATGTTACTGCTTGTTACAGATGCAGAAAAGATACATTAAGCATCCCGCATTTCGCCTCTGAATTAAGTTGATAAGGTTTTAGTTATTTTGACAATATCTCGCTATGGAGTGTTTTGTTTATAAAATCTACTTATTTTGCACTGGTTTGTTAAATGATTGTAGGGTTTAGATAGTCTTGTTGATCATTTAAGTACTGTATATATGGGGTGTGGGCCGGGGGATGCTCAGATCACAGGCAATCGTCAGGTTCAATTTAGAAAACTTTGACCTTGTGTGTAAATTGTGTTTTAATCGCAGATAGCCAATGAGAAATTCATTGGTACTTGTACCATTTTGACAGTTTTTGGTTTTCCGGTAGATTCAGTCAGGATCGATGTCATTTTTTACATAAACAAAGATGGGGGCGGATAGTCAAATAAGGTTTCATGTATTCTGGCCTTAATGAAAATATTTAAAGGGTCACTTGTTAGCAAAAACTGTCCAATCCACCTGCACCAGGTTACAAAGGGTATTTGTCAGAATGTAGGTATGTTGTCGTTATGCAGGGGGACAACTTTCGGTGGCCAGAATTTCTGTTTGAAGATAATATTTTGAGGGATGTCGTTCTTAAAATAGTACTTTTCTACTTCAGATAAAGATATGGTTGGGGTTCAATTAGAATAGTTATAAGGTATAAGTAGCTGTCATAGATAAGCAAACTACTAAATCCTGGTGTCTTATAGTAATACATCTTGTCAGAAATTCGTTTTGCTTGGTGGGAATATGGGATCATTTTCAATTTTAGTGCAATTCAATAATTAATTCAGTTTCTTAAAATCAATGAGACCTTCTGGACAGAAGATTCGCTGGCAAAGATCCACATGTTAAACCAGAGAATAGTTTATTGCCCGAACGACTTTAAATGCTTCCATAGCATAAAATACTAGAAGTGCCTTTACAAATGTTTAGGATAGCTAAGAAAGGTTGGGAATAAGATAATTCTGTAATAATATCATTTTTGTCGTTAAAGGGTTTGTACACAATACAGCCCGATTCTACATAGATGCGATCGAGAGTCGTCGCAATGTTACGGGCGTGATCGACGATCTGACACTTTTGTGGTTCAATAATCATCAGGGGGTCTTAAATGATCAAAATAACAATGCTCAACATGGTTTCCAATAACTGCCGCTTGTATCAGTTCGACTATATAATCAATTGTTGTAATCGCTATGAAACATTTTTATACAACTGCTTCATTCCATGCATTTGCTTTGTGTCCTCGCTTTGCGTGGCGGTGAACTGCCTGTAGTTAAGGTAGTTATTTGAATGTTTTGTCGGACAAGTAAGGAATGTTGGGTTATCATAATATTGATATTACGATAAAAATGTATCAGTCTCATATTGTTTTACAGTTATGGCATACAATGCAGAGGTTCCTGGAGCAATGCCCTACGTGTGTGTGTGTGGGGGGGCATTTTGTTTTGAATTGCTGAATTGCATTTTGATTACAGTTATTATTAGTGCCATCCTTTTCGGGATTGGAACAGCAACCAGTATGCTGTTTGGTCTATAAAATGTATAGGAATAACTATGGCGGTCAGAGGCATATCAGTTCAATGTCAACCCAAACCCCTGCCTACACATTTCCTATAATAATTTAATTTCTTTCATTTTGGTCTGTTATTTGGCACCACATACAAACACCTATATATATATAAGAGAGAGAGAGAGAGAGAGAGAGAGAGGAAAGAAAGAAAGAGAGAGAGAGAGCGTTGTATTAACTGATTAAACTTTGGATTGTAGTAATTTTAAATAGTTAATGTATTGCTGTAACGGTCTTCATGATTCAAGGTGCTGTGTGCCTTTTGAGTTGTTGCTAGGCTCCGCACGGGTGATCTTTACCTTTGTCCAAATCCCATAGACATTTGGTAGCAGATTAGGGTGGCATGTCTCTGGTAGAAGAAGCCACAGAAATTAGAAAGCCGGCGCAACTGAACCAGATCTATTCTTGCATAGTCGGGGATGTTTTAGGGCAAATGATAATATAGCTTTTGCATATTTACATGAACGATTAAAGAAGTATTTTAAAAGATAATTTCCATTCTAGAATTTTTTATCAATTCTGCCCAGGAGGGAGTGGCGGTATTTCATAAATTTTGGAGTCTGAATTGAAGCGTTGAATACAAGTAGTCAAGCAGCACTTTATATTTTTGATATTCTGATTTAAGGGAGACATTTATCAGTTACTGAATAAAGGTCGCAATGCACTTGTCATTCTTGGGGAATTGTATCTTGCTGACTAGGTTAAGGCATTTTCCCTGTTCATTCTACTTGTTACAGGTAGACTGTAAGGGACGGAGTGGTTCCCATTCCTATCCAGCAATTCGTTCCTACATTCCTTGATGTGCAAAAAGGGATCTTTCCCCTCCCCTACTTTTAGAGGTGGCTTAACCTTGGTCAACGGTGTTGATCGGAGGTGCAACCAGTTGGCCGCCGACAGCGAAAATACATAGTTATTTCTCAGTCTTAATTTTAAAATCGTGGTAGAGACCCAGTAGACAATGCTACATACAAAATATCTTAACTCCAGGCCTTGTGGTTTCTGAGAAGAAGATTTTTCAAGTTTTTTTTCTATATTAGCCTATGTTAAACCAAGTGACCCCTTGGGCGGGGTCTATTTTGACCCCAGGGTCATGATTTGAACAAACTTGATAGAAATCCACTAGACAATGCAACACACCAAATATCTTAACTCTATGCCTTGTGGTTTCTGAGAAGAAGATTTTTCAAGTTTTTTTCCTATATTAGCCTATGTTAAATCAAGTGACCCATGGGGCGGGGCCAATTTTGACCCCAGGGTCATAATTTGAACAATCTTCGTAGAAAGTCATAAGATCATGCTACATACCAAAAATCAAAAGGCTAGGCCTTGTGGTTTCAGAGAAGAATTTTTTTTCAAGTTTTCATTTTTAAAATCTATTTTTAGCTCCTGTGACTTAGATTTTTGACCAATCAAAATAATTTTAACAACTTTGGTAAAGGGCCCCATAATAAACATTCCTGTGAAGTTTTATCAAAATCCAGTGAGTAGTTTAGAAGGAGATGTTAATTAAAGAAATTGTTGACGACGGACGCACGCACGCACGGACGACGGACAAAAGGCGATCACAAAAGCTCACCATGAGCATGTTGTGCTCAGGTGAGCTAAAAACAAAGGTCCATAATTCTGTCAACTTCAACTGCGGTTCGATGAAAATACCCAGATGTGCAAGTTCATGTCCTGAATAATATATCCATGAACATTCAAGTCTGTAATACACAACTTTTGAGGATGGACAGACAGACGGACGGACATACCAACATTTAATATTTAAGTCTAACCCTAACCCTTAAACCTTCCCTGGGCCAAAGTCCGTATGCAAAAATAGCTCCTAAAATGGCAAAAATAGCTCCTAAAATAAATTTTAAGAGGTTTTGTTCTTTTTTCAACTACAAAATGAAGCTCATAACTCTTGTATGTTGGCTCGGACTAACGAACGTCCGACAAACGCCGGACATTGGCTGACCACAATAGGTCACCTTGAACGCTTCTTGCTCAGGTGAGCTAAGAAGCAATTTTAGTTAAACAAGAGGGCCATAATGGCCCTAAATTGCTCACCTGAGAAATATTGCTTTCAATGCCTTTTACAACATAGTCATACTGAATACAAAATTCATGCAAAAGAACAGGAATATTATATTCATTCCACACAAAAAGTTTACTTGTAGTAAAATAAAAATAAGTTAACCATAGCATGGGACCATATTTGACCCCAGGGCCATGATTTGAAAACTTGGTTCAGGCCTACAAGGTCATGTTACATACCAAATATCTAGACCCATGATCTTGTGGTTTCTGACAAGGATATCTTTTAAAAATCTTTCCTATGTAAGTCTATGTAAAATCAAGTGAGTGACCCCTGGGGCGGGGCCAATTTTGACCCCAGGACCATTATTTGAACGTACATAAGGCAATGTTACACACCAAATATCTAAACTCCAGGCCTTGTGGTTTCTGAGAAGAATTTTTTTTGAGATTTTCCTATTTAAGCCTATGTAAAATCAAGTGACCCCTGGGGCAGGGTCAATTTTTACCTCAGGGCCATGATTTGAATTTTTGATTTTTTATGGCATATTTTAAGAAGTTGAAGACTTTTGTTGCATATTTTAAGTTAAAGCCTTCTGTACATTGTATGTTGAAACCTTTTGGGTGTGTTAAAGTTGAACCCCTTTGTGGCATAATTTGAGTTGATGCCTTTTGAGGTATATTTCGAGTTGAAGCCTTTTGTGGCATATTTGAAGATGTATCCCTCTGGGCAATAATTGATATTTGCCCGATGGGCCATTTGACCGATTTGGGAGAGTTACTGTAAACTTGCCCGATTTGGGATGTTTTTGAAGCAATAATTGATATTTGCTCGATTTTGTCCATTTGACCGATTTGGGGGAGTTGATGTAAACTTGCCCGATTTGGGATGTATTTGAAGCAATAATTGATATTTGCCCGATTTGAGATATTTGCCAGATTTGGGCTTTTTGAGAATTGCTGTTTATTTGCCCAATTTGGCTCATTTTAACTTATTGCTGTCATACGTCGACCTATACGATGATTTGTCCGTTTTTCTGTAAGTCAAGTGGATTTACACGATTAACACGATGTTAATGGGAACAAGGCCCAATTAGTGCCAAAATGGGGGACTTAGTTCAATCTGTGAATTTTGTTATATTTGTTAGATATTAATAAGTATTTTTAATAATTACGTGTTATATAACTTAGGTCGGTCGGATATGGGGTGACAAAGTACACATGCAGGTATCCTCGATTTAGCTCCTTGTGCTTACACACATACATTGTGGTAGACATTGTTTTAAGTACGAATGTTTAAGCTTTAAATGAGATAGATCTTTCTGTGTGTTGTATTGCTGAGCAACAGCATGTTCTCCAATCTGCAAATAACATATATGTAAACCGAATTTAATACAGTCATTATCAATCATAAAGATTTTATATACCTCTGTGAAGCGTTCGACGCTGTTGCTTTCAAGCTCTAATTTGCCTGCAACAAGCATTAGACGACTTTGCAGATCCTGTACTTCTTTGATAGAGTATTCTTTCCTTTCCTTTTGAGACCCAATTACTGCTGTTAGACTAAATATGGAATCCAGTCCCTACAAGAGAATGGTAAACATGTATTCCAATTAAATCAATATGAATAATATATCAGTAACTTGATTGCTAATATGCCTTTTTGCTTTTCGCTAACCTGATCACCAATACGATGATTAAAGAGTTCCGCATACACGTAAAGAGTTATCATAACATACCTTATTGTCAGCATGAGCCATAAACCATCGTGGCTTAGAAATTATATCCGCAAGTAGTGCGTCAAAATTTGACCATTATAGCTTGTTGAATGCATATTATGGAGTGAAAACCATCTGAATTCTTTAATTTTCAATTATTAAATGGACATAACATATTGATCTTTTAGCAGCCATGATTGAAGACGATGTATATATTATGATCATAGATATCATTGGGATTTAACTTGTTAAGATCACATGACCTAATAGTCTCATATCAACCATAATCAAATGGGTGCAAAAGAATAAAGCAATACAGGTTGTTTGATTAAAACTGCATTGTTTTTAAACGAAAACGAAGTGAATTATGCGATGACTCCTGACATATTGGTCAGATACAAGCCGTTAACGAAACTGGTAGAGATAATTTTGTAAGGTCAATAAAAATTGCTTTATGAACTTTGATGCAGAGGTGTAAACAATGTGAAATCGACATTTTCATACATAACTGAAAAGTCGGAACGCTGAAGTAATTTTCTGATATTAGCCAGAATTGTAGAGCTTATTACAATATACATTGTTATTTTCAGAAATTTAATAAAATAGAGTGTGAACAAGCAAAACGACCACACAAACGAGAGAGAATAAGTTAATGTATTCTTAGTACAAAACATGACAAACGCAGTGCTTAAATAATTTTAACAATGGTCTTTAGTGACTCGTACCAATCATATTTTCCATACCTCAAACTTATAATTTATATAAATAGGCAGAACAAGTACTTTATTAACCAAGGAAACATACCAAAACAGTTGAATGATCAGTTTTTCTTGCTCCGTCACCAACAACATAAATTCCTGTAGAATTAATATCATGAGCTTGCTTCAATGAGGTAACTTCTACTGATCCGTGTGCAGCCTGTACGTTCTTAAACCATTCCAAGTGTAATTCCGTGCCCATCTTTTTCAGAAAGTAAAAAAAAACTAAGATATTTTGTAAGTGGGTGATTTGACATATCTTGATTAGCAAAAGTTATGAACATGGGTGGGGGAATCTACATATTAATAAATATTATCTATTTTGTAATTTAAAACATTCATTTATCAACCAATGTTGGGTTATGATCGTACTTTGACACTAAAGTGTAGAGATGAATTTACAGGAGAGAGAGAGAGAGAGAGAGAGATGTATTGTTAAATAGATATATGGAAATATGATGAAACTGAGAATACCCACGAATTGAAATGAAAAATGTTACAGGATGCATTTCACCAAAAAACAAGAAAACGCCGATACAGCGAAAGTTGTTAAGCTTCACGAGAAACAAACAATAAGAAGCAAAACGCCTGTGGATTTCAGGTAACCAACAAAATGGAATAATATATCTAATCATACATTTCATTCGAAAGAGAGTGAGTTACGGCACCATGTAGAATGCAGGAAATTAACATCAAGTAACAAAATTACCAAATACAAACATAGTATTCATAGTTGGATGAAATGATAATTATCAAGTCCAGGGAAACTTCAATAAGTTAGGACTTATTTCAGTTTCGACATTGTTCAATTTTATTCCCTCATTGTTTCGAAAGTCATCATAATTATGAGAAAAAAAGGTATTTGATTTCCTTGGAACAGTAACAAAGAACAGGTCAATCAACAACCATATAAAAAGTAGCATCTATAAAAGTATGAATATAAACCTGTAGCATCAACATGATAAGGTTTGAAATAAGGATGAAAACTCTAATGAGTAAATATGGTCGTTTCTGGAAAAAGAGTATTTTTTTCATATATCTTGACAATTTATTCCTGCATTTTACATAGTAAATTGTTGATTTATTTTGATATTTACCATTTCTATAAGATGCTTCGTGGTAATAAATAGATAACAAGAACGTATGGAACAGTTATACAATTATAGGAGGTTAAATGCATGGTAAAATGTTCATTAAATATAGAGGAATATAATATCTGTCTGCAGACATTTATCTAAATTTAATTAATGAAATGTACATGATAGCGTGTATTTAGTTCAAACTGTTATAAGAAATAACTTACTATTTTTTCTGGTAACATATGGTCTTTTTCTAACCCTTTCCAAACAATCTGACAAGCTTTAAGAAGCTGGTTGCAATCGGCATCTTGCTTCAGATCAAATATTAAGGGCGCATACCCTATTACAGCAGAGTGGAAACACCTAACTTTACTGATATTCATGGGTTCTTCACCAGCCCACATAAAAGCAAGATCCAAAAATACATTAAATTCCTTGAGGCCAGCTGAAAAAAACACACAAAAAATTACACGATGGTCATGAATAGTTGTAAGTTAATATGGCATATTTGAAAAATGATTTACCGAACAAATAATACTCCTGTTAAACAAATATTAAATTACTGTTGATCTGCAGAATGTCATGTTGCGATTACATCTCACTTGCCAAACTACATGTACATATAAAGAATACATCGATGATACAATACTGTTTCTTAAATCTGAACTTTTCTCAAAATAACGAAGTAAATCTCAGTTATGCTCATTCAGTTTTAAATATGAGAATATGTTTACTTTTTTGGAGTACATTTAAGGAGTATGGGTTAAAGAAAATGATTATTTACTACCAAAGTAAACTGATTACAATCTTACATTGAATGGACTATTATTACACTAATTATTACCGTAATATTTGACCGATGTAAGTTAAATATTCTTGACTTTAAAAATCTCTATACGGAACATAAATGATCTTTTAAGTAAATATATTCAGGAGCTAAGTCACTTTTAATTATTTAATTTTTCCAAGACGTTGGTTCTTAACACGTTACAAAAACTGGAAAGCGTCATTAAACATATATTACATTTGATGGTTTGTTTCAGCCACGATACTAGCTGTGTGCTTCTGTTGAAAACTGCAATGCATTCCGCCTGTTTGTCTGTCAGACCCATCAACATTTCAAAAGTGTCCATAAATTCATCATCAAACGCAATCATATCCATGTCCATATTTTCTTTCTGAAGGAATGAATGTAATGTGACAGCGTTCATTCTCAACAAGGAGGTAAATGTTATAATATGATAGCAATAAAATATAGGTCTGTAACATTCCCAGTATAACTTACAACATTGTTTATATTTAACGACATTAAACATGAAAATTTAAAAAATCAATCCTTCACAGTAAAAGGAATACAGTTTCGCTATGCTTTAAAATGTGCATATATATATATATATATTTTTACGAACCTCTGCAATTTTCCGAACTTGATCAAAATTACCAGATAACTCATAACATTCTTTGAACTCCAAAATTATCTTCGCTCCCCTCACACACATTTCAAGCTGTCTAAATTTTTTCAATTGATCCAGTCGTTTGTTTATTGTTAATTCATCGACTTGAATGTTTTCCAATTCAGATCTTATGTCTCTTTCATGTTTTTCTTTACCAAAAAAACATTCAAATGCACTAAACTTTATATTTCCTCTTGTGATCTGATTTCTCAAATTTTGGAACCTGAAACAAAAAAAAGATTCAATAATGTTCATTTTTCAAATACACGAACAATAATGTTTATAGATATTAAGAGAATTTAGATTTTATCGATAAAATACATACATATATAGGTAATATATAATATTCACTTAAGTCCATAGATGCAACTAGTTAGAGTTTATAGGGTTAAGCACGTTTCTCTGGCAGAATTTCAGCTGTTTGGAGACTAAATAAGGCAAATAAATCGATGCATAGCAACACATCGTAGACAAGTGAAATGAGACGACTCTCATATTATCAGGACAATGGGTGGATTTGTCCAGGAATTAATTTTATTTTCTTAACACCATTGTAGAAATACTAACAATTTAAATGACTTTGGTCTGACGCGGCTAGTGATCGAATTAAATACCCCCTGTAATGGGGGCGAGCACTCTTACTACTAAAATTCTAGACCGACAATCTATATTAAACAAATTGTTTTTTGTATGTAACTAACCGTGCAGTCCGGTACATATTACTGTCATTCATATTTTTGTTGTGTAGACGAACATGTATGTTCAAAAATCAATTTTCATAATCCAATTTATAATTCTTGACTCATTAAGAACATAAACAGTAATATATTATAATTTCATAGAGCATAATTGATGAATTTCATAGAGCATAATTGATGAAAAAAACAACTGCAAACTCCTTTCACAAATTAAGCACATCTAACGTAGATCTAACGTGGAAAAAATTAGTACATAAAGGTAATATGAATTAATATAGAATATTACTTGGTCTTCTTGAAGATTAACCATATCATAACACTTAATATGAACTCATCAAACATTATTCAGCAGTTATCATAACAATAAAATAGCAAACCTTTCTTTAGCAGGTTTCCAAACTGTCTCATAGACCTCTGACAAAGTTTTGCATTCATTTTTCCTTTTACAGCATTCTTCTTGCCACATTGTTTGAAAGATGCTACTTCTCTGGTAATCATGCACATATGCTAATTCGCTTAATAAGTCAGAGGGAATATCATTAAATAATGCAATGCATGGATGGAAGTTTGTAGCTGTGTTTACATTTGTAATGTCAGAAGGGCAACATACGTCAAGAATGGTACACTCCTCGAGTCTATTATGTATTTGTAAGACTTCAGCTAAAACTGTTGAATCCTCTGTAAAGGAAACAAATCTTGTGCATATATCAATACTGTCTTAGGAAATGTTTTCTTTATGTATATAAGAAGATTTGAATTGTATCTTTTGCAACAAGTTAATTCAAAATACGTTCTGTGGTTTACATGCGTGCACTATATACACATAAGAAAAACGGACCCCTCTATTTCTGGCAATCATGATATTCTCACGGATTATTACGGTTTAAACAATTTTGATAGATCGTTGCCAAAGGAGCATATGTGTGAATATATATTTAAATCCGACCAGTAGCCTTTGACAAAATGTAGCTGAGAATTAAGCCAGATCATTTTCATATCATTGAGATTCAGCTACATGATGACTTTTGCATATTTTAAACATAACCCTCTATGCACCCAGTTGTTTACGATTTGGTCTCCTTACAAAGATCAAAGGTTAGTTTGAGCGAAAAACATTTCTAATGCTCGTTTAAAAAAATGAAAGCTTATTTTCAATTCTATACGCTACAATGTGATTAATTCTGGTAACATGTAATATATGTGAATGTATGAAAATACTTCTATCCTGAAAAGAGGTTCATGAATTTCTCTTGATGTTACAAAATTACACTTACCAATTTTTAGCTGTTTGCAAAGCTGCAGCAGTGAAGCAATACACTTTGCACTTTCTTTGAATGTAGTGACCTCTTTGTCCCTGATTTCTATGACCAAGCGAATGTCAATTTCTTTCCATCTGGTGTCATCAAGTTGCAATGCTAGGGTCCTAAGCTTTGATTCATTCAATTTGAGATGATGAATCATGGAGACTGAAACTCTTCCTGACACGAGACTTTCTATTGTGTCGTTTATTACGTTCTTTGTTTTTTCAACCAGTGTTTGACATCTGTCAGAAAGAAATTCCGCCTTGGTTTGCCCTATAAATATGTTTTCACAACTATACAAGGAAACTCAATTTAATTTTGAGACATTGGTTTTCCAAAAAAAAAATCTTTAGGATACATATTAATTGCTGACTGTTCAAGACACTAGTATTCAATATGATAAAAATATCATCGTTGCTTAGGCTTACCTATATGCAGGTTTTTATAAAATTATAAAATATATTTACTAAGTACATGGTTATCCATGTTCCTTTTTTCAAAAAATAAGAACAAAAAAAGAACGTTGAGTTATTTCAATCTAAGCTTACGTACAGAAGTGTAGAAAATCTTCCATTGATGCCCAGGTAATTGCGTGTATCAATATATTTTTAGTCTCATTTTTATGTTCTTCATAAACATGTTTCTGCCATTCACGAATGAAGAGTTCAGAAAACAAGATTCCCAGTCGTTGAATTTGATTGTTTGCGGGATTTTCGCTGAAGATGGTGTTGAGCCCCCTTTTTTCAATAACCTAAATGATGTAAATTTGATCAAATTAATAAATAATAAATTTTAAATTACAAAATTGACTTTTGTGTTTAAACATATATATTTATTAACATTTTGAGACAATAATCTAATCATAGAATTAAATTATTTGTTAATCTACATTAAAACATAAGTGTAATTCATTTATCATTATTATGATATAATGATGGTTGCTGTCTTGTAAAAAAAATGAAAGGGCAAAGATGGCACTGAAGTTGCTGACCTGAGCAACATTGTCTCCATTGCCTGTGTAATTTTGTACAATATAGCAAAGTGGTACTGAATACATAATCTTTAAAGAAATAAAGCACGATCATTCCAATCCCACACAATAAATAGTGCCTATTGTCCAATTTACAAGAATATTGCTAAAAAATAAACCTAGGCCACTGGGACAGGGTCTTTTAAAGCCAAATATCGATTCCATACACCATGCAGTATATGTGGTCTAAATTTGACATAGCTCAAAAATCCTAAGTAGGTCACTGGTCATGATCATGGTCCAAAATTGATGCCATGGGCTCCTTGTTTAAGTCTATCTTAAAAACAATTGAACCTCAGGCATGATCAATTTAGACACCATTGCCATTTATTGAACATACTTGGTAAAGGACCACTAGGCAATGGAACACCAGTTATCTACTTTAGATATTTCTGAAAAGAATACTATTTTTAAAGTGTATCCCTTGTATATGTATAAGTTAATACAAAATCAATTGACTTCTGCGTTGGGGTCATTTTGAACCCCAGGGCCATGATACGAAAATAAACCAGTCCATAAGGTTTATGATTAGAATACGTTTTCTTTCTTTTTTTTTCAATGAAAGCCTATATAAGACAGTGTTACCATCGTGGCAGCTAATTTAACCCGAGTCATGATTTCAAGAAATTTGGTAGAGGTCTACTATGTCATGTTGCACACCAAATATCTTAACTCTAGACCTTTTCATTTTTGACAAGAATATTTTTAATTTTATCCTATGTAAAACATTAAATAAAAACCGACAGACCCTTGAGGTAGGCTATTTTTGACTTAAGGGTCATGATTTGAAAAAAATTGTAACAATCTGCTAGATGATGTTACACAACAAATATCTAAGCTCTTGGATTCTAAGTTCGTAGAAGATTTTAAAATATTTTTTTTACATTTAAATTCTATATTTAGCTCCAGCGAAATATTTTTAACCAATCAAAACAGTTATAGCAAAACTGAAGGAAGACCTTAAGATTTTGAAAGTTTACCATATGTAAGTCTAAATAAAACCAAGTGATCCATTGGGCAGGCCAATATTGACCCTATGGTCATGATATAAACAGAGTTTTTAAAATTCTACGAGATAATGCTACACACCAATTATCTTATCTCTAGACATTTGGATTTTGAAGAAGATTTTTTTTTTCCTTTGCGACTGAAACTTTTTTTAGCCAATGAAAACAATTTGAAACATTTTGTAAGAGTTCTATATACGAATTCCTTGTGGCAAGATTCCTTCTGACAAAAATAGTTTTAAGTACATGTAGTTCCTACGAGGGTCATCCGAAAATGAATGAGAGTTAGTTTGTAACTTTAAATTGAAACAACATAAAGCCACCAAACTCGGCACGTACCTAAATTAACTCTTTGTGCGTAAGCGCACATGTTAATAAGCATCGTGACGTTACGTCATTTTTGATGACGTCATATCAAACAACGCAATGGCGGACGATGCGTTCGCGTTGACGCGAGAAGAAATTTATGCGTATATCAAGATAGAGAGTAGGCGCGGAAAGAAAGCGACTGAAATATTTAATGCACTCCAGGAGCTTGACCCGAAATGTGCAGTTGGATTTAGCACTATTTGTAGATGGGTGAAGGATTTCAATAATGGACGGCAAGAGTCTTACAAGAAACCCTCCCTCCGGTAGGCCAGTGACAGTTACAGACGCCGATAACACAGAAATTGTTGCTCAACTTCTCAACTCTGATAGACAGTTTACATGCCAGGATATTGCATATGAATCGGGGATACGTAAGAGTTCTGTTCATGTTATTCTGACGCAGAATTTAGGCATGAGAAAGATCGCCACCCGGTGGGTGCCGCACGCACTCTCAAAACCTGAAAAAAGACAAACGTGTTCAAATTTGCACTGAATTGTTGAATAGATATTCAGAGGAAGGTGTCATGATGCTGAATAGAGTGGTTGCAAACGACAAAACATGGATCCAGTCATTTGAGTCAGAATTAAAACGCCAAAGCTCTGAATGGCATACTCCAAACTCGCCAAGACCTGTGAAATATCGCCGCAGTATGAACTGTCCAAAGATGTTAATGATATTTGTTTACGATTTTTACGGCGTTTTGACAATACATAGAGTTCCACATGGAAGCACGGTTAATAAAGAGTACTATGAGTGGTATTTGACTAAAATTCTTCGACCAGCGATACGCCGCAAACGACCGGAACTTTTACAGGTGACGCCATTAATTTTGCATGATAACGCCACGCCGCACAAGTCCGGCGTTGTTAGGGACGAGTTCGAGCGGTACCACTGGGAAGTTCTTAATCACCCGCCATATTCGCCAGACTAAAGTCCCCCCCCCCCCCGACTACGACTTGTTTCCAAAACTTAAAGAATCACTACGAGGAGTATGACACTTTGAATGAACTATATGTCGCCGTGAACGCGATTATTAGGGACATCAACAAAGGTTGCCTAGCAACGGGAGTTCGGGATCTGCCAAAAAGATGGGAGTCGTAACTAAGCAACTCTCATTCATTTCTGGATGACCCTCGTATATAATCTTAATTAAACGAACTAACCTCTAGGGCAGGCAGATTTAACCCCTAGGGTCATTATATATATAAACAAATGTTTAAAATCATGTAGGTATAACTCACTTCGTCATTGTAAAATTATATTTCCAATTAGCAAAACGGTATTTACTTTCAAAAATCATTTGAAATCGCATGAAAAAACAGAAAACGTAAAATAATGATAGGTTTTTCATTTAAAATCTTAAATGCTCACTTTTGTGAACAAACACTTTCTGGCCGGTCGTAATAGCCAAATGGTTAGAGTGTGACCGTCCCGTGATACATATATAAAGTTATCGCTTAGAGATTATTTTGGGAATCTTTATAAATATATATCCGTTGATAGCAGCTTTTATTTTTAAAAGTAATAATAGCAGAAACGATTATAAGGATATATTGGATTAACTATCAAATATTTATTTATTTAATATAATAACAAGCATCCAATGAAAGGTATAAAAGGCGAGTCATGAGTCATAATAAATAGCAAAGACTGACTGTTCTTGAAAGCATTACCTTTACGTTAAAAAGAAATAATATATATAGTATTTTAACTCCTTGCTAAAACCAATCTAAGATAAATTCATATATTAAATAAATATCAAATAATAATTGGAGAGTCATTAGGAAATGACCTTATAAAGACTGCGTGTATATGTCAATGAATTTATGTAGATAGTTTAACCGTGTAGAGATGGTCAGTTATGATGGAAGTTTAAGCCAGTATACTATACGTCCAGGTATGGTTAAATTACCCGTGCTGCACGTGATTTAAAGTATTGAATTATATAAAGTTAAATGTGTATTGGTCACTCTCGATGCGATAGCCTGACGGCGAGGACATGTCTAAGCGTTTGTGAGGTGTGCGGGTGTCTGCCACGTTTGTTACTACAAACTGTGAGGTATTTTTCCTGTATTGTTATCATTTATGTTTTATCTGTGAACATGCCCGTATATTTTGTGGAATTCAGTGGCATTATTGTTAATGAAATTCCGGTTATCTTCCATGCCTAAATGTAACGATAACTTTGTAAGTAAGACATTTCTTATTATATTTTAGGTGGCTTTACAGGTATGGCAAAACACATGTGATAGCAGCTATTAGCCATCTTGTATTTCCACGTATGTCGAGAGTCCTAGACGCTGCTGATAGTCAGTATGATGCAGAGATGTAACTGTAGTATGCTTGTCGCCTCGTGGTGTACGCCCAATGGAGCCGTGACCTTGGAATTTCCTTGGTGGAAGACTTGACTGTATTATGCCATTGTGGCTATATTGTATTGCATCTATTGTAAACCTATGTGGTATAATGCAATCAATTATTTTATCAGTAATAGAAGCTATGTGGTGCTAGAACTAATGTAGTAACGGTACATGTGTGGTAATAGAACCTTTGTGGTAATAGTAACTTTGTGGTAACAACAAACCTGTGTGGAAACAAACCTGTGTGGTAATAGTAACTTTGTGGTAACAGAACCTGCTGTGTGGAAACAAACCTGTATGGTAACAGAACCTGTGTGGTAACAGATCCTGTGTGGTAACACACATGTGTGGTAACAAACCTATGTGGTAATAGTACCTGTGTGGTAACAGAACCTGTGTGGTATAACTCATCGTAGAGTATATACATAATTATTATTACCTGTGTGGTATACTCAAGATAGTGACTGGTATTTATGTTATCTGCATGGTGGCATAATCTTCGTTCTGACAGTTACTGTGTGCGTTCCCTGTATGGAAGTGATTAACATTATAGATCATAAGATTCTAGAATTTCATATTACATGCATGCGTTGCATTGATATATTCGTATTGCGGGCGTAGATGGGAAGGTTCTTTTACCACTGTATTTGGTTAATATGACAGTAGTGGTGTTTTACTAATCTGTGAGTTAGCACAGTGGTGGTCCGCGGTTATTTCATATATATATATATACGCTTATATTAATCTCGCATATTTCTTGTCATTCATATGATACATGTATTTGATATGTAAGTTAATATTTAAGTCTTGAATATATGTAAACATTTACTTAAATTAAATATTAGATAATTGTAAACAGTCATGTTGCTATATTCACATCACAAAGAACCGGGAATCACAATGATAGGTATTTTTCATCATATCGTGACAGTATATGTAAATAAATAAGTTAATATATTTTAATATCTAATTCAATGATTATAATGAAATTACAAATTACATGTGATGCCTTTCAAGCCGATGTCACAATAATACGGTCACGTAAGTACTAAATTGTATTTCATTGGATTTTTTTTAAACTTCTCTTTTAATCTCCATTTTTGTATCTTCTTAATTTAGACATACATTCAAGGAAGAGAAAAGGAAGTTCTCGCCAAACTTCTGCTAAAGTCACCTTAACTTTACATTACTTCACACTAGTTCATCCTAATTAACCGAACTTAAAGGTATTGGAAAATAGTATGCACTGAATGTCGCATCCAGCTAAATATTTCACGGTCTTAATCTGGCTTGACCAAGCAGATGAGACATTGAGAAACCTTTATTAATGTAAATTCATTCATAATAAGAATTGATTAGAATTTTAACTGACTTCGTTTGTTTTATCATTATTATGATAACTGAAAACAGACTAATTATTAATACTATCATAACATATTGAATTATGAAAGACACTTTTCTATTATCCTTTAATTATTCCTGATTGATAGATTGTTAATAAAAATAAATTATAGTCATTTTACACAATGCAAAATGAGGCACTTTGTCATGATTATTAATTTCTTCATGGGTGATATAAAATGTTACACACATAATGGCAATAGGCCAATGTTGACCAATTGTGAAATACAGACACCTCGAGTTGGTTTATTGGGGATAACCACTGTGAACTACTAGAGGGGAGACATTCTTATCTTGGGAGGGGAGGGGTGAGGGTCTAGAAAGAGCGGCACTTTTAAAAACCTTTAACAGCTCCTTGAATGTACAAATCATATTATCAAAGTAGTCATCCTACGGTCTACTTTGTGTGAAAACGTTACATGTGACTTTATTATCAATGCTTAAAATCATATGATATTCTAAGTCAATATTTAAATATCGTTAACTTTTAAGTCATTTTGTTGGACATGCGGATTATTTATTCCGTAGTGAGTTTAAATTAAATGCATTGTTTTGTAAAATGCTTTAAAGAATCCACCAATATATTAGAAACTTAAACGAAGAAAATGATCATTAAATACTTCATCGGTTCATTTGATAATCAGTTTGTATAATTAATGTCCCAGTATCTTATAATGATGTTTAAGGGCTACTACGTTACCGAAAAAGCTGTCTTTGTCAAACATTCCTGCATTGATGGACCAAACTTGTCAAACTTTTCACAGTATATGGTAACAAAGCGTTGCATCGTTCTATCTGCTGTGCAAACCTACGGATATATGAAACATTTAAATGAAAAATAGAAACGTTTCATTCAAATAGTTAAATTAAGCAATATGTTTGGATTATGTAAACTGCTTTCTATATTTTACCAAATGGAATATTCAGAAGTTCATGAATCTATGAATCAACATGTTCCTAAAATACATAATTAGTAGGTGTTATTCTTAACTTTTATAAGATATACTTGCTCATATTTACAAATATTGATATAAAGGTGCAATAAATAAGTCTAAACTATACCTTTTTAACTAAATAGTCATCACAATACTTGGCAAGTGTTTCGTTCCACACGTCCCTTACATATTCTGATTGAATATGAACTGGTGCAAAAACGTTATTCCACAGCTAAAATGATTTAAAAATCATATTTAAGACAAAATGGCATTTTCATTATTTATTCACAATTGAAAACTATTGACATTAAGAGATACTTCACAACTGTCGATATCGATGTCGTTAGAAAAAACAATTCTATTACTAAAACCTTCTTATTTGCATCAGGGTGTCTGGATAGTGTAGTGGTAACGCACTTCGCTTTTCGCTAATGCGACCGGTTTCGATTCCTGGTCCCATATGTGAGAAGGCACAGTGGTCGCCCCTCCAGATACGTGGGTTTTCTCTGGGATCTCCGGTTTCCTCCCACAACAATGACCACATACGCCGCCATCAGAGCCACCGAGAGTGATTAATTTATAAGAGAATACTTGATTTTTGAAAAGATTAGAAATATATACAGTTCAACCACAGTAAATCAAAGTGCCGATGACAAGCGTTAAATTTGCATAAAACCTGTGATTGAATTAAAAAAACATTGGTCGTGAATCTTTATTTCTTAGTAACTGATTGTATATTATAGATCGATCAATTTGTATACTTGAACTATAACTTTGACTCTAAAATTATGTATAAATATTTGTATTTGAGTTTTTAATTCATTTTATTGTTTTCAATAAATGATATCAAATCTTATACTCAATATTTCAGTATCTTAATTCACGGAGAGATCAGTCGGTAGGTTGTGTACTATAGTTTATTTCTATATTCGAAAGAGTATTTTGAATCTTTAGTTATTTACAGTCAGTACACGGGCCTGAATTATGAAAATAGCTGATTCTTCCCCATCTCTGATTCTGATGAAATTACGTAAGTGCTCTGATGATCACAGCATAGTTCACTGCAAGGGTTCATCAACATGATGGTTAGCCCTCACCTCCAAAATTTATACAATTAGTTCCATTTCTGTTTCAGGCAAGATATCTATGTACAAATGCATTCACAATATTCAGTTACTGAAGACATTCAGTAGAAATGAAAATTAAATACCTTTCCCATTTCATGTACATATGAACACTGAATACAAACATCCTGAAAATCAATGGGTGCCTGGATCTATAAAGCCTTTGAATGAGTAAATGTAAACACTGGGGACATATCAATACAAATCTCAGTCATGTTCACCAAAACTGTCGCAAATGTGTCTCCAGCAAGCTTCACAATGAGTTAAATATTTGTTGAAAACTATTTTAAGCTTAAATTTGTTCTCAAACCAAATGATAGCTTCTTCTGTGTAGGATCGTTAAAGGAGACTCAACATTTCAATATCAGGGTGAAAAAACTCAAAGAATAAACATATAAAGTTAATGTTTTTGATGATTGTTTAATATCATTTGAGCAAAAAAACTTTTTCTTATATTTATTACTTAACATTGTTTCTATTTGATAGTACTAAATATAATGCGGGAAAATATACTGATAATGGTACAGACAGGCAAAACCTATTGCACGAAATGGCATGAAATGATAAATATAAACTTCGTAAGAAATTACTGCAAATCTTACTTAATGTCACATAAACCTCGTTAGCGGTCGATCAGTCATTCATTTACCCAGTACCAATATATTTTACATGTCGAATACCGAATAGCAATATTAAGACTGAAAGAGTACGTGGCATATGGTTAATAACATGCACTTACATCCAGGTTTTCATCCATGTAAATACGCATGTTTGAGCAATGTCTGTCAGTCCATTCATTTATTTTCCTGGCTGAATCTTCAATGATATTCATATAATCTATTTGTTTTGAACTTTTCCCCTCTTTTCTGATACTTTTATCATACAGAGCCATACAGTGAATCAGAACGTGTACACAGCAGTATAGCTTTCTATGATGACTTGTACGGTCTGCTTCTTGTAGCATTTCAGATGCAAACTTAACTGACATCTTCCAACAAACTATACTTGTTTCATCCCTAAAATGTAAACACAAAATATAAATAGTAGAAAAAAGAATGAATTTACAATTGCTTTTTTTTGCTGAATGTTGTTAATTGTTATAGCCATTACTGTGTATAATCTT